>CM071863.1:58195351-58223809 GCA_036759665.1 Gynandropsis gynandra
AGAGAGAGAGAGAGTGTGTGTGTCGTTATTAGAAAAAAGGAAACGGCTGGAAATGAAAAGACATGACCCTGACATCGAATCGCCGTCAGATGGAATTCGAAAGTTTTTTCAAATTTTGGTGAAAAGTTCGGCGAGAATTCTGGTGAAAATGAAAAAATGTAAAAAACCAATCAAATTTAAGGGTCGCATGAGAGTCGCATGGGTCGTACAAGGGTCATATGTGGTCGCATGAGTCGTACAAGGGTCATATGTGGTCGCATTAGACGTCCATGGGTCATATGTGCTCGAATGAGTCGCATAGGTCACATGAGTCGTCCATGGGTCATATGTGGTCGCATGAGTCGTCCATGGGTCATATGTGGTGATATAGGGTCGCATGAGTCGTACAAAGGGTCTTATGTGGTCCCATTAGACGTCCATGGGTCATGTTTGGTCGCATAAGTCGTCCATGGGTCATATGTGATCATATTGGGTCGCATGAGTCGTACAAGGGTTATGTGTGGTCGCATGAGTCATACATGGGTCATGTGTGGTCGCATGAGTCGTACATGGGTCATGTGTGGTCGCATGAGTCGTACATGGGTCATGTGTGGTCGCATGAGTCGTATAAGGGTCATATGTGGTCGCATGCGTCGGATGGGTTCCCGTTTAAACCTGATTCTAATTTAATCTTAGCGTCGCATAACGAGTCATTTTGGGTCATAATCTTATGAACAATAGATGCAAAATAAGAAATTTTCAACGTTTAAATATTGATTACATAAGGTCTCAAAGGTCACAAAGGTCACAAAGTTACATAAGGTTACATAAGGTCTCAAAGGTCACAACGGTTAATAAAAAGGCAAGAAAAAGGTTGAAGAAGAAAAAAAAAGGAAAAAAGAAGTTCGAGAAGAAAAAGGAAAGAAAAAAAGGTCAAATTTGCCGAGTTTAAAGACACATTGCAACCATTCCCCGCAAGAAGAGTCGTGTGTGACTGAACGCCTTCTCCAATTTGACCTCCAACCCTGACCTTAGGTATTGCAGATACAACTTGATGTCTGAGTCGCCGATTACCAAGACCTTATGTAGTGCAGATACATCACAAAGTCCTCCATCCACGTTGTAAGTACTTGTGTGTATCTGCATACAGACTGAGTCCGACGATTACCAAGACATTGAGTAACAAAAAGACAACACGATGCCCTGGGTCCACCATGTGACCTTAGGGTTAGATGTTAGAAATCGCCCTTTTGAGAGAATGGAAGACTCGAAACAAGAGATGATTTGATGCTTGTTGCAGCTTTTCGGTTTTTCCTCCTCTATTTATAACGAAAAAAATGGACTCCTAAAATTCCAGAAAGACACTAAGTACAAAGAATGACCAAGGTGCATGTATTGACCACATTAAAGAACCTTTGATATAGGTCTTGAATGTGGCATTGGTAAAATAAAAAGCATAGCTAGCACCTGGAAAAAGCAGTAATCTTACATTGAAGAGACTAGTCGAAAGGGTCGAAATGGACAAATGGGTCGTAAGGGTCGGAAGGATCGCAATGGTCGGAAGGGTTGAAATGGACAAATTTTATGCAAGGGTACCAAATGTTTACAATATTTGAGTTGTATATGTCTAATTTAGAATCAATATAGATAATAATATAAATAATATCGACATTTGAACAAAATGTTAAGTGTATTGTTTAATCATTCGCCGAGTTCTTAAAACACTACTATCACTTTTCAAATACAGGCATTGGTTATACACAACTCAACTAGTTACACATGGGTCATAATCTGTTTTAACCATTGTTTGACGTTGTAAATGTATTGTTTTGATTGGTTTTTGTCATTTTATCATCATAAACCCGTAAATTAGTCGATTTCGCATCTATTCATCAATATATCTGACCTACGACCCATTACGACCCATGCGACCCTCATTTGGAATTAATTAGTTTGACGTTGTAAATGTATTATTTTGATTGGTTTTTGTCATTTTATCATCCTAAACCTGTAAATTCGTCGAGTTCGCATGTATTCATCAATATATGCCACCATGCGATCCTCATTTGGAATTAATTAGTTTGACGTTGTAAATGTATTCTTTTGATTGGTTTTTTTCATTTTATCATCATAAACTCGTAAATTAGTCGATTTCGCATCTATTCATCAATCTATCCGACCATGCGACCCATACGACCCATGCGACCCTCATTTGGAATTAATTAGTTTGACGTTGTAAATGTATTGTTTTGATTGGTTTTTGTCATTTTGTCATCCTAAACCCGTAAATTAGTCGAGTTCGCATCTATTCATCAATATAACCTTTTACCCGTCCGACCCTTGACCTTGCGACCCTCTTACCCCTTCGACCCTTTTACCCCTGCGACCCATGTGACCGTATTGTCATGTTATTTCGAATTCCATCTAATGTCGATTTGATGTCATGTCTTTTTGAATTCCAGCCGTTTCCTTTTTTCGAATCCATTTTTTCCTCTCATCATCTTCCATTCATTTTTTTCGAAAATGCCAAATTTCTCTCATTTCTTCCGATAGATTCTTGTGCAGCATCTGTACTACCTAGTAATCTTCTTTAAAACACTCTATCGGTATGTTACATGTAGAAAATGTACAGATTTGACTTTGTTTTTCTTTTTTTGTTACAGGAAATTCCGAAGATCTTCTTCGATGAGTATATTAATGGGAATACGAGGGACAACAACATGGCAACGATTAAATCGAATGCTTCTAACAGAACATGGAAGTCAAGTTGGATGGCTCTGAATTCACTGATGGATGGACAAATTTCTATAACGACCAAAACATTCGTATTGGGGATGTCGTACTTTTCTGTCACGAAGATGACATGGTCTTTAACGTCACCGGAGCCACTCTTGATGAGAGGGTTTTCATTGTACCAATCACGCGTTCAAATCTGGCCCTAGATTCATTGGTATGTGACCTCAAAGCGATTCATCATATATAATTTGGTTATTTATTCATTCATTTATACTGATGTAACTTGGTGATGTCGCAGACACTTTCGATAGGGTTTGCGAGGGAGAACGATCTTTGCCGTAGACGGTGTCATGTAATGATGTACCTCGATTCCGGAATCGATCTCGGAACGTTCGATTTTTGGGTAGCATATTTAAGGCCCTTGAGTCGTGGTGGCGCTTGCATCAGAGGGGGGTGGAGACAGTTTTGTCAAGAAAATGGACAGAACGTGGGTTGTTCTCTCATAGTACAAAAGTTCTCCATTAGACGAGATCCTGTGCTTCGATTTATCAACAACATATTTTGATTTGAGCTGTATTTTGATTTCTTTGAACCTCCTTTTAACTCGAACTTAATTTGATCTTTTGGATTTACTATTATTCAATTGTTAGTGTTATTGTTAGTATCGCTGTTTTTTGTCGATTTACGATTATTGTAACAAGGGTTGCACGGGTCCAAGGGTCGCGAGGGACAAGGGTCGCACGGGTCCAACATATTTTGATTCGAGCTATATTTTCAAAATTTTATTCATATTATTTGTAGATAATTTGTAAATAATAAATTAGTATCGCACGGGTCCAAGGGTCACAGGGGTCCAAGGGTCGCAAGGAACAAGGGTCGCAGGGGTCCAAGGGTCGTAGAGGAACAAGGGTTGCAGGGGTCCAAAGGTCGCAAAGGTCCCTCTGTGACCCTTTTACCTCTTCGAAAGTGTCGAAATGGACAAATGGGTCGCAATGGCCGGAATGGTCGCAATGGTTGCAATGGCCACATGGGTCGCAAAGGTCGCAATGGTTGCAATGGCCGGAAGGGTCGCAATGGCCACATGGGTCTTAAGGTTCAATGGTACGTTCTCCATTACTATATATATCAGTCGCCATCTTCTCACGCATGGAAGTAACATTGTCGCCGCAAATTAGATTCCTATTTTTTTAATAACGAGGCTTCTACGAATCTGTAGGAGAAAATACCACATTCATTCCCGCTTTGGTTCTGTGGTAGACCTTCATAATACACATACCTCCATTCATCTTCTCCAGAAGCCAAAGAAGGAAACCCTCCGAGAATGAGCATCTTGGGGATAGCTTTTCTTATCTTCTCAATCACCGGATCGATATGTGTTTCCTTAAGGCTCATCTTGCAGTCATATACCGTGATGCATCGGGTTTTGAAATCCGCTTTGATGGCTACCCAATGACATCCTACCCATCGAGACAAAACCTTCATAATCACTAATTGGTGACTTCCTACTTCTGAATGGATACTTGGCATTCAAAAAATCACAAAGCATTTCTGGAAAAGTTTCCATATCCTCGTACATCCACATCGAGAGCGTCTGCATGAAAGCAACAAGACAAACGTAATAATTCTGATTCGCGTTGGAATCCAATGCCAAGCGAGAAGAGAGCTCCATCAACGGCTCATCCAATTGCTGCAAAAAAAAAAATAACACACAGAAATACATATGACACAAAACTCTGTGAGACTAAGGGTTTAAAAAACTTATATCATCTTCAAGCCATACGTTGGCCTTTAATATAATCTCCCGAAACTTTGGCCCCCGGGGAATATCTAGCTAAGATTTCCACCATCGCTCATGTCGAGGTGCCTTCAGGAACCAATATAGGTCAGTCAATGATGCGTTATCAGAGTTAAATAAAATAACCTAAACTACCCGCAAGTGCACGGCACGTGTGTAGTATTTTAGGTGTCGATCCCGCAGAGACTACACAACACTATCTAAGCTCGAACTAGGAATCAAACTTGCTAACGAACGAATATGGATGAAGAATGAAATACTGAAAGTAAATAAATGACTTGGGTTCTAACGATAAGACAAACGTTCTAGGAATCCAGTTTCACCACAAGACTACCGAAACCGACAATCACTCTATCTATCATGCAATCCCAGTTAAAGCTATGTAAGGCAGACGATCCTAACATGATATCTACCCTCTCTCAAGGCATAGACACGTGATCTAGACAAGTTGCCCCCTACTTTCGTGGCTGACACCCTGAACTAAACCCATAAGCTCTATGATTTGCCCGTTTTACCCTCAATCGTTGCTACCCTACTTTCGTGGCCAAACCTCGGTTGTTCTAAACCTGTTCTTCTAGGACTAGAATTCTCCTTTCGATCCTTCTCCTAATCCCTAACACATGCATCTACGTGGCCATCGCAAACACAAGTAAATTCAAGAACTCAGATAAAGAATAGATGAACTAAAACGGGAAGATGCATTCAAAATAGATCAAAAGTGGTTCCGGGGATAGCCAAGGGCTAATCTAGATATCATATTAGGATCATCCGCCTTAGATAGCTTTAACTGGGATTGCATGATAGATAGGTTGATCGTTGGTTTCGGTAGTCTTGTGGTGAAACCGGTTTCCTAAGACGTTTGTCATATCGTTAGAACCCGAGTAGTTTATTTACTTTTAGTATTTCATTCCTCATCCACATACTTTCGTTAGCAAGTTTGATTCCTAGTTCGAGTTTAGGTAGTGTTGCGTAGTCTATGTGGGATCGACACCTAAAATACTACACACGTGCCATGCACTTGCGGGTAGTTTAGGTTATTTAACTCTGATAACGCATCACTCGGGTGCGGCTAGGGCAAGTCGCGCAAATGCATGGGTCATCAGTGATTCCCGATCGAGCATGGTGTGTGCCCGGTCGGGTGCAAGGCATATGGTCGGGCATATTCATGCCCGAGTCGTGTGTCAATTGTGCATAAAATTAGCCGTAGCTTTTGCCCGATCGTGCATGACTTGTGCCCGACCGGGTGGAGCCTTTCCATGCTAAATCTCGTCATGTTTGTCCCATCCCCGAAGTTGCTCCTTAGCTCTGTGCATGTCCTTTTAGCTCCAAAATGATCCAAATACACGTAAAAAACCTGTAAGAACATGAAAACACGAAAACAAGTAAAACGGATACGGAATCATACGTAAAGCAACACATATATATCAAAAACGTCTCTTAAATCGTGCAAAAAATACGTATGAAAACGAGATGATCAACAAGTGATGTTGCTCATAAGGTCATTGTAAAAAAGAAAGCTCTGTGGTGCGAACACTGCAAGAAAAAAAGGCATATCACCGATAAATGTTAGATCCTTCATCCACATATCTGAATCAATCGATTCAAGGAATGAAGGCAATACCCTAGAGATGATGCCATGAACATCACATATGATGAGTTTGTGAGGAAATCTGACTTTGATGCCCTTACCAAAGCAATCATGACTCAAAAGTATCCTAGTAAAGTATTTCTAACTTCTAAATCGAAAGACCTTATCATCATTGATTCAGGTGCTACAAAACATATATTTTGCAATGAAAATCTGATAAAGAATATAAAACCTATCTATGGAACTGTAGCTGTTGCTAATTGTCATAATGTTGCTATTTAAAGGAACATGAGAATTGAACTTATGGGAAAAAAGCATTAGAGTCCTATTTGTTCCGGATTTCACTACCAATCTTTTGTCTATTGCAAAACTAACCAAGGATCTAAAATGCAATACTATTTTCAGTGCTAATGATCTTTGCTTTTAGGACATTAAGACGGGTCAAATTATTTGAAAAGGATCTGTCGAGAATGACCTTTATATTTTGGAAACTCGTGATTGCACTCGCAATTTTGCTTTCAATTCCATTTGGCATGCTAGACTAGGACATCCTCAGCAAAATTCTCTAAACATTCTGCTTCCTAATGTTAAGTTTGATTCTGAAAATGTGAGGCTTGTATCCTAGGAAAGCATTGTAGAACTTCATTTCCAGCATAAAAAAAACTATCTATAATAAATGCTTTAAACTTGTTCATTCTGTTGTCTGGACTGCTCCATGTTCTACAAGAGATAATCAAAATATACATGGATTTATATTTTGCCTTCAAAAAGTCATGTTTTTATGCTTTTACAAAGTTTTGCAGCTATGTTATTAACAGTTTAATGCAAAAATTAAATACATTCAATCTAACAATGGTGAAGAATACCTAAGTAAGCAATTAAAAAATTACATCTCAAAACATG
Organism: Gynandropsis gynandra; assembly: GCA_036759665.1. Taxonomy (NCBI): domain Eukaryota; kingdom Viridiplantae; phylum Streptophyta; class Magnoliopsida; order Brassicales; family Cleomaceae; genus Gynandropsis; species Gynandropsis gynandra. The sequence goes on from CM071863.1 coordinate 58,202,353, forward strand.
GAATTCTACACCAAACTTCGTGTCCTTATACTCCCAAGTAAAATTGAGTTGTGGAACGTAAGAATATGCATATTTTGGAAGTAGTAAGGTCTGTAATGTTTCATAGAGGAGTTCTGAAGTGATTCTGGGAGATGTTGTCATGACAACATGTTACCTCATCAATAGACTACCTTCGAAATGTCTAAATGACATGACTCCATATGAGGTACTAATTCTAAACCTCATGTTGATTTCCTTAAGATTTTTGGGTGTGTTTGCTATGTTTATGTTCCAGGTGAACAACGAAATAAGCTTCGCCCAAGAAGTACCAATTGTATGTTCATCGGATATTCTCCTACACAAAAAGGGTACAAATGCTACAATCCTTGTACCAATCGGGTTTTGGTTTCTCGAGATGTCAAATTTCATGAGGATATAGGCTTCTTTAAAGATCAAAATTGGAAAACACTGAATGACCTTGATGTCGTTAAATCAGGTTGAAAAGCTCCTCCCATTGTGTCTTTTCCAAATCTTCTAACCTCTCAAATGCAAAACTTAGATGTTGCAAGCTCAAAAGCTTCGGATGATCTTGAAGGGACAATAGATATTCAACAAGAACTACAAATAAGTACCAATGCTCCTTAAACAAATCGAGCTGACCATGATCAACAAAATGAAGTTGTGGAGGAACATTCTGAATCTAAAGAAAGTAATGAGCACATTGATTCGGAGTGTGAGTAACATAAAGAAAGCTCAGATCACGATATAGCTGACCGAATAAATGAAGGTTCTACCTCTCATCAAGGAAATGCTCCAGTCCTACGAAGAAGTGAAAGGCTTAAGAACAAAAAGGTTTTCTTTAATGGTCATGCTATCTCGCATCCCATACAAAGTTATTCCACTACTTCTCATTTATTGATCAAGAACACGAACCACGTACGTATGAGGAGGCAAATAATATCAAAGCTTGGAAAGAGGCTATGACTGATGACATAGATGCACTTCAAAGGAATAACACTTGGGACTTGGTACCATTGCCAAAAGACAAGAAATATGTTGGCTGCAAATGGGTTAAATATCACCAGGAATGGCGACACTGAAACATACAAATCAAGATTGGTTGCTAAAGGGTTTATGCAAACCTATGGAGAAGATTATACCGAAAATTTTTGCTCTTGTTTCTAAATTTCCTTCTATTCTTGTTATTCTTTCCATTGTTGTTAACCTTAATTGGGAATTGTGGCATATGGATGTCAAGAATGCTTTTCTTCAAGGAGACCTCGAGGAAAATATTTATATGATGCCACCTCTCGGTTTTCAAGACTCTCTTGGTCAAAATAACGTTTGTAATTTGAAAAAATCTATTTATGGCCTTAAACAACCTCCTAGAGCTCGGTATCATAAGTTTTCTGATGCTCTTATTAAGCATGGGTTTATGAAAAGTGAGGCAGATCATTCGCTATTCACAATTCAGGGGGAACAAGGTATTATTGTTCTACTTATATATATTGATGATATTATTATATTTGGAAGCGACAACATTGGAATTCAGGAAATCTAGAACTTTCTTAAAAGTACCTTTGATATTAAAGATTTTTATAACTAAGGTACTTATTTGGAATAGAAATAACTCGTTCATGTGATGGGTTATTTCTATCTCAAAGGAAATACACACTTGATCTTCTTGATGTCACAAAAAATGGTAGCTAAGACGCAATAACTCTCAATGAAGAAGAATTCAAAAATCATCGAGAGAGGGAACATTTCAAGGATGAAGAACAATACCGTAGAATTGTTGGTAAGCTCCTTTATCTTACAATTACAAGGCATGATATAAGTTTTCTTATGAATCAGGTCAGCCAACACATGATTACTCGAACAAAACACAATTGGAAAATGGTGGAATGTGTCCTAAAATACCTTAAAGGAACTCCAGGAAAATGAGTAAAGATGGAATGCAATAAACACACAGAAATCGTGAGATATTGTGATGCAGATTGGGTCGATGACAAAATTTGTAGAAAATCAACCACGGTCTATTGCACATTCATTGGTGGAAATCTTGCTACTCGGAGAAGCAAGAAAAATCACTCGTGGTAAGGTCAAGTGCAGAAGCTGAGTATAGGGCGATGGCTAATACTACCTCGAATTAGTTCGGTTGGAGGATCTTATGCTCGATCTTGGCATAAAAACAACTCAACCAATCACTCTCCATTGCGACAACCAAGTTGTCATCCACATTGCCACTAATTCGGTTTTTCATTTGAGAATCAAACACATCAAGGTTGATTACTAGTCCAAGGAATCATTACCTTAGCATAGAAAAAGAGCTGCGATAACCTGGCAGATATATTTACTAAGGCAACAGACTCAAAGATGTGCAACAACAATCATAGGAGAATTGGCCTAATTGACATTTATCAACCACCCTCGAAAGCAAGCTCACCAGTTCACTTCAAAAATACATGATCAGTGTGTGCATGGGGGAACTAAGGTACTTCCTTAGAATAGAAATAACTCGTTCATGTGATGGATTATTTCTATCTCAAAGGAAGTACACACTTGATCTTCTTGGTGGCACGGGAAAACTGGGAGCTAAGCCGCAATAACTCCCACTGAAGAAGGATTCAAATATCATCAAGAATGGGAATTGATGTGGGAAATATCAAACTATACAAATGCCTAATATCCACTTACCGCATGTATACGGATCGGTGTAATACAAGGGTCAAACTTTGGGGACTAATGCAACCTAAGCTAAGAATACGACTAAACTAAGACGGGTTGAATAGATGGTGTTATGAGACAGATTTCTAAAACACTAAAATGGATAATGACAGCGACGAGGTGACGTGAAAAACTTGATAATTAAGAACACTATGGGTTTCGGGTTACCCGGATTTGCAAGGATGCAACAAACAAAGAATCATGAACCTATCGAATTATCTTGATTACGGGGAATTCATGCTCGTAAATAAGGAATGATTCGGCCGAACCTAAACCTCCTAACCATAACTACGTGCAATCCTACCTTCCAGCAGCGATTAACTCATGATTACGGTAGCGTTAAGCGCGTAATCCTAATTCCTAAGTCGATTAACCGACCGGTCAGATTCTCATTAATCAAACTTAATCTACAATCAACTGTTCCGGATTCAAAATTTAACCTTCCAGCTAAACACAAATTCCTAGATTATTGAGCGGTCAACACAAGTAGAAGACGTTTACGATGTTGATTGCAAAACCGAATTTCAAAAAAACTTCGATAACTCTAAGCATTAACGAATAAATTCAAGCATCCATTAATCCTAACCCATAGCTAGAGGCTTAGTCACTCATGGAATCTACTGTAAAACAAGAGAAATAAACCCTAGACATGATAAAGAGTAAGAAATATGATTCCTCGATCTTCCCTATCTTGATATTGAAGTCCGGATTGTTGTTTCTCTTCTTCTCCAGCTTCTCCGAGTTTCTTCTTGTGTTTTTCAGTCCCTTTCCTAGCCTGTGTGTCATCCTCCTTGCCTTAGATCGCCACCCTCTCTTTCTAATTCAAGTTTGAATTCAAAACCGAAGTTGTTGAGAAAAAATGGGGCACGCGCGGGCTCATGCTCTACCCGATCGGGTATCAATCAGCCCGAGCGGGTTAAGGTATCCGCCCGAGCGGGGTCGATGTGATTGACCTACCCGATCAGGTTCTCGTCCGGCCCGAGTGGTGTGAATTTTTCTGGAACTTTTGTGGAACTTCAGCCCGAGCGAGCTTTGTTTACTTGATGTTTCCGCTCCTTTCGCTCGATGCTCAGGTGTTCCATTTGGTTCCGTGGCCGTGCACATATTGTATCTTATCACTTAATAACGTTTTTGGGGTGGATTTTCCGTAATCACTCGTGTTTGCTTCATGTCTTCGTTTCCTACACAAGACACGAAATGGTAGATGAAATCCTCGAATATACTCAATAGCTCGGTAAAGTCCAAGAAATTTAATCAAAACTAAACCTAGGAATCATGAAAATACTATGACGGATTACATGTTATTAGGAACCATTCAAGGATGAAGAACAATGCCGAAGAATTGTTGGTAAGCTCGTTTATCTTACAATTACAAGGCCTGATATAAGTTTTATTGTGAAACAGATGAACCAACACATGATTACTCCAACAAAACACAATTGGAAAATGGTAGAATGTGTCCTCAAATAACTTAGAGGATCTCTAGGAAAAGGAGTAAAGATGGAATGTAATAAACACACAAAAATCGTGGGATATTGTGATGCAGATTGGACCGATGACAGAATTGACAAAAAATCAACCACTGGCTATTGCACATTCATTGGCAGAAATCTTGTTACCTGGAGAAGCAAGAAACAATCAGTCGTGGCAAGGTCAAGTGTAGAAGCTGAGTATAGGGCAATGGCTAATACCACCTTCGAATTAGTATGGTTGAAGGCTTTTCTGCTCGATCTTGGCATAAAAACAAATCAACCAATCACTGTCCATTGCTACAACCAAGTTGCCATCCAAATTGCAGTAGTGCGTTTTTTCATGAAAGAACCAAATACATCGAGGTTGATTGTCATTTCATACGAGAGAAGCTGGTCCACGGAATCACTACCTTGGCATACACAAAGAGTTGCGACCAACTGGAAAATATATTCACTAAGGTAACAAGCTCAAAGATGTGCAACAACATTCATAGGAGAATTGGCCTAATTGACATTTATCAACCACTTTCTAAAGTAAGCTCACCAGTTCACTTCAAAAAGACATGATCAGTGTGTGCACTCTTTTTTCCTTCACCAAGTTTTGTCCCATTAGGTTTTCTTGGTAAGGTTTTTAACGAGGAAACGCATCATGTTCTTATCATTCACTGGTTAAGCTTGAGGGGGGGGGGGATGTTGGATATTACCATTTGGTAATATGAATTTTGTCCAAAATATTTTAATCAATTTTGGAGGCTTCATTTAATCCAACAACCAACTCCTAAATTAATGTATCAACTCCTCATCTACTCAACCAACTCCCAAATTGATGCACCAACTCCTCATCTACTCAACCAACTCCTCATCTTCTCAACCAACCCCAATGAATGCATTAGCTAGCTTTTACAATGTTTCTCTATAAATATGTAACATCTCTTCATAATCAAATACATAAATAATTAAGAGTTCTATTTTATTCTCTTCTCTCTTATTCTTTTATTCTATCATAACTCGTCGAATCTACAAGCCTCTAGTCGGGCATACGCTTGTAAAGTCTATAGGACCCATTACAATGAAGATCTCTCAATGTTACATCGAACCTAACCATCAATACAATACAACCACTACAAAAAAAAAAACACATCATTTCCAACGGACGGGGCAACAGATCCGTCTGTTGATACGAAATGGTAACGGATTGTAACGGATTTACGAGAACTTTCAACGGGCACAAATCCGTTGGAATCCGTTACCAATTTCAACGGACGTTTAACGGATATTGTTCATTGCCTCATCCGTTGCAATCCATCGCAATTTTTAACGGAATGGTAACGGATTTCTTCCGTTGGCCCCATCCGTTGGAAGTCCGTTAGAACCCGAGGAAAAATATTTCAACGGGTATCCGTTGATAATTGTAACGGATGCCCGTTATAAAGCGCAACGGATGCCCATTGAAATTGTTAATTTCTAGGTTTACCGGTGGAAATAAATGTACGTGAACTTCCAACGGGCATCCGTTGCAATTTCCAATTGATGTCCGTTGGAAATTGCACTATTTAGATCAAAACCAAAGATTGTATCAAACCATCAATAACAAACATATTTTCAAGAAAATGATGTCTTCTTCAAATAGAGATATATATAGATCGAGAGAGTGGATGTATAGAAGAAAAGATCCTATAACCGAAGAGATTACACAAGAATTCTTACACGGATTGGAGCAATTCATGAGTTTTGCAGCGATGCAACCTTTGTGTCAAGAACGCGGGACAATGTTATGTCACTGCAAAAAGATGCAAAAACATGAAGTATCGAAGTCAAGAAATTGTTTGCAAACATCTTTACAAGGTGGATTTCGTTGAGAATTACGAAATTTGGGGTTTTCACGACGAAAAATGCGGCGTTAGAGATATTATGTAAGATGCACAAGTAGAAAGAAATGAAGAAGTTATTTATGCAGCATCAACGACCAATCCATATGTGGAAATGGTGTCAGATGCTTTTCCTGGAGTTGTTAATGAACAAACACATGAAGAGATGCCGAACATCGATGCACGTCGACTCTTCAACCTATTGGATTCGACGAAACAGCCTATATATGAAGATTTTCGTGAAGATCAGTCTCGCTTATCTTTATCTTCAAGATTGATGAGTATAAAAATAGACTACAATGTTGCTGAAATTGCATGGATTCATTTTGCAAAATCATGCGTGAATATTTACCGGAAATAATCAATCTCCCAAGTCATACTACGAAACACAAAATGTGTTAAAAGATTTGGGAATGCCACATGAGAAAATTTATGTTTGTAGAAACAGATGCATGTTGTTTTGGAGAAATGATAAAGACTTGTTGGAATACAAGTTTTGCGGTGCGAGCAGATTTCGGCCAAAAAAACCATCTTCACGTAAATATGTACCATACAAGAAAATTTTCTATATGCCCATAGCAAACTGGTTGAGAAGGTTATTTGAATCGAAAAAACTGTCATGCCAATGAGATGGCACGCAGAACACTCGACGGCCGAAGGTATAATGCAACATCCATCGGATGGTAAGAGTTGGAAAGATTTCAATGAAATATTTCCCGAGTTCGCGTATGAAAAGATAAATGTTTATCTTTGTCTGTGAACAGATAGTTTTAGTCCATATGGACAATCTGGAAGTCAATATTCTTTGTGGCCGGTGATTTTGTCTCTGTATAATTTGCCTCCCAAGATGTGTTTGAAAAGAGATGTAATGTTTATGACATTGCTGATTCCAGGACCAGAACATTCGAAGAAAATTTTTGATATCTTTTTGCAACCTTTAATTCATGAATTAAGATATTTTTGGAACGAAGGAATTATTGCTTAAGACGTCAGTACAAAGCAAAATTTCACATTGAAAGCGGTCTTGTTGTGGACAATTAGCGATTTTCCTACCTATGGAATGTTATCTGGATGGAGTACGCACGGAAGATTGGCATGTCCATATTGTATGGAAGATACAGATTCATTTTCGACTTGTACATGGTAAGAACCCATGTTGGTTTGATTGTCATAGAAACTACAAAAAAACTCGTTGTTTCCAACGGACGGGGCAACGGATCCGTCCGTTGGATGCAAATAGCAATGGATTGTAAAGGATTTTTTGATACTTTCAACGAGCGTAAATTCGTTGCAATCCGTTACAAATTTCAATGGAGTTGTAATGGATAATTTCCGTTGCCATATCCGTTCCAATCCGTCGCAATTTTTAACGGATTTGTAACGGATATAATCCGTTGGCATGTTCCGATGGAAGACCCCTTAGAAGTCGGGAAAAAAATTGCAACGGTCATCTGTTGCATATTGTAACGGATGCCCGTTAACAATTGCAACGGATGCCCGTTGATATTGTTAATTTCGAGGTTCCCCGGTCGAAATAAATTCCCGTGACCGTGAAACGGGCATCCGTTGCAATTGCCAATGGATGTATATTGGAAAATTTTCTATTTATATCAGAACCTAAGATTGACTCAAATCATCAATAACAAGCATCTTGATATCTATTGTTGAATTAAAAACAACCTTCATAAACTGTTTCACCGCGGGATCCGGAAAAGGATTCTCGGCGGTGATGCAGTTTATGAGGGTGGTTTTGAATTCGGTAATGGACACAAAGATGCTAGTTTTGATGACAGAGGTGCTGGTAGTGAGGACCTGAGTCGATTTCAACATTTTGCCTCTGAGTTGAAGCCATTTCCTAAATGTTTTCCTTTTTTGTTTATTGTTACAATATGTTATAGCATAATTTAAAGAGATCTTAATGAAATTGTGGTTTAAAAAGTAAAATAATGTAAGGAAATAAAAATTTTGAAATTAACTTTTGATTACATATTTCGCGTCGTTTCGGTTTTTGTTCACCGTTTGAGTTCGACATGAAATCAGTTATAATTACATAATCAAAATCATAATTCATAAGATCTAAATATTGTAATATGCAAAAATAATAGATTGTAACGGATTTGTAAGCACTTTCAATGGGCACTAATTCATTGGATACTATTTCAACGAGCATCCGTTGGAATTTGCAACGGATGCCCGTTACAATTGACAACGGATGGCCGTTGAAATTGTTAATTTCGAGGTTCACCGATTTAAATAAATTCACGTGAACCTCCAACGGACATCCGTTTCAATTGCCAACAGATGCCCGTTGGAATGTTCACTATTTAGATCAATACCAAATAGTGCATCAAACCATCAATAACAAAAATATTTTCAACAAAATGTCGTCTTATTCAAATCGAAATATATATATAGATCGAGAGAGTGGTTGTATTGAAGAAAAGATCCTATAACCGAAGAGATTACGCAAGAATTCTTACACAGATTGGAGCAATTCATGAGTTTTGCATCGATGCATCCTTTGTGTCAAGAACACGGGACAATGTTATGTCCATGAAAAAGATGCAAAAACATGAAGTATCGAAGTCAAGAAATTGTTTGCAAACATCTTTATAAGGTGGGTTTTGTTGAAAATTACGAAATTTGGTTTTTTCACGGCGAAAATTGCGGTGTTAGAGATATTGTGCAAGATGCACAAGTAGAACGAAATGAAGAAGTTATTTATGAAGCATCAATGACCAATCCATATGTGGTGTCAGATGCTTTTCCTGGAGTTGTTCATGAACAAACACATGAAGAGATGCCGAACATCGATGCACGTCGATTCTTCAACCTATTGGATTCGGTTAAACAACCTATATATGAAGGTTGTCGTGAAGGTCAGACTCGCTTATCTTTACCTTCAAGATTGATGAGTATTAAAACAGACAACAATGTGGCTAAAAATTGCATGGATTCATTTTGCAAAACAATGCGGGAATATTTACCGAAAAATAATCAAGTTCCTGAGACATACGACGAAACAAAGAATGTGTTAAAAGATTTGAGAATGCCACTTGAGAAAATTGATGTTTTTAGAAACAATTGTATGTTGTTTTAGGGAAAGGATAAAGACTTGTTGGAATGCAAGTTCGTGTATGAAACGAGAAACGTTTATCTTTACCTGTGCACGGATGGTTTTAGTCCCTATGGACAATCTGGAATTCAATATTCTCTGTGGTCGGTGATTTTTTCTCCCCATAATTTATCTCCCGAGATGTGTTTGAAAAGAGAGGTGATGTTTCATAACGTTGTTGATTCCAGGACCAGAACATCCGAGAAAAGTTTCGATGTCTTCTTGCAGCCCTTAATTCATGAATTAATACAGTTGTGGAATGAAGGAATCCTTGCTTATAACGTCAGTACTAAGCAAAATTTCACATTGAAAGCGGTCTTGTTGTGGACAATTAGCAATTTTCCTGCCTATGGAATGTTATCTGGATGGAGCACGCACAGAAGATTGGCATGTCCATATTGTATGGAGGATACAGATTCATTTCGACTAGTACATGGTAAGAAACCATGTTGGTTTGATTGTCATAGAAGATTTCTTCCTCGTGGGCATGCTTTCTGGAAAGATAAAAAATATTTTCGGAAGAACGTGATACAAAAAGAAGAAGCACCATGCATGCAAACAGGAACACAAATCCTTTACGAAAGATTGAACACAATGGGCGATTTACAAGAATCGGTAGAATACGGTGGAGATCGTGGGCATCGTAAACCAAAAGGTCAAGGTGAATGACATAACTGGTATAAACGTAGTATCTTTTGGGAACCACCATACTGGAAATCATTGATATTACGTCATAATTTAGATGTTATGCATATCGAAAAGAACTTTTTCGAAAACAACATAAATATTGTTTTGAATGTGGTGGGTAAAACCAAGGATAATATACAATCAAGAAAAGATTTGAAGTCAATATGCCCACGACCTGAGTTGGAATTAAGAGATGGAAGGTCACCTAGTCCCAGTATCCAGATTGTCTAGTCTTGCGAAAACAACATTATTAAAATGGTTAAAAGAGGAAGTTAAGTTTCCCGATGGATATGCATCGAACATTGCTCGATGTGTAGATATTGTTGGTTCGAGGCTGATCGGACTGAAAAGTCATGATTTTCACGTTTTCATGCAGCGGCTCATTCCAATTGCATTTGCTAAGATCTTACCACGGAATGTTCACGATGTGCTATGCCGAATCAACATATTTTTCATAGATATATGTTCGAGGAATTTAAAAATGGATGACTTGGAATGAATGAAAAACAATATCTCTGAAGTATTATGTGCATTGGAAAAAGTTTTTCCGCCTTCATTCTTCAATGTCATGGAGCATTTGCCAATACATTTACGAGATGAGGCAATACTCGGTGGGCCAGTTCAATTCAGATGGATGTATCCTTTCAAAAGGTTTTTCTTTCATTTAAAGAAAAAAGCAAAACTATTTCAACGCGCGTCCGTTACAAAATTTTAACAGCGTTATCCGTTGGCCTTCCCGTTACAATTTTGCAACGGATATTATCTGTTGCAACTCCGTTGCGAATTGCAACGGATCCCGATTTGCAAAGAGTGATTCCCAACGGTCGCGGATCGATTGTCGTCCGTTGGGAAACGCATTTTCCAACGGATTTAAGGCGTTTTTCAACGGATTTGTCCGTTGGAAAACACCAGTTTTTTTTGTAGTGAACACTCAATCGCTCATAATTTTAACATAACTCCAACACAGAACGACATTAGCAGGTCCACCGACTTGATTAACAGGTCCACTTACTTGATTAACTATAACGCTTCATCGCTTGAAAGGATAGCACAACTCTAGCATGGTACAACGCAGACCTCTGACCCAAGTTTCATAATATTGCTTCGTCAATCTGATACTCCTAACATGAGAACTCTCATCGAGATGTCCACACACACGCCTCCACACGCTTTCCTCTGAAGGTTCGAGTGTGAAATCAATCGATCGAGCACACTAGACAATAAGTTCACTCTAGTGTGAAATCAATCGATCGAGCACTCTAGTGCTGAACCCAAAACATCGAAGTTATCTGACCGCGACACTGGGTCGAATATCAATTTTCTAGATTATCTCTAATCATCTAAGTTTCACAAAAAAAAACAACTCATATACATACCAGAAATCCCTATACGATGATTCTAGGGTTTGATTTACTTATAACATCTCAATTTCTTATTATTAATTTCCTAAAAATTCTATTGTGTTCATGTCTCAATTTGAACGTAAAAAACTTCTTCATGAATCAATAAGAAAACCAAATTTTGATGGTGAAATATTATCACCTTAGCTTTTTTCGATGACTTTATGATTCATTATGATATTATTAGCAATGACATAAATCAATTTCCTCTATCATATTCATTCAAATTATCAATCTCAATAAAGCAAATCTTCAAATTGAACGATGACGACAAATGAATAATTTAGGGTTGTGCATAACCTTACAAAAAACTTTTGAAATCAAAACAGGAATCGATGAATACGAATGATGATATAATTTTTCGAGTGCTTTTGGATTTCTTTTTATTTTATGAAATTTCCATGTAACATTAATGAAAAAAAGTCTTTATTCTTTAACTCATTTCGGATCATTGCTCAACTGAGTGATTTTTGTGCTTGACCCGAGCAGAACGCCTAGTAAAGAATTCCTTTTAACATAATCTAATAGTTGTTCGTTTCTTGGTGTCCATCATGTTCAATCAGTCTTCCTCCCTAAAAAAATCTTTATCCTTAAAGCTCGAAACAAATTTTAGTGAGAACAATTTGACAAAAACAAATCGGATGTAACAAGGTTCTCTAAAATAATGAACTAAACATGGAAACAACAAAAGAAAAATGAGAACGACACAAATTAATAAAGACACAAGGGATAATCATAGTTTAGAGAATTTCCAACTCTGATACCAAATGATATGATCTCATTATACAAACCTCTATATAAACATTGAAAATGAAACAAAACCCCTTATCAACATGAAATGACAAAATAGTTCTACAATATCAACAATGGATATGATCAGGTCTAGCTCATTGATAACTCACATTAACAACTTTGATTTGCTTAATGACATTATAGACTAACGTTTAATAAGTCAAAATAAACTCCACAAACGAAATTATTTCATCCGATAAATTTATTAGTTTTAAAAAAACAATGAGCTTGAACCTCATAAATTAATCTATAGTAAAACTCAATTAATTTAATTATATTCTATCAATATTGACTATTTTGCTTATTTATATGCTAAAAAAGTTTGAATTACATTATTATGTCATTTAAAATCTATGATGTGTATTTTTATGTGTATAAAAATAAGAGAATGATAAGAATGTAATGTCTGAATGTAATGTTCTAGAGACGATGATATATGTTTTTAAATGATTTTTGAAATTTTCATGAATTATTCATTCAACATTAAGTAGAAGTGTTCATTCTTTAACTGATTTTGGACTATCACTCAATCTATTGGTTGTACATTCATTTGAGCGTAACGTCTCTTGAAAAAGTATTTATAACAATTTGATCAGTTTAAAAAGTTATATTGATGCTACGGTTAGATCTTTTAACAATTCAGATTAATTTTTAATATACTCAAACACACTTTTCACGGATTCAAGCATATCCATAAACATCCGGATTTCATAGGTTTTCAAAAATTGACATGTTGTTGAAAAAAAAAATCGATTTTTTCGTCCAGAAAAATAGTGTGGCCATTGGAAGAAAGGCTATAACTATAGGGATAGGGTTGGGATAGAAAATGTACAAGAAAAAAAGGCTCTGAGTTTGTGTCAGATACAGACAAGGAGAATGGCACGATGTGTAACTCTCATTAATAAAAACGGCAATAAATAGGTTAGATAGACATTGGTCCCTTTTATGATTATCTCACTGTTCTCTCCTCTGCAATAGCTAAACCCACCTATAATAATAAATCGTGTGTCCAACTCCCTCCCCTTTTCCAAAACTCATTGTCATATTCCAGTGCTTTCAACTCTACAGTACGATCAGTTTATTATTTGACTTCATTTAATTTTAACCAATCAATTAGGCTTCTTTTGTGTACGTTCGTGGGATTTGCTGTATTAGATTATAAACTCCTTTTGAATTTCAAACCTAACATAGCAATGTCGGGGAATCCGAATCTGGTTACTACTGTTAAATAACCTCAGACAATAGCCACGTGGCAGAGTCAGGTCGTAGATCGAGTAAATCTCTTATTTATTTATTTACTCAGTTTGGAGAAATCTGTAACTTTGTTTTAAAATGCCAAAACTAAAACGAAATGTTTATATATAAATTATGATATTATTCTTGTATAATATATTATTAAAATAATTATCTCAAAATAAATATATGTATATATATTATATCAGTGTAACTATTAACTATCATGTATATATTTATTTAAAAAGTTGAAAATAATGATTGTAATTCGTATGTTATTTTAAAATAATATTATGATTTATTTATACATTTTTTTGTTTTATTTAACTAGGTAAACGCAAATGTGAAATTCCTTTTAAATCTGATAATTTATCTAACTTAATGAAACCCTAATATTTAAATAATATAAATCAATAATGAAGTTGTTTTTTCTCTTCCAAGATTCGAAAGTTAATGTTTGTATAAATTCAACCCGTATAAATGAAATTCTATAATTCAATCTATAATTATGGGGAAAATATAAAGGTATGTATTATGGTTAGATTGATATATTTGATCAAGTGTAACTGGAACCGATATCTTGAGATACTTAGGCTAGAAAAGTATTAATGATACATTTGTATCAATTGAATTGTATAGCTGTGTATATGAATTTTTAATTATATAATTTAGTATGTAGCAATAAACTAATAAAGTGGACTTTCATTATCTCAACCAAATAATTCACTATTGGACCACGAGAGAAATTATTATGATGTATGTTTTTTTAATCAATAACATCTTTTTAAATATGTTTATTTGTTATGAGAAAAAAATAATATATAAAATCAATGTTAAAATAATATGATCCGTAAATATAGAAGGCTTCTATCTTAAATATAATGGTTTAATTATCGACTCTATATTTATTTTCGACATTCAATATATTTACAATTATTATAAACTATTCATAGGACACGATGTTTACTAGAGTAATAACAAGTGCAGATTCAGGTAGTTATAAAAATGCAATTTATATAATTAATCTCATCTAAATCAATTAATTAAGATTTATTATCTTAAAAACACATTTTCTGATATTCTCTGATATTTTCCATTTTCTAAAATATATATATATATATATATATATTGGAAAAACAGCCTATTCCCCCTTGATTTTCATGTTTTAGTTCTATTTCCCCTTCGATTTTGACCCTCGTCCTATTCCTCTCTCGATTTTCAGTTTCAGTATATTTCCCCCTCGATTATCATGTTTTAGTCCTATTCCCCCTCGATTTTGATCTCATCATATTCCCCCCTCATATATCAAAAATCTGCCTAAAACCCCCTCCGATTTTGATCCGATTTTGACCAAATTTTGATTTCAGTTTTGACCCAATTTTGATTTTAATTTTGACCCAATTTTGATTTTAATTTTGACCCAATTTTGATTTTAATTTTGATTTTGATTTTAATTTTAATTTTAATAAATCAAATTATTCGTAACATATAAATCCTACCGTTAACCATCAAAGAAATAATTTTTTTATTTAATATTATCCCAAGACATCCTAAAATCGAATCAATAATTATAATCGACTAATTATTTAATTTTCAATTATATCATTTATTTTGATCTATCAGTAAATAATATTAATAAATATTTTTACACATATATTTTTTATATTGATTTTAATATCGAAATTTGATTAATTAAATTGGAATTCAACCATTTAATTTATGATAAACGGTATAACAACGGTACGTCTATAATTATTTTATTATTATAAATTAAGTAAAAATATCCAATAAAATCTTATACAACAATCCGAGGTGATGGAACCAATATTTAAGATACCAACATGTGGTGTGAAATTAATATCTCATGACCAATAAATTCGAATTAATTAGGATTAAATCAAGTCAAAATTGAGTTATATTTGAATCAAAACTAAAATTAAAATTTGGTCAAAATTAAAATCAATTTTGACATAGTTTTGACTCAATTTTGGACTCAATTTAACTTAATTCGGATTAAATCGGTCAATTTATACTTAATTTGGATTAATTAGGATTAAATCAAGTCAAAATTGAGATAATAATTTATTATTATTAAAATTAAAATTAAAATTAAAATCAAAATTAAAACTAAAATTAAAATTAAAATCAAAATCAAAATCAAAATCAAAATTAAAATCAAAATTAAAATAAAAATAAAAATTGGGTCAAAATTAAAACCAAAATTGGGTCAAAATTGAAATCAAAATGTGGTCAAATTTGGGTCAAAATCGAAGGGGTTTTAGGCAGATTTGTGATAATTGAGGGGGGAATAGGATGAGATCAAAATCGAGGGGGAATAGGACTAAACATGATAATCGAGGGAGAAATAGACTGAAAGTGAAAATCGAGAGAGAAATAGGACGAGGATCAAAATCGAGGGGGAATAGGACTAAAGCATGAAAATCAAAGGGGGAATATTTCCATATATTTTAGAAAATTAACCAGGATAAGAAAATAAGGAATTTGAAATGAATTGGAAAAAGAAAAAGCAACAAAAAAATGTTGGTCCAACAACATGCATTTCGCAAGTGGGCTCACCTGAGTCGTCTCAACGAGTTCAAAAGAGAAAAGAGGAATAATCCCCTGCAACTAAACCCCACCATAACTCACAACACCAATAATTAAACTCATCAGATCCAACGGTCCAAATTAACCAAACCTTTCTCTCATCATTTTATATATACATAAACCCCTCTGGTTTCTTCGATCACAGCAATCTCAACCATTTTATTTTTCTTTGGCTCATTCTCTTTTCACTTTTGTCTGAACAAGCATGGGTATATCTGCATCTTTGTCTCTTTCTCTCTCTCCCTTGAAAGCAGTGTGTTAGTGTTAACAAGAGAGAGAGAGAGAGGAGAGAGAATATTTCAGCTCTTCCTAAGATTCTCTCGGCTTCTGCAGCTCAGCAAACGCCGTTTCAAGCTCAAACAACCCTAAAAATGGCGACCACCCACATACTCTTTCTTCTTATCCTCCTCGTTTTCTTCGTTTTTTCCAATGCAAGCCCTAACCAGGTCCTATCAGAACGCGAGGACGAGTTACGGGCTTTAATGAACATAAAAGCAGAACTCGACCCAGAAGAGAAGCACCTTGCTTCGTGGTCCGTCAATGGAGACTTTTGTCGCAGCTTCGAAGGCGTTGGATGCGACGAGAACAGGCACGTTTCTAACATATCTCTACAGGGAAAAGGGCTGTCTGGTAAAATCTCGCCCGCCATTGCTGAGCTCAAGCACTTGACAGGTCTGTTCTTGCACTACAATGCTCTTGTCGGAGAGATCCCGAGAGAGATGGGGAACTTATCGAAGCTAACAGATCTGTATCTGAATGTTAATAATCTCTCCGGGGAGATTCCTCCTGAGATTGGGAAGATGGAGAGCTTGCAAGGTCAGTGGAAGTACTTTCTTTCCGTTTGATCTCAAGAGTTGTGGAACCAAATTGTTCAGGATTTATGCTAAAGATTTGAAATTTACAAATCCGAAGGTCGCTTTCGGATTTCAATATTTCTGGGTAGCGAAAAGTTTTAAAGTTATTAATTACCAAAAAGTTTCCAACTTCGAAAGGTTTCAAATTTAATGCGTCAATACTCTGTTTTTGGCACGTCCTTTTCATGTTCCTTTGGAACATTTAATTCCACACCAGTGGGTGTTTGCTGTCTTTAAGGAAGGAAACTTGGTTTGCTGTTACTGTTTTTTAACAAGATTCAGACTTTTCTTTTCAAAGACTCAAAAAGATTAAAACTTTTATTGTTTGTTTCTCGTTAAGAGCTAAAAGAAAGCATTGAATTCACTTTGAAGCCATGGATATAAAGTGAGATTTTCATGTTTCTTCTTTCTTCTCGATATTGTGCAGTTTTGCAACTGTGTTATAACCATTTTACTGGAAGTATACCCACTGAGCTTGGTTCACTGAAGAAGCTGACTGTTCTTGCTCTTCAATCAAACAAACTCACTGGTGCTATACCTGCGAGTTTAGGCGAAATAAACAGCCTAGAGAGGCTTGATTTGAGCTTCAACCGCTTGTTCGGTTCCATGCCATCCAAATTGGCTGACCCTCCTCTTCTTCGTGTTCTTGATATCCGAAACAATACGCTTTCTGGCAATGTACCTCCTGGTAAGACAATTTCATGGCGTGTTTGTCTTAATTTTTCTTTGAATACTTTTTGAGTAATTCCTCATGTCGCCTTCTTTTGTCAATCCACGTTCTTGATAGCTTTGAAGAGACTGAATGAAGGGTTTGCTTTTGAGAACAATTTGGGTCTATGTGGAGAAGAGTTCTCTTCTTTGAAAGCTTGTAATGACGCTGCTGGTGCCGGCATGGACAAGTCCAAGCCCTACGGTGCATCTGTGACTGATCTTCCGACCAGAGACATACCAGAATCTGCTGATCTTCGGCTGCCTTGTAATGCCAGTAACTGCACTGGTCCTCCCAGATCGCACCAGGGTGCTGTTCTTGTTGGTCTGGTTGTTATGACAATCTCATTGTCTGCTGTTGGAGTCCTCCTGTTCACACAATACCGTCGACGCAAACAGAAGCTTTCAACCTCGTACGAGATGTCCGATACTCGTCTCGGCATGGACCAACTCGCCAAGGGCAGCAGGGGTTTCAGGAAGAACAATGGTTCTCCTTTGGTGAGTCTTGAATACGCAAATGGTTGGGATCCGCTTTCGGACAACAAGAACCTGAATGTCTTCACTCAAGAGGTTATTCAGAGCTTTCGGTTTAACTTGGAAGAGGTTGAAACTGCTACTCAGTACTTCTCGGAAGTGAATTTGCTCGGGAGAAGTAACTTTTCGACAACCTACAAGGGAATCTTGAGAGACGGGTCAGTTGTGGCTATCAAAAGCTTTAGCAAAACCAGTTGCAAAGCTGAAGAAACTGAGTTCTTGAGAGGACTTAACATGTTGGCCTCGTTGAAACACGAAAACTTGGCTAGACTTAGAGGCTTTTGCTGTTCAAGAGGCCGAGGCGAGTGCTTTCTCATTTACGATTTAGCCCCTAATGGATGTTTACTGAACTATCTTGATCTCAAGGATGGCGATTCTCACGTTCTTGATTGGTCTACAAGGGTATCCATCGCCAAGGGCATTGCAAAGGGTATGCCCATCTTTTCCTTTTCTCCCCATTAAAATCTCTGCAACAACAGCATAATGAAAGCTGAATAGTAATAGTAATTAGACCATTTTGTTGTCCAAACAATGTTCTTCATTGATGCTAATTTCAGGGATGTTTTCACTGGTTTTTGCGTAACAGGTGTTGCTTATCTACATTCATATAAAGCAAACAAGCAAGCTTTGATTCACCAGAATCTTTCCGCCGAGAAAATTCTCATCGATCAACGCTACAACCCGTTACTTTCAAACTCTGGCCTCCACACTCTTCTCACGAACGATATCGTCTTCTCTGCGCTCAAAGACAGTGCCGCCATGGGTTACCTCGCCCCGGAATACACCACCACAGGCCGTTTCACTGAGAAATCTGATATCTACGCCTTTGGAGTCATCATCTTCCAGATAATATCCGGTAAACGTAAGGTCACGAATCTGGTAAGGCTTGGAGCTGAAGCTTGTAGGTTTCAAGATTACATCGACCCGAATCTCAATGGGAGATTCTTCGAGTATGAAGCAACAAAGCTGGCGAGAATTGCGTGGCTATGCACCCACGAGTCGCCCATCGAGAGGCCGTCAATGGAAGCCGTGGTTCACGAGCTTGGGAACTGCAGTAGCTGCCTCTAAGGCGGTTATTGATGTGACAATATTTGTATTGTACCTTGGGGGTCAAGGAAGGGTTTTTTTCTCCCTGAAAAATGTAGCCACCTTTCTTGTTAGGGTTTTAGGTTAAGAGAGGTGGGTTTTCCCCTTCCAATCCATTGGAGAATGTAAACTGTTAAATGTTCGTTCTAATTTTATATTAGGATTGCCCGTTCTAAATTCTCCTGAATTTGATGGGTTTTTATCGATTAAAGATTAGTTAAGTTAATTAAAATTTATATTAGGGAGAAGATAAATCGGGATTTATTCGATTATATAGGATAGTGGTTATCCGGTCTTGACAAATATTAACATTTCGATATAATTGTCAACCTAGTTCGGTTTAATCATTATATTTTAATTTGACCAAAATATAATCCGTTCATCACACAATTTAATAATCTAATCTAATATAAAAATATTAAATACTCTGAACATCAAAAAATAATAACATAATATTATTGTAAATGCAATAAAAATAGGATCAAAATTCAAGTTGTTGAGATATGCGAAGAGCAGAAATTCAAATAAAGAGAAATTGAAGGAGTCAATGAGAAGTTCAAGGAGAAGAAGATGAAGTCAAAAGTGGATCCGGCGAAGTCAAGGCTGAAGGGAATCAGCAAGGAGGCGCGGCTGAAAAACTGGAGAGGTTAGCTGTGGATGGACGAAGGCAGATAAGTGAACCTCACGATAAGAAAGAGGAAATCTTATCTGGGCAGATATCGGATAAGTGTTTAAAAACACAGAGAATGTGTTCTTAGGTTTTTAAGTGTACTTAAAGCGATTGAGTGGAGTGAAACAGTTGAGGGTTTATTTACGTCTAACTCAGGGGGAGTTATCTGTGGAGATCTTTGGTGCATTGTAAAAGATAAAAAGTGTACTTAAAGATTGACTAGTAAACAAAACGAGTACTGTTTTATATATTTTGGTCTCTATGAATTGATAATTTGCAAAATTGTCTGTCTACAAGTTTTTCAATTGGTATTCCAACAATTCCGGACCGAATTCCAAGTGCTCCATCAACCTCGACCCCACCCAGAAATGTTCAACAAACCGTACCGAAACAGCAAACAAATGTTCAACAAACAGTCCCTACCACTGAAAGAATCGCACCGCAGTCTTCACGGAGAGGTACACCCTTATCTCCGTCCAAAGCTTTCTCTCAAAAATTATATAGAGAGTCTTATGTCACTCGTTTGAAGACTCTCAAGGAACGAGAAATTTTTTTTGAATGTGGCCTTAGTGTCAATCAGTTTAAACATCTTGACATCTGGCAGTTGTTAGTGGATAGGAAGCTCACACACACAGTCACAACTGTGATTCCTGTGTGTAAAGAACTGATTTACGAATTTTACGCAAATTTGGTTCCTGAAATCGAAGATTCTGGGTCTGTGTTATTTGGTACTACATATGTTCGTGGGAAGGTTATTCAATTTAATGCTGAAGTCATCAATGAATTTTTTGGAACATCACATGTGGACGTTACTCGAACTAAGGAGCTCCAGATAGATATGGAATTAGATGTAGTCACAAAGGAGCTAACTGATGGTGCTCTAGTTCAGTGGCTAGCTAGATTCCTAACTCTAAATTCCAGTGGGAATATGCTCTGCTGAACAAGATAGCTCGAACGAATTGGGTGCCAAACAAGAAGACATATGGGATTAGGCAAGATACAACAATTTTCCTGTATTGTCTGAAGAATGATATATAAATAAACTTTGGAAAAGTTTTTCTGGACTCCATTGTGGGTCTTGGTCTATCAAATTCTACGGAATTATTCTTCATTTTCCATGTTTGATTCAGAACATTCTGAGTCAATATGTAACACCCCCATCCTGGAACAACCTCGGGACTAGGAGTGTCCACCATCACCTCCAAGAGGTGGCTACACGTGTCATCGCTCAAACGCATTTATAAAATAAATATAAATGATTTATTCTGAAATAAGAGTGGTCCGAACCAAATAGCAAAACAAATACGTAAAAACCAGAGTCACGTAAATGAAATAATAAATACGAAATGCAAAATAAAACTCATCGAGACCTCGTGCACGCCTCTTCTATCAGTCCGCTGAGAGCCTTCGTGTTGCTGCTCAACCTCATTAATTTTTCTCCTCGCCATATCCTATCCATCCACGACAGCCCACAAATAGGGTGAGTACGAAATACGCACTCAGTGAGATCAATACGTGTTCGAACTCTATACCACGTATTCTCCTGCTCAAACTGAATATCATAAAATAACATATATCCACAGTCTAAACTAAAGATATACAAATCACTCTACCCAAACCCGACTGAGTATCCAAAGTCTAAGACTGGTACCACACTGGATCATAACACACAGAGTCCACACGACTCTAGCTCGGGCATACGCTCGCAAAGTCCAAAGGACCCCA
>CM071863.1:58240055-58258143 GCA_036759665.1 Gynandropsis gynandra
TCTACAATATAAAAAATTTTTGTTAGATTTAAATGAATATGAATAAAAAATCTAAATAATTTAAAATTTACCAATTCTTTTTTTCTTTTCGCGAATGATTTTGATCCCGAAGTATGGCGACCATCTCCATCTCTAGGAACCTTCTCGCCGTACCGACATTTTTAGGCCTTCTCGCTCTTGGCCTTGAAGTCTTCCGACTCCCAATGTTGAATCAATTGATTGAAGACCTCGTCCATTTCCCATGTTGGTTTGCGATTTTTGGTGTAGTAGTGCGTTGTATGAATTCGGCGCCATCTGTATGAACGCTGCAAACAAAGTTATATAATTAGTAGTTTTCAAATATACATATGTAATTATAAAATTCAAATATAATTACTAAAACTTACCACAAAAGTGCGCCACCATCGCTGGCGCACAACTTCTGGCGTAACTTGCCAGGAGTAAAAGAGATCGTCTTGCATCGATCCCCAAATCACCATTCTTATCAAACCTGCATAACAAAATATAAAGTTAGTAATATTTATGCAAATTAAATGAAATTCATAACAATTACATTAAAATTACCATAACGTTCAAGGAGAACGTTCGGGATCGATGATCGGAAGGGTTGGACGCCCATCGAAATCATCCATCAAGGCATCGATATCAACCATATCGTCCTCGTCAACAAATATCGGCGGTGGACGATATGGTGGTGGTGGCGGCGGGGGAGGCGCTCCCGCGGAACCAGCCAACATTCCCCCCATTCCCGTAAAACGTCTAGGCCTCATTTTCGTATGTTTTGGTAGTGTTTGAGATTTCTGGATTTGTTTGGCGTTGAAATAAGAAAAAATCCGTCGCAACATATATATATCGAAATTTCCAACGGACATCCGTTAGTATTTGTAACGGATGACCGTTGGAAATATGCGTCATTGCAACGAAGTCATTAAATTGACGTGACGTTTCAGATTCCCAACGGACATCCGTTACAAATACTAACGGATGCCCGTTGGAAAGCGGCATTCCCGATGCGATTACGGCTAAATGGCGGCTCGTTGGCCTTTCCAACGGACATCCGTTGCAAATTGTAATGGACGCCCGTTGGAAATCTGAAAAACGGTTAAGAAAAGCTGCAAATTCGGCAGTAATCATTACTTTTTCCAACGGACATCCGTTGGAATGCTAACGGATGACCGTTGGGAAGTAACACGTGGCTTCAACACGTGGCGAAAATTTACCATTATAACGGTCCAACGGATATCCGTTACAATTGCTAACGGATATCCGTTGGGATCTGTGGAAATCGAGAAATTTTTTCTAAGTGTCGGGTGCGAATTTACCCTTATAACGGTCCAACGGTAATCCGTTAATAGTTTCAACAGGCGACCGTCAACATTGTTTATATAACATGTTCGATTGTTTTAACATTTCGATTTTTCGATTACACATCATACATCAAACGTGAAACATCGTTCATTGACGGTATACGTCATTTATATTAATTACAAATCATATACATGTATTACACATAATAAACATTATTGTATTTACATTTCTTCTTCAGTAGATTCATCGATGGGCGAGTCGTCTTTCGCTTGTTCATTGAATTCATCGCCGTTTTCATCTTCAGCATCTTCCGGTTCAACGTCTTCATAATCGCGTATGAGTTCTCCGTCGTGGAGTGTTCGGCGTGCCATCTCATTGCTACAGCAGTTTTTTTTATTTATATAACCTTCTCAACCTGTTTGCTACAGGCATATAAAACATTTTCTTGTATGGTACGTATTTCCGTGAAGATGGTTTTTTAGGCCGAAATCTGCTTGCACCGCAAAACTTGCATTCCAACAAGTCTTTATCATTTCCCCAAAACAACATGCAATTGTTTCTACAAACATCAATTTTCTCATGTGGCATTCCCAAATCTTTTAACACATTCTTTGTTTCGTAGTATGTCTCGGGAGCTTGGTTATTTTCCGGTAAATATTCCCGCATTGTTTTACAAAATGAATCCATGCAATTTTCAGCCACATTGTAGTCTGTTTTAATACTCATCAATCTTGAAGATAAAGATAAACGAGACTGACCTTCACGACAACCTTCATATATAGGTTGTTTCGCCGAATCCAATAGGTTGAAGAATCGACGTGCATCGATGTTCGGCATCTCTTCATGCGTTTGTTCATTAACAACTCCAGGAAAAGCATCTGACACCATTTCCACATATGGATTGGTCGTTGATTCTTCATAAATAACTTCTTCATTTCGTTGTACTTGTGCATCTTGCACACTATCTCTAACACCGCAATCTTCGCCGTGAAAAAACCAAATTTCGTAATTTTCAACGAAACCCACCTTATACAGATGTTTGCAAACAATTTCTTGACTTCGAAACTTCATGTTTTTGCATCTTTTGCATGGACATAACATTGTCCCCCGTTCTTGACACAAAGGCTGCATCGATGCAAAACTCATGAATTGCTCTAATCCGTGTAAGAATTCTTGCGTAATCTCTTCGGTTACAGGATCTTTTCTTCTATACATCCACTCCCTTGATCTATATATATTTCGATTCGAAGACGACGACATTTTTTCGAAAATGTTTTTGTTGTTGATGGTTTGACGCACTTGTTGGTAAGATCTAAATAACTAAAGTTCCAACGGATGTCCGTTGGACATTGCAACAGATAGCCGTTGCAGGTTCACGGGTACTTATTTCGACCCGTGAACCTCGAAATTCAAAATATCAACGGTAATCCGTTGCTATTTCTAACGGCCGTCCGTGAACAATTTCAACGGATGCCCGTTGGAACGCTTTTCTCCGGTTTCTTACGATCTATAACGAGCAATATCCTTTCCCATTGTAAATGCTTACAAATTCGTTATAATTCGTTATTTTTTGGATATTACAATAGTTTAAGTTTTGATAATTATGATATTAATGATGTAAGTGGAACTTATTTCATATCGAACTCAATCAATACGCAAAAAACCGAAATATAGAGTCTAAAATTTCATTTATATCTCTTTTTACATGATTAACATAAGATAACAATAATAATTAAATAAAAAAATAACTTTAACATAGAATTCTATCAGACAGCTACCTCCGTCACCAAAACCAGTCATAATCGAATCCAAAACCACCTTAATAAACTTCCTCACCATCCGGTGAGAAAGTTTATAAAAGTGGTTTTAGATTCAACCATGAATATAACAGATACTTGATATTGGTGGTTTGTTTGATTCATATCCGTCACCAAAACCAGTATCTTTATCTCAATAATCGAATGCAAAACAACCTTAATAAACTTACTCTCACCACCGGTAAGAAAATTTATCAAAGCTGTTTTAGATTCAACCATTGAGACAAATGATACTTGATTTTGGTGGTGAGTATATCATATCCGTTGATATTGATATTGTTGATATTGTTTTAGATTCAACCATATATATAGTTAAATTTTCAACGGACATCCGTTGGCATATGTAACGGATGCCCGTTGCAAGGTCTCACGAATTTATTTCGACGGTTGAACCTCGAAATTAACTATATCAACGGCCATCCGTTACAAAATGTAACGGATGCCCGTTACAAGATCTCACGAATTTATTTCGACGGTTGGACCTCGAAATTAACAATATCAACGGCCATCCGTTACATATGGTAACGGATTTCCGTTACAATATGTAACGGATGACCGTCAGAATATGTCCCCCGGTTTCTAACGGTCTTGCAATGGATATGTCCAACGGATATTATCCGTTACAATCCGTCGCAAATTGTCAACGGATTTTTAATGGATTTGGTAACGCCAGTATTCCGTTAAAATCCGTTACAAAATCCAAGGGATTGCAACAGATTCTCTCCCGTTGAAAGCATTAACATATCCGTTGCAATCCGTTGCTATTTTTTCCAACGGACGGATCCGTTGCCCCGTCCGTTGGAAATAGCGTGTTTTTTTGTAGTGAAGGCCAGAGGAAAAAGACAGAGGAACTAATGTGTTCCTGCGCAATCATAGTTATTTTAAGTGCACTTATGGACAATGTTTATTTTAAGTGCACTTAATCATTTCTTTGGTTGAACTTATTTCGCGCTGAACATATATGGTTGAATTTATGTGTTGTTTGATTTTGTGATGTGGTTGTTCTGTGGTATTGCTGTGCTTGAATTTTTTATTGTATTGTGATTGAATTCTATATGATTGATTGAGGAATGTTTCTGTGATAAGAATTCAAAGGGGGAGATTGTAAATGCAATAACAATAGGGTCGTATGATAAAATTGTAAATTCAGGTTGTTGAGATATCCAAGGAGCAGAAATTCAAATGAAGAGAAATTGAAGGAGTCAATGAGAAGTTCAAGGAGAAGAAGATGGAGACAAAAGTGGATTTGGCGAAGCCAAGGCTGGAGGGAATCAGCAAGGAGACGCTGCTGGAAAACCAGAGAGGTTAACTGTGCATGGACGAAGGTAGATAAGTGAACCCGACGACAAGAAAGAGGAGATCTTATCTGGACAGATATCTGATAAGTGCTTAAAAATAGGTGTTCTTAGGTTTTTAAGTGTACTTAGAATGATATTGATATTAAGTGGAATGAAACAGTTGAGGGTTTATTTACGTCTAACTCAGGGAAGTTATCTGTGGAGACCTTTGGTGCATTGTAAAAAATAACAAGTGTACATTGATTGGTAAATAAAACGAGTATTGTTTTATATATTTTGATCTCTATAAATTAATAATTTGCAAAGTTCTCTATTTACAAGTTTTTCAATTATAATTCATAAAACAGTTCTTGTAAAATTAATTAAAATCAATAATATAATAAACTATAAAATAATGTGACATAAAAATAAAAATAATGAATCCAAAACATAGTATATTTAAAAAAATAGCATAAAAAGTGAAATAGGATCAGATGATTATGTTTTTTATGAATAAATTAAAATAGTTATTCAATTAATTAAATTCGTTCTTTTAAATAATCGATTTAAATTGTAACCAAATAATTTTTATATATTTATATCCAATTATTTTTTATAAATGAATTAAATCAGATTTACTTTATTCGGGTTGATTCGATTCAATTTTAATTGACTTCTATCCTATTATTTTCCTTTGTAAAGAAAAAATTTAAAAATTAATTTGATGGAAATTCTTCTGTACTCACAGTCTAAATGGCAAAAGAAAGGTGTTTATAAACTATTAATTAACACTATTCTATAAAATAAACAAGTAATTAACAATTTCATTAGCAAAAAATAAGTAATTTACAACTTCAGCTAAAATGCGTCCATTTTATACTTTCCAACTATCAAAAGGGGATTACTTTTTCAAATAAGATATTCATTAGTAATTACTTTTTCACATAAGATATTTAGAGAGCAAAATCACCTGCTAAAAGCCCTAGTTCTTTACCGAAGTCATTCCTTTAAAGTCGTCCATTTCGTGACCACCTCGTCACCGCTTAATCAGACGGCTACAGAAGTCTTTGATATGCCGTAACAACAATGGACCTGTTTCACCATATCATTTTTCTGTTCCAAGAGAAGTGATCGTGACGTTTTCAATTGAGACCGAGTCCGCCATCTTCAAAAACTTCACCGCCGCGTGGAATTCAGAGAGAGAGAGAGAGAGAGAGAGAGAGATGGGGAATACATTCTGCGTATTCGGAGGGTGCATCGACCAGGCGAGCGTCGGCGTGGTGGAGCGGTGGGGGAGATTCGAGCGCCTCGCCGAACCTGGGTTCCACTTCTTCAACCCTTTAGCCGGACAGTGGCTCGCCGGAGTTCTCTCCACCAGGATCAATTCTCTGGACGTCAAAATCGAGACCAAGACCAAGGTCGGTCTCTCTCTCTCTCTCTCTCTCTCTCTCTCTCCCCTTCTCTTGATCGCTGTTCCTCTGATCCTCTTGAATTTCCTTGTAATCTCATCTAGGGTTGGTTTCCTTTTGCTTAATTTCCCGGAGAATTTGAAAATTTAGTTCGATTTTACTTGCAATCAATTTGGTTTATTAAGAATTCGGAGAAATCATTGATCCTGGGTTTCCCACGAATTCGCGATATCTATTTGTCGTTTTAGGGGAATTTTTTCTTAGAACTGACAACACGTTGAATATCGTAATCTTTTTCTAAACAGAGATTAATAAACAGGTCTTGTGGGTTTCAGGATAATGTGTTTGTGCAGTTGGTTTGTTCAATTCAGTTTCGTGTGGTGAAAGCAAATGCTGATGATGCATTTTATGAGCTGCAAAACCCGAAGGAACAGATCCAAGCTTATGTCTTTGATGGTAACTTTTGGTTCTTTTTGGACATTTCGTTGAAACATGTTCTCTTTGATTCTTCTTTCATTCCTGTATGTTTGGTTTAAAATCAAAGTGGTTAGAGCTTTAGTCCCAAGGATGACTCTGGATGAGCTGTTCGAGCAGAAGGGTGAAGTTGCCAAAGCTGTTCTGGAGGAACTCGAGAAGGTAACACGTTCTTGTCTTGGATCATCCTATCCGGCTTATCGTTCGCGTTTTCCTTGTACTTTTGTAGACTTTGATTTTCGCTTTTTTCTCTATTATTAAGCACATGTTCTCTTAACGGATTTTGGAATCAATGGGAGATATTCCTAGTGTTATAATTTGTTTCTGTATTAGAAAGCATATATTCCTCTAGATATGGTATGATATAGAACACACTAACCTAATGCACCGGCAACTTTCTAATGCTCATGATTGCAATTGTTTCACCAGGTGATGGGAGCTTACGGGTACAGCATTGAGCACATTCTGATGGTTGACATTCTACCTGATCCCTCCGTACGGAGGGCAATGAACGAAATCAATGCAGGTAAGGAAGTAACTTGTGATGTTTTCAGGTCTCTATGATGCTTCTGCATATGGAAGCCGAGATTGTTTGTCACTCTTAATGGTTTAGAATAGGGTTGTGGAATACAAATACGGTTTGCATTATCAAATTTTCAGCCCGGGATAATATCATTTGATCAGTAAGCGGTTTATATTGGAGTCGTAGGAGAAATCAAGGAAATAGTTGCTGTATGATTTGATTGCCATGGAATTTTCGCTTTCCATTTAACCTAAGAACGGATTCGATTATACAGCTCAAAGGCTCCAACTTGCAAGCGTTTACAAAGGAGAGGCAGAGAAGATCCTCCAAGTGAAGAAAGCAGAGGCAGAGGCAGAAGCGAAGTATCTGGGCGGGGTCGGGGTGGCGAGACAGAGACAAGCAATCACAGACGGATTGAGGGAGAACATATTAAACTTCTCGCACAAAGTAGAAGGTACATCCGCTAAGGAAGTGATGGACTTGATAATGATCACACAGTACTTTGATACCATCAGAGACCTCGGGAACTCGTCGAAGAACACCACAGTGTTTCTCCCGCACGGGCCGGGACACGTGAGGGATATCAGCGACCAGATACGCAACGGGCTGATGGAGGCGGCCAGTTCGCAAGTGGGACTCTAAACTAGTTCCTCGTGAGTCTTCACACGGCTAAATCTTGTCCTGGTTTGTGTTTTCAACGAGTTTTGTGTTGGTATATATATATATACATATATATATACACACACAGACGCACATATAATAACCTAAGTTTGGAGTTTGATCAATGAGAAACCATTGCATGGATAGAGCAGTGTAAGAAAAGCTGTTCATGTTCTGTGTGTTTCCTTATTCTCTTTAGTTAAACGATTATGCTTTCCCTTACACAAATATTTGTCATTGAAACGAAAATTTCTTTTTGTTAAAAAATAGTTCAACTTAGTGTCTATATATATAGTACCTAAAATTATCATTGAAATATTTTATTCAATATCAATTTAGAAGAATGTTCGAATTTAACAGACCAATATACATCTATTTGAATTAAGAGTTAACTAAATATCTAAACAATAACAACGAAAATTATCAAAATTACAAGAAAAAACGATATCAAAACTATAAACGTAACCCAAAAAAAAAAAAATCAATTGGACTACTGGAATGACAAATTCGATATATAGTTTTGGTTTGATAAATGAAATCATAAATATATTATACTTGTATATTCAAAGATAAATAATAATAAATTAAAAATAATAATCAGATTATAAAATTAGAATGAATTATTCTATATTTTCTATCATTTAATTTATAAAAAAATTTCTATTCCCCTAAACTATCGTAATTTAATCATATTCCCCCAAAAAATTTTCTCTTATCTTGTTTCATCTGAACCATCATTACTAATCTTATTTCCTCTAAACTTTAAAAATTCATACTATTTTTCAATCCGTTAAATATTCGTTATTTTTTTGTTCGTAATTTAATCATATTCCCCCAAAACTTTTTCTCTTATCTTGTTTCATCTGAACCATCATTACTAATCTTATTCCCTCTAAACTTTAAAAATTCATACTATTTTTCAATCCGTTAAATATTCGTTTTTTTTGTTAATTTATTTAAAACAACCTAATTTCTCCCAAACTATATGACTTGTAGCTTATTCTCCTCCAAAATATATAACCTCTAACATATTTCCCCCGAACTATATAAGCTCTAGCCTATTCCCCCAAACTATATAATATCTAGCCTATTCACCCCCGAACTATATGACTTCTAACCTATTCATCCCCTCCCAAAAAACAAATTGTACATTCAACGTATTTTCAAAATTTTGGTTATTATAAACGTAACATATTTTCTTTAATATTAACATATTTTTAAATTTTGGTTATTATAAACGTAACAGTATTGCTTTAATAGTAACATATTTTTAAATTTTGGTTATTATATATACATTTTTTATGATTGATAAAAAAATATATTTGCAAGTTCTTGCCTTCAACTCTTGATTGGAAGTCTTAGGATTCAATTTGACTTATCAATCACATAACCAGCTGTGATTGTGGCGTCTTGACACGTTTTTAAGGTTTCTAAAACGAGTTCATCAGGGGTTTAGGACATCCTCATTATTTAAACTAATCCTAGGTTTCGGTTGCTAGTTGTTGAGGAGTTTTAAAAAACAATCCATCTTCTATCTCGTTCTAAAACATTGAAATATGATCTGAGGTCATATCATCTTCGAAATAATATTCAATATTTGAATTCACACGTTTTATATTTTTATTATCGAATTGAATTATTTGAGTACTCATTCTTTTTATTTGAATCAAATCGAGTTAAATGTTCCAAAAAATATTAGATGTTAATCGTACGAAAACCCAACACATATAACCTAAACAAAATCTAGACGGACTAAATGGTATATAAAAAAATAAAAATAATTATATTTAATAGACACAATATATTTACAATTATATTTATATTATAAATATGCATATATTAGTAAAGATTATTATATTTAAATCAAGAGTTGAAAGCAAAAACTTACAATTATAAAAAATTTAAATATATTATTTTAATATTTTTATATCAATCATTATAACAATTCTAATAGTTATTATATTGTATTTTTTATTTTAATATTTTTATCAATCATAAAAAATGTAAATATAATAACTAAAATTTAATAATACGTTAATATTAATAATATGTTATGTTTATAATAACCAAAATTTAAAAATATGTTACTATTAAAGAAATAATGTTACGTTTATAATAATCAAAATTTAAAAATATGTGACTATTAAAAAAAATATATAACGTTTATAATAATCAAAATTTTGAAAATACGTTGAATATACAATTTGTTTTTTGGTAGGAGGAATATGTTAGAAATCATATATTTTGAGAGTGAATATGCTAGATATTATATAATTCGGGAGAATATGCTAGATGTTATATAGTTCGGACGAATAGATTAGAATTTATATAGCTCGAATCAGAATAGACTAGAAGTTATATAGTTTAGGAAAATTAAACTGTTCTAAAAAAATATTAACAAAAAAGTTTAATAGATATTTAAGGAAGAAAAAAATCGAATGAAATTTTAAAATTTCGGAAAGAATAGAATTAATAAATAGTTAAGGGAAATAGAACGAAAATCAAAGTAGGGATAAATATATGATAAGGATGAACATGTGATAGTTTAGACTTTAATAACGGGCTCAACATGTGAAATTCGAGCCCAATAATTTTAGTGAGCTCCGTTTTCAGGTACGGATGAATTTCTTTCCCTTGCTATAAAATTAGGGATTTGCAGAGAGGGTTTTTCCTCAGGCCAACTGAAATTAGGGGTTTTTCAGAGGTTTTTGTTTTTCATTAGGCCACCACCTGCCGAAAGTACCATCTCCTTCTCATAATCTCTCGTTGGTCTTCTTCTTACATCTCACACGCGAGTAAGTACTCATGATTCTGCGTGTTTTTGGTCGAATTACGTTGTAACCGGAGACTTCTGTTTCATCTCAACTCGCCAATTTATGTTCTTCGTTTATGTGATTATATATTTATACATTTATGGATTTGGTGTATTCTTGTGAATTTTCGTGTATAGGTTCATAATTTTATTTCTTAGGCTGAGTCCATGTCTGTAATATTCCCAGACAGAAGGTGCTTTTAATCCGAATTTAGGGTTTAGGGTTTTGCCTTAGTGCCACGTCGATGATCATTGCCTCTTTGTTTTTGCTCTACCTTGAATTAACTTTCTTTTTTTTATTCCATCATCTAGTGGAAGCTTCCTCTTTTATGGTCGTTTAAGAACTCTCTATTTAACATCTTTGTTTTCATATCATATAATTATATATATACCTTGTATATATAATTAATGTTTTGCTTTTAACATGATCATAAATTGCAGAGTTTGGATTTATTCTTACAATTTTCAGTTTATTAATGTTTAAGTTATTTCTTGACTGCATCTGCATCTCTAAATAAATTTTGGACTTTTTTGGATGCTTGAGAATTTGGATCAACTTTGATTCGATATTGGTATCGATTTGTAATCTAGACAGGGAAGAACGTGGATATCACAGCCTTAAGTTGTTTTTTTGTTTTGTTTGACAAGATAACTAAGAATAAGTTCATATATGTTCCTGCCCTGGTTCTGAATTTTACTGAACTTGGAACAGATGGTCTTACGAGAAGATTTAGTGGAGGATGATGAGATGAATATGTCTGAGGAGGGAGAATCTGACTCTGAAGTGGAGACACAATCCGATTCAGGGTCAGAAGAAGAGATTACTGTGAAGTTGCCCGAGCCTTCGGAGAATGCTGTTTACAACAGAGTTGGGCTCCTCGATAAACTTCAAGACATGAGCTGGCCGGAGAACATTGATTGGATTCATAAAATGGCAGTTGACATCGATCAGGGGCAAGAAGTGGACGTAAACGATGACCTTGCAAGGGAGCTATCTTTCTACACCCAAGCCCTCGAAGGGACGAGGCAGGCTTTTGAGAAACTTCAGGAGATGGGCTTACCTTTCCTCAGGCCATCGGATTATTATGCTGAAATGGTGAAATCAGATGCCCACATGGAGAAAGTGAAGGTTAGGCTTCTACATGAGAAGAAACAGATTGAGGAAGCAGAAGAGAGGAGGAAGGCTAGGGAGAACAAAAGAATGGCTAAGGAGATTCAAGCACAGAAGCTGAAAGAAAGGGCGAAGCAGAAGAAGGAAGATATCGAGGCTGTGAAAAAGTGGAGGAAACAGAGGCAACAGAGCGGTTTTGCTGATAAAGAGGGCGAGCTCGAGTTGGATTTCGGAAATGGCAAAGGTTTTGAGAAGTCGGGCAAGAAAAGAGTCGGTGTATCCCCCGGAGATAGATCAGGAGGAAAGGGCAGGCAAGGGAAAAACAGTAAGAAACGGGAGAATCGGAATTCCAAGTTTGGATTTGGAGGCAGAAAGGGGATGAAGAAGCAGAATTCTGCAGACACTACACATGATTTCAAAAGTTTCGGCGGAGGAAAAGTAAAAGCAAACAAGAAACAGAAGAGATAAAACGAAAGCCAGTCTTTGGTTTTGAGATTTGATAATCTAAAACCATCAAGAACTTTCAAGACTTACTAAATGTCATATGGGTTGGTCTTTGAAGCATGTTTTTGTTTTGTAATATTCTCTTCAATATATTAACGATGACTTGAATTAACAAAGACCATATTGTAGCTGGTAGAGATGTCAAATTGTGGGTTGGGATTAGTGAGTGAATCCAATCTAATCCATTTAAAATATAAATGAGTTCTTATAAAATGTGCATAAATTTATATGGGTTTAATGGGTTTAAAATCTATTTGTATTCATTTTAATTAGTTTTATCCATTAAGTCCGTTTATCATTTACTTCAAATTTACCGTCATTTCGAATATCCGATATTGACTTCTATTTTACTCGATTTATCTAAATTTTAATTCGATTTCATCTAATTTCATCGAATTTCAAATTGTCACTCAACTTTAACTCGATTTCACCCAATTTTAACTTGATTTCACTCAATTTCCCCCGATTTCACCTAATTACTCGATTTTACTTTCAACCCTATCTCACCCAATTTTAATTCGATTTCACCCAATTTTAACCCGATTTCACCCAATTTTAACTCAATTTCACTGAATCTCAACCCATTTTTAAATTGATTTCACCTAATTTTAGTTCGAATTCACCAAAGTTTAACCCGATTTCACCCAATTTTAACTCGATTTCATCCAATTTCATCGGATTTCGAATTTATTTCACCCAACTTTAACCCGATTTTTACTCGATTTCTTCATATTTCACTGAATTTCAACTTGATTTCATCCAACTTTTACTCAATTTCATCCAATTTTAACTCGATTCCATCCAATTTCACCGGATTTAAAATTTATTTCACACAATTTTAACCCGATTTTTACTCGATTTCTTCACATTTCATCGAATTTCAACCTGATTTCATCCAATTTTGACTCAATTTCATCCAATTTTAACTCGATTTCATCACATTTTACCGAACTTCAACCTGATTTCATCCAATTTTGACACAATTTCACCCAATTTTAACTCGATTTCATCAAATTTCACTGGATTTCAAATTTATTTCACCCAATTTTAACCCGATTTTAACTCGATTTCATCACATTTCACCGAATTTCAACCTGATTTCATCCAATTTTGACTCAATTTCACCCAATTTCATCCAATTTTAACTCGATTTCACCCAATTTCATTGAGTTGAAATTCAATGACAATGAGTGAAATCGAGCTAAAATTCGGTGACAATGTGTGAAATCGAGTTAAAATTTGGTGAAATCATGTTAAATTGGATGAAATCGAGTTAGAATTTGGTGAAATTATATTAAAATTAGATGAAATCGAGTCAAAATTGGATGAAATTGGGTTGAAATTCGGTGAAATCAAGTTAAAATTCGAAAAATTGGGTGAAATCGAGTTACAATTAGATGAAATCAGGTTAAAATTTGGTGAAGTTATATGAAATCGAATTAAAATGGGGCGGTTTCATAAATTATTCGTTTGAATATTGAAATATTAATTATAATATCTAGTATATATAAATATATATCATAAATATTAAATGATAAAAATATATATACAAAACGTTAATTATATGAATAAACCCGTTTAACTCGTTTAACCCGATCTATATAACCCATTATTAAATAGGTCGGATTGAACCCAACCCAATTTATACTATAAAACCCATTTAATTTTAATGGGTTGGGTATAACCCAATCCATTGACATCTCTAATAGCTGGCAAGAAAGTCCCCTGTTTTCTCCATCTCTCTTTCTTCACAACTTCCATTGCATTTTCTTCTCTATGTTATGTGAGTTTTCCAGTAGACATGATGGATTCCCTAAGTGGTGGAGATTTCAAGTTAGCCAACCCGAATCAATCCGAATAATTTATTCTATATTGAGTTATTTACGCAATCCACTTGATTCTATAATTCAAAATCTATTTGGGTTTGGTTTAGTTGGTGAGGATTTGAAAAACTTCGAATAAAAAGTAAATGTAAAATTTAATTTATATAATATTTAAATTTTGTGTGTTATTTTATATTTAATGGACTTTTAGAATTTATTTCTATTTTTAATAAGAATTTGGAAAATTCGAATGATCTGAAACCAATATTCTGAATGAAATCTAAATTATTCGAACTCAAATTGAATTCAGATTTATTTTGGTTTCAATAATCCTAAATCTGAATTAGTCAAATTTAACTGTCTCAATAAAAAACATTTGGATCCAATTCGATTCCGTTCTTTCAAAACTCAAAAAACTAGAATCAATCGAAAATGAACAATCTGAATTGAAAACCGAACTGACCATCTATATTTTGGTGCTCAGCTAACTTCATTTTTTTCTGCATGTAATTATCATCTTCTTGATCCTCTTAGACAACTACAAACCCGATCCAAGTCATGAAATCGCCCCAAAGGTGATATCAAGGCAAGAGCCTCTCAATCGATATCTGGTTTAAATATTGAGCATGACTTTAAAACAATGAAGATGGCATATAGTGAGCTCACAAAGGAAGATAACAACAAAATCATGCTAGATGATGGGATGGACGGGGCGAACAAGTAAAAAAGTTCATAATTCATATAATTAATGTGCATTATAGTTTTCTGTTAACAATTGTTATATAATTTACATATAATCGTAGTCACCGTAAAAAGTAATCTATTAAGAATTATCTTGTAAATTTGTGATTGAAGTCAAAACACGAAAAAAGAACCTGTCTCGATTTGTATGGTCATCGTCAACTCTTTGGATAGTTTCGAAGTGTGTGACATTGTTGGCAATTACGAATCCAAGTGATATATTAGAAGATTTTTTTTTGTTAACACTCAAACTATTTTACGAGGTGAAAGATTTTACAAGTGATATACCTCACAACCACTCAATCACTACATTTTTTTTGTTTTTCGGAAGAACTCTCAACTTACTTTTACATCTTGCAAAGGAGCTCAAGTGCTTTATTTGTAGTTATGGTAAGCACTTCTTAGGTTATTTTAGATAGTTCAACACACCTCGATAATATTAGTATCTTCTAGACATATTCTAGATATTTCATATTAGCTCTATCATAATCGATAACTCTAGATTAGTCTAGGACATACCAAAGTAGGAGATGATGTGTTACACTCCCCTCAGCGACTCATCATGTGCTCCTTGTAGTCATCTCGAGTCTTCTTCGAAATTCTTCAATCATTGGAACATTCAGACTTTTGGTGAAAATATCTGCAACTTGCTATCAAGTTTTGATGTACATGTCGATATCACCTCGTAATACCTTCTCCCTTATATAGTGATAATGCACAACCACATACTTTATTTGAGCATGAAACACAA
The DNA here is from genome assembly GCA_036759665.1 of Gynandropsis gynandra. Taxonomy (NCBI): domain Eukaryota; kingdom Viridiplantae; phylum Streptophyta; class Magnoliopsida; order Brassicales; family Cleomaceae; genus Gynandropsis; species Gynandropsis gynandra. The sequence continues at coordinate 58,255,266 of CM071863.1, forward strand.
GATTTTCAACCAATTTTATAGATGATATATTGTCACAATGTAGCTTCACTGGATAATCAAGTGGCTGATATAGATTTTTAAGCAATTGGACCAATCAAGCACATTCTTAAGCGACCATCACCTGCTTAGTACTTCGTCTATGTGCTAGATATTAACACTGTAGGTTATCTTTTACTATACCATAAAAAAATGTTTGTTCAAGACTAAATATATAACTCGAGTTTAATCGACGAGCATCATGGTCACCAGTGTGGTCAACATCGTAATGACCGACTAACTTACAATCACCTCCTCGTGCAAAGAAATCCATAGTCAAGAGTTCCTTTTACGTACCTTAGCATGCCACTTAGGCTTCCAAGTGAGGTTTCTTAGGCCTTTGTATGCATCGACTCATGACACCAACAACATAAGTAATCATGTCATACTTTTCAAGTAGGTTTTGAGCGTATATGTGTTGAGACACGAATAATCCTTCATTTGTCTTATCAATCTCACGACCAAAGAAGTGATTAACTCATCGAGTTCTTTCATTTGAAAGCTCACCAACAAGCTCTTGTCCTCCAAATTTTTGACCTCTTCATCTCCAATAATAACTACATTATCAACATAGATGAGTACGATGGCCGTTTTACCATCTTGAGCCTTGACAAACATGCTCGAATCTGCTGGTGCCATGGTATAACTACATTGCACTAAAAATTCTCGAATCTCGTCATACCAAGTTCGAGATGTTTGTTTGAGTCCATATAATGTCTTCCTCAATTTACATACATGGGTTGGATGAGTCTTACTTTCAAACCCTTTAGGTTGTTCCATGTATATCTCTCAATCTAACTCTCCATGCACAAAAACATTTTTAACATCGAGCTGCCAAAGCCTTCAAAACTTGCTTGCAGCTAGCGCTAATAGAACACATTTTTTATCTTTGCCACATGGCTGAATGTTTCTTCATAATCGAGACCATATGTCCGCGAAAAATCTCGAGTCACTAATTGTGCTTTATATATGTTAATTTAGCCATGTGATCGTACCTTTATTTTATATACCCATTTACAATAGATGGGTTTTGCATCCTTGGGCTTGGGTGCCAATTCCCAAGTCTCATTCTGAATCAATGCTTGCATTTCCTCCTCCAATGGTTGTTCTCCACTCTTTGCTTGTTCATAAGAGCTTGGATCTTTAACACCCAATTCATCCACCAAGGTTATATTAGCATATTTAGGATTCAACTACCTTGTTATCTTACCTTTTTTTTAGTTATGAAGCTTGAACTTTGTGCTTTTCAATTTTTTCAAGTTGGTTTTGTCTCTATTTTTCTGGAAAGATATCATGTACACAAGTTTTCCATGAGTTCTTCTCCTTTACTGGTGAGCTTTCTCCATGTTCTTTAATCGACTCTGTCATGATTGAAACATCTTGAAAAGGTTGTTCCATATTCACCTCTTTTGGCTCTAAATTCTAATGTGGCTTCTCTTCTATCTCCTTGGAGTCGTGAAGTATTCTGAAGGCCACCATGATGAGACTTTATTAATGGACACAATCCGTGTGATTGATATACAAATATTCTCCAAGATCCCACTTAATATTTTGAGGATATTCTACGAGATATTCAGGATATTATCTGATATCTCATTAAATATCGAAGATATTCTCTGAGATTATATTGATATTCTGTGAGATTATATTTCATTTTCCGTGTGATATTGTATATCTATATTAGAAAGTATTTCGTGATTAATAAAACAATCGGGAATTGATTCGACATCTTTCAAGATGTAGTTGCATAATTTTTCATGGTATCAGAGCCCAAACACAATTTCATTCGGAAAATCTTATTTTTTTTATCTTCGATCCTAATCACTTAACCCCGAACAGAACATTCTTGACCCTAAACGATTGACCTCGACCTCCATATTCTCGAAACCGAATCCAACAATGAAAATTCCAACTTCACTCTGAATCTCTCGAACTTGAATACTTGACCTCTAAAAATTCGACTCTGCCCTACAACTCTCGACCAAATTATTCTATTCATCTTCCCCGACAACAAACCAATCCTCTCCTTTCAAACCTCAAATATGACCAAACTATCTGTTTTCGACATCAATAATGATTCATCTTCGGCAATACCTGTGAAGCCAAACACATCGACCCAACAACACTGTGCTTCAACAACGCATGATTCTACCCTTCGACCGAACCAAACCCTTTGACCGATGCACCAAATACCAGCTAATGTTGGTCGGAAATCAGCAAACCACGCAGATCTGATTGAAAACCACTACCACAACAACCTAGAACTACAACGACCCGACCTGACTACCTTTGGCGTATCGACTAGATGCCCTTCGCATACCGAACCCCAATGCCCTTCGATACACCGAACCCCGACAGACCGAACCCTGACGTCTTTTGGTGTACCGACCCCTATGCCCTTTAAGTGTACCGACCCCTAGACATTTTTCTTCCAAGTTAGGCGTCCACAATTTGCATGCTCCAACTTGAGGGAGGATATTAATGGACACAATCCGTGTGATTGATACACGAATATTCTCCAAGATCCCTGAAATCTTGTAGAAGATAGACTATTGAATCGATATTTAAAAGACCTAACGATATCAAACAGTTATGTTATTTACTTGTCAATCTTTAGGTACACTTGTTGGTTTCTACAATGTACTAAAGACCTCCACGGATGACTCCCCCTGAGTTAGACGTGTAAATACAACCACCACTGTTTTCACTCACCACCCAGTATCCAATTAAGTACACCTAAAAACTTTGAACTCCCCTGTTCACTGTTTTCTGTACCTCAACGATACTGACCAATTAAGTACACCTAAAACCTGAACTCCCTTATTCTGTGTTTTGTGTACTC
>CM071863.1:58264114-58291073 GCA_036759665.1 Gynandropsis gynandra
TGTTTCCAACCGTGATTTCCTGAGTTCAGCGTCGACATGTTTCTTCTTTGATTGAAGTGATGAAGACCTCTCTGATATTGTTCTCTGTGTCTATAATCAGCAACATGATGATTCCAGTTTCTTTTCTTGTTAATACTTTGCTGATTTTGACCATACTTTGATGAGTTGTGAGTTGTCTGTTTTTCTCGTAAATCTCCTCCAGACACAAATCTATTTTCTGTAGTGCTCGTATTCCCAACATAACCTATTCCGTGATTGTCACCTTTCATTTTTCCGATTGAAAGCAGACGATCCAATTTGTCAGTTCTGTTTGACAACATTTTCAGTTGTTTATTTGTTTCTTCTAGTTATCTTTTAACAAAGTGCACTTCCTCATCCTTGGCAAGCACTTCATTTTTCATGTCTTGGATTTGAGTTTCCAAGGTTTTAATTTCCTTCAACAGTTGGACGCTCAGCTTTCCCATTTTTACCCAATCATTGTAGATCATTTCAATATTAACTTCATCTTCCTCTTCTAGATGATCTTTTTCACTTTCCTTGTCGTCCTCATCAATGATTCCTATGAAAGCAACGAAACTGGAATGTTCTTCTTCTGACTCTTCTCCAGATTCAAAACTTGAGTCACTCAGCATGATTAGTGACTTACCTTTCACTGAATTATTGTCAGCACATTCGTTCTTTGTGTGGCCAAAACCCTTACATTTAAAACACTGTGTCTCTCTGAGATTCTTCAGCATATTTTCCCTTTTTGTGATACTGGGACAGTCCGATTTAAAGTGCCCATAGCCTTTACATTCATGACATTGTGAACTGGATTTGTTCTCCTTTCTAAATCCAGCATCTTCAGTTGACATTTTCCTTGTTCCAGACTTTCTCTTCATAAATTTTCCAAATTTTCTGGTTAGTAATACGATGTTTTCTTCAAGATTATCTAACCTGGTGTTTTCTGAGACAGCTTGTAGCACAACTCCTTTGCTTCCCTCTTTGGCTGTATCTCCTTGTTCCAGTTGCAATTCCAGTTCATATGTTGCTAAGATCCCTACTATTTCTTTAAAACTGGTTGTATCAGTGTTCAAGGACATATTCATGGCTACTTTCTGAGCATGGAACTTCTTTGGAAGACATCTTAATAGCTTCTTGACGAGTTTCTTGTCATCCAGGTTTTGTCCCAGTACACTTACTTCGTTTGCAATTGCATTCATCCGTCCACGTCCACTGAATTCCTTTACACTTTCGTATTCTCCCATTTCCAGTTTTTCAAACTGGTGCTCCAACATATCTAGCCGTGTTCTCTTCCCACTTGTTGTGCCTTCATGAATGGTTTCTAACGTGTCCCATGCCTCCTTAGCTGATTCACACCCTTGAATCTGTTTAAATTCATTTATGTCAACTGAAGAGAAAATAGATGTTAAGGCTTTTGCGTTAAACGTCGAACTTCTCTTTTCGCTAGGTGTCCACTAATCTGATGGTTTTTCTTTTTCTTTTCCATTTTCGTCAATCACAGTAGGTGGTGTCCATCCGTTTTTGACTGCATTCCAGGCATCTTCATCAATTCCTCGAATGCTTGCTTGCATCTTCACTTTCCAGTATCCATAATTTGTTGAATCTAACATAACTAGTTTACCGAACGAATACATGTCTCTCGGTCCTTCCATTTTAGTCTTCTTCTTGGATCTCCAACCAGTTTTTAGATTTTACTCTAAATTTTGGTTACCTGCTCTGATACCAATTGAAATCTTGTAGAAGATAGACTATTGAATCGATATTTAAAAGACCTGACGATATCAAACAATTATGTTATTTACTTGTCAATCTTTAGGTACATTTGTTGGTGTCTACAATGTACTAAAGACCTGCACGGATAACTCCCCCTGAGTTAGACGTGTAAATACAACCACCACTGTTTTCACTCACCACCCAGTATCCAATTAAGTACACCTAAAAACTTTGAACTCCCCTGTTCACTGTTTTCTGTACCTCAACGATACTGACCAATTAAGTACACCTAAACTCTGAACTCACTTATTCTGTGTTTTTTGTGTACTCCAGATAATATCCACAGATTCGTTGATCGTCAATTTTTATTTCAAATCAATTTATCTGCCTTTTCTCTCGGCTCAGCAACCACCACCGGTTCTTCCGCCGCGCCGTCATGCTGAAATCTCTTCAGCTTTGAATCCGGTCGATTCTCTTGGTTCCTCAATCTTCTCCTCGATCTTCTCGTTGACTTGCTCCAGTCTCCTTTAATTTGAAATCACCTCCCTTATTTTTCTCAACTACCTGAAACAACACAAACAAACTCCGATCCAATTTTTACTGCATTCACAATCCCACTTAATATTTCGAGGATATTCTATTAGAAATTCATGATATTATCTGATATCTCATTGAATATCGAAGATATTCTCTGAGATTGTACGGATATTTTGTGAGACTATATTTCATTTTTCGTGTGATATTGTATAACTATATAAAGAAGTATTTCGTGATTAATAAAACAATCGAAAATTAATTCGACTTCTTTCAAGATGTAGTCGCATAATTTGTCAGACTTCATCAAACACCATATTTTTTGATTTGTAACATTGTCTAGTTGTGGGATCACAACGCCTCTATCCTTTTATTTCATTGTCACAAGATTACAACATATAACTTTCTTTTCGAACTTGTTACTTCATACATTCAGCCCAAAATTGCAGTGGTACACTTTTCGCGTATAGCATGGTCCTACAAATCTCTACAAGAGGCAAATTTTCGTCTCATCAACTCTATTCTATTGAGGTATATGTGGAAAAATTAATTTTCAACGTATGTTACTTGAAGTGAGACAACTACTTTGAAGATGCACAAGCACTTTATACGACACTCGATCTCATTCTCTACATTTTTTTAAAATCTTTAAATTTAGCTAGTGCCTTTGATTTCTCCTTCATAAAATCAACCCACACTTATTTTGAAAAATTATCAATAAAGATAATCATGTATTTGTACCTTGACACAAATGGTTGTTTCACGTGACCAAATACATCTGAATTCACTAGCTCCAATGGTGTCTTTCCCCTACAAGTAGACTCTTCATAAGGAAGTTGGTGTGTTTTACCATACTGGCATCCCACACATACTATTTCATCTCATACGATTAGTTGTGGAAGACCTTTAACTAAAGACTTCTTTACCATATCTTTTAACTTATGATAGCTCATGTGTCTTAATGATGCGTAAATCTATAGTATCATTCTTTTTCGTCTTGTCTATATATGCATTTTTTGCTGACATTACATAGACATACTCCATTTGTCGACCTTCCATTATTGGAGGATATGTAGTGTAAAAATTGGATACACCTTGGCATCGTTAGGCCCGATCACCACATAGTTTCCTATTGATGCCATTTGCGACACCGACAAAAAAATTTCTTTATTCCTGGTACGTGATACACATTATACAGCTGCACGTTATGTGGACTATATCGATGGACGATAATAGTCTTAACAATATGAGATATTGGTAATCTCAAGTTGTTTGCTTTCATCACTACTCGTCGTCCTTTGTACTAGGACATACCTTATAGTTTGTTTTTGTCATCTGTCATGTGATTGGAACATCCTAAATCGACGATCCAATCATCATAATAGTTGATCAAATTTTCATTTGTAATGACAAGTGCAACGTCTTCTCCTAAAACCTCAATACATGATGCATCAATCTCATCTTGTTCTTATGGTCTTTCATCCATCTCTTCCATAGGAGATGATGTTTGGAAGTCCCACTCGTCCTCACTGTCATTTTTAGTGAAGGTTGTTGTCTTCCACACGATTGGACCAAAAATCTCGAGCATAATGTCCCTTCTTACCCACTTGTAACACCAATCATATTCTTGAAAAAATATCTTTTCTTCTTGGTATTCATAATGTTGACGACCTCCCCCTTGCGGCAGACCTCTACCTCATCGATCTCATTGCGACCTTGTTCTAAGCTTTCTCCATTACCAATATACCTCTTCCTACTTTTATCATGCTCCTTAGGCCCTTTCATTTTGCTAAAGAGAGCCTTATCTTCCTCATTTGTGGACACCTTAGACATTTGATTGTCCAGGTCATGCCAATATACTTTCCAATTTTGTTAGGGTCCAACCCTGAGCTGCGGTAATGAGGTTATGATATTTGGGTTTTAATCCATGGATTATAATTATGTGTATTCTTACCACAATTTTAGGGTCTAATTTAGATATTTCATCGCATAAAAATTTAACTATAAAGAAGAATTGACTTACTATCATATCATTTTGTTGAACAAAAACAAGCTCGTTCACCAAGTGCTGTAACTTAGCTTCATTCTTCCTTGTGAAAAAGTTCGCAAAGGTATCCTATGCCTCCTTTGGGGTCTTGAGTCTAGGCAAATAGAGTTTTTGAATATTTTTCCTTGATTAAACCAAGAACATACATCAAAATATATAGGAGGTTAAGATCCTATAAATAAAGAACCTTAACAAACATAGAGAAATTAAGATCCTATAAATAAGGAAAATTGACAAACATAAGAAGATTGATATCTAGGAGAATATTTGATAATATTCTCCTAATATGCCTCCGCATAATGAGTCTCGGTGGAGAGACCAATCTTGAGTCGAAGTAGATCAAAGCGTGTCCGAGGCAGCGGCTTGGTAAGAGCATCCGCCAGTTGATCCGCATACGAGACATGAGCCACCCGAAGAAGTCCAATCGTGACAAGACTTCGGATGAAATGATAGTCAATAGCTACGTGTTTCATGCGAGAGTGGAAGACCGGATTGGCACAGAGATACGTTGCTCTAACGTTATCACAATAAATGACCGATGGACTAGAGGAAGAGATCCCAAGCTCAATAAGAAGAGAAGTAAGCCACCGAACTTCTGAAGCCGTCGTCGAAACAGATTTATACTCAGCCTCCGTAGATGATTTTGTAGGGAACCGCTATTTCTTGGATGACCAAGAAATGGGATTGCAACCGAGATACACAATATGAGCGCCGTCGAGGTGTAATCATCACCGTCGCCACCCCAATCTGCATCGGAGAAAGCATGAAGAGTGAGAGGGCTGTTACACGCGAGAAAAATGCCAAGAGATCGCTTACCTCCAAGATAGCGAAGAATGCAAGCATGCAAATGTTCACTTGAAGGGCAATGCATGAATTGAGAGAGCTTATTGACGGCGAAAGCAATATCCAGCCGAGTGAACATAAGGTATTATAGGCTTCCGATCACATTGCGATACTCGGTAGGATCATCTAACAGTGTACCCGAGGTAGAGGAGAGCCACATAGTGGATGCCATAGGAGTATGAACCGGCGTAGCATTCAACATATTAGTGCGTGTGAGAAGATCAGCGATGTACCGTTGTTGCGTCAAGAGGAAACCCCGTGAACTCCGAGTAACTTCAACCCCAAGAAATTAGGAGAGTGGTCCCATATCCTTGAGGGAGAATCTTTCCGATAGAAGGCCAATGAAGCGATCGACATGGTGAGAGTTGTTGCCGGTAATAACAATATCATCAACATAAACAAAGAGATAGATGATATCATCAGCATGTCGAAAGATGAAAAGAGAAGTGTCAACCAGTGAATTAACAAACCCGGACGCAAGTAGAAAACCTCGAAGTTCGTTGTACACACGCGCGGAGCCTGTTTGAGACCGTAGAGAGCTTTGTGTAGTTTACACACATGAGACGGTTGATCCTGATCAATAAACCCCGGCGGTTGAACCATGTAGATGGCCTAGGAGAGAGAGCCTTGAAAAAAAGAATTATTGACGCCGAGTTGCCGCAATGCCCAGTTCCTCGTGACAACAAGACTGAGGACGAGTCGAATAGTAGCGGGCTTGATCACGGGACTAAATGTGTCATTGTAGTTGACACCGGGATGTTGATGGAAACCCTTAGCTACAAGGCGTGCCTTAAACCTGTCAATAGAGCCATCAGGAAGACGTTTAATGTTAAACACCCATTTACACCCAACAACATTATACGAGGGATCCGGCGGGTCAAGGTCCCAAGTGCCATTGCGAACCAAGGCATCAAACTCTTCATTCATGGCCGTCCTCCATTTCGGGTTCTTAAGATCTTGAGAGACACATGTGGGTTCAATGTCCGTGGAAGGGGAAATTATGGTGGTGAGGGTGATTTTTTGTTTCGGCTTAGTGATATGATTTTTGGCTCGGGTGATCATAAGATGAGTATTTTGCGGTGGAAGTTCTGGAGGTGTGGTCAATGGTGGTGGTGGCGAAGGGGATGGTGACGATGGTGAGGGAGACAAAGACACCGGTGGGGAAGGATCCGAACATTGGGGCTCGGCCGTAGATGGTGATGTACGAGTGGAGGTAATGGGAACAAGAGTACACGGAGGGAAGGAAGAGATGGGTGAAGTATCGGGGATGGATGCGCTTGGTGAATGAAAACGAGGGTAAGGCAACTCGGTTTCTATAAATTCAACATGACGAGAGACGAAGACTTGAGAGGTTGGTAAGTGGAGACAAAGAAATACACTTTGGGAGAGCGCGTGACTCGAGTTTGTGGTGTGTATACGGTCTTAACCACAGGTAGCAAAGACATGGGAGAGAGCGTGACTCGTGTGGTGTGTATACGGTCTTAACCACGGGTAGCAAAGTGATCATCTCGTTTTCATACGTATTTCTTGCACGATTATAGAGACGTTTACGATATGGATGCGGTGATTACGTATGATTTTGTATCTGTTTTACTCGTTTTCTTGTTTTCGTGTTCTTACTGGTTTTTATGCATATTCAATTCATTTGGAGCTAAAGGACATACACGAGACAAAGTACAAACATCGAGGATCATCACGAAACAAACGGGATGAGAATCGGCGAAGAACACCCTTGCCCGCGCGGGGCGTTTAGTCGGCAAGTCTGTCCAGCAACTTGAGCCCGACCAGGGCACACCCATGCCCGACCGGGGCACACCTCAGCCCGACCGGGACACTCCCTAGCCCGACCGGGGCACCTCTTTTCATCGCATTCTTGCGCGGTCTTCCGCACCGTACCCGAGCGGGTCATTTTCTCTGCCCGCGCGGGTCGCGACTGTCACCTACAACTTAAAATAATTTAATTTGACTTAAAACAAATGTAATTTTATGGGGGACTCATAGGAGAAGGAAAACGAATTTAAAGGAGGAAAAAGGGGCCAGAGATCGACATTGATTCATTCATTATTCAGTTCTTGATCGAGGGAGAGAGGAGGAAGGTTCTAGCGAAGGAGACTTACGAGGAGTATTGGAGATCAACTTGACACTTCGGTTTCATTTGGTTTTCATGTTCCTTGGACCTTCTATTTTGTTTATGATTGTTTACGGACGCATGAGCGAGTAGTTTATTTGTTCTAGGAGAAGGGATTAGCCCTTGGCTATCCCGGAACCACTTTTGATTTATCTTTGAGTGCATCTTCCCGTTTTCATTTATCTATTCTTTATCTGAATGCTTAATTTACTTGTGTTTGCGATGGCCACGTAGATGCATGTGTTAGGGGTTAGAAGAAGGACGGAAAGGAGAATTCTAGTCCTAGAAGATCAGGTTTAGAACAACCGAGGTTAGACCACGAAAATAGGGTAGCATCAGTTGAGGATAAAACGGATGAATCACAGGTCTTATGGGTTTAGTTCATGGTGTCCGCCATGAAAGTAGGGGGAAACTTTTAGGGATTGAAAATCGGTCTCTAAACAGGTTTAGGGACGGATTAGGGACGACCAGCGGTAGTCCCCAATCGCGCGACTCCAAATGTTATCCGTGCCCAATCCGTTCCTAATTAGGGACGGAAATTTCAGTCCCCAATCCGTCCCCAATTAGGGACGGAAAATTCAGTCCCTAAGATTTGGGGACGGACCGCTGCGACCGTCCCTAAATTTAGGGACGGAATCTCGCCGTCCCTAAATTTAGGACAGACCAATTGGCCGTCCCTAATTTTTTTAAAATAAAAAAATAAAATACGATCTCCTGATGCCGACTCGTCGGAGAATCGAAACGGAGAAATCGCCGGAGATGGTGAGATCAATAAAACGTATTAATGGTCCTTTTTATTTGCCAAGGGAGCCTAGACGGTTTACAGTTGTTCATGTCACGCCTAAGTCGAAACCACCACCAAGAATCATCGGAGTGAAGGGTTCTGTTTCCGTAGGTGCACCACACGCACCACCTTTCGATTCATTGGTAGATATGGACCCGAGGCCGAGCAGCCACCGCGATGAGACGGTTGGATCATGGTTCTGTATACCAAGGAGCTGTGGTCGTTCAGAACGTCGGACAAACATCCCAAGCCAGTAACGGTTGGGGAGTACCTGGTGGAACGGTTAGAGAAGGTCAACGAGGAAATCCATGGAAGAAAGCGGTGATTCATGATGATTCATGGGGAACCGATGATTCTTCCGTTGCGTCGTTGACGGATAATACACCAATCGCTGCTTCCGTTAATCGATAGAGTGTTCTAGAGTCAGAACAGGCTAACACCAATCGCTACTCGGCTCGTGAAACGGTGGCCGGACTTGGCGGAAGCAGCAGCTCGAAAGCCATCGGAAACTTGCGGGTGGACGGATCAGGTGAAGAGGAGGACATGGGGGATGACTGGGAGAAAGTTTGTGAGTAAATGAAGGATGTCTAAAGGTCCGGTTATTAAGAAGAACACAGAATTGGGGTTTCTGCCGTCCCTAAAACGATTTCTGTTGTCCGTCTCCAAATTTGGAGACGCGAGAAACTTTCGTCTCCAATTTAGGGACGACTTACTTATCCGTCCCTAATTGGTATGCAATTAGGGACGAATTAGGCACGACTCTTCTGTACCCAAATTTGGGTACGGATTCGGGATGGATTTCATTTTTCGTCCCTAATCCGTGTATAATCCGTTCCTAAATTTAGGGACGGAAATGTCGGTCCCCAAATTCCGTCCCTAATCTTGAATTTTCTATAGTGCTAGATAACATTAATATCTTCTAGACATATTCTATATATTTCATACTATCTCTATTATAATTGATGTCTAGATTATTCTAAGATATACCAAAGTGTGAGATGATTTTTTCTACAGATGCCATGATCCAAAGATGGTCAGGTCGTTACATGCATTATTTGTGAGAATTATGTTTAATTGTGAATGTTAATATGTTTGTTTTCAAAACACAGCAAGAGTACAAAAATGTTATAACCGATATGGATCTCTCAATTCAATTGGAGACATTAGCAGGGTTTGGTGTTTCCATATGTGAAAGTTAAGTCCTATTTGAGTTTGTGAGATGGAGAAGGAGATGGCGAGCAAGGGGACTACAACGACTATTAACCGACGGTGAGCCACCACAACAACTAGTGGCTGCAACCGCCATCGAGAACCAGCAAGTGGACGTCCACAGAAGTTGATATTATAATGTTGTTGATATTCTGTGATTTGTGCAACGAAGAAAGAAACATAATACATAGGATGTGAAAATTTAAAGTTTGGGCTTTTGTAATAGTTTCTCTACACTTGGTTTTCTCCTAAAGAATGTTCAAATATATAAGAATTATAATTAATTTAAAAATTTAAAAATTCATGAATTGTATTTTTTTAATAATAATCTTAAATTTTTGTAGTTGTAAAAAATTTAGAAATAATTTTCATATGAAACCGCAATCTCCTCTTCCTGGTACCCTTACTCCTTCCTTCTCTTTCGCTCTTGATTCTCCAGTCTTCCAGTCTGAAACTCAATGTCCTTCTTCTCCTGATTGTAATGGATTATAATAAAAAACGACGAACCAACGGAGAATTAAGCGAGAAAAATGGAAGTAAACTAACATACATATTCAAGATCGAATCGAAATAGCTGAAAAGATCGATCGACAATTTCATCTCAGGAAGCACGTAGGCCATAAGGTATTAAACATGGTGTATATGGAAAGATAACATGAATGTAATTAAGATAATACATAGTAGATGAAGACATAAGATATTTGAAATAATTACAATACATTCATGTTTTTAAAATCTAATTATGTAATTCAAATGTTAAAATGACGTGAGTTAATATAATACATGTAATTTTAAAATTAAATCTATATATATAAAAAAGTTTTTTTCTCTCTTCTTCAGGCATCACCTCATCAAGAGAGAGAATGTTTTTAATTTAATTATGCAATTTTTTATATCTATTAATTTTTTAGATTTGTTATTAATATAACAAGATATATGAAACAATTAAAATGCTTATATGTTTTTAATTTAATTATGCAATTAATTTTTTAAAAAATAATGTAATTAATATAATACATAATAGATGAAAACGTAAGGTATTTGAAAGAGTTACAATACAATAATGTTTTTTAATCTAATTATGTAATTCAAATTTTAAAACGATGTTAGAATATAATACATTTAATTTTAAATTTAAATCTATATATAAAATGAAAGTTTTATATTTTTACAAATTTTTATATCTATCAATTTATTTAATTTTTTAGATTTATTATTAATATAGCAAGATATATAAAACAATTAAAATACATTTATATTTTCCAATTTAATTATGTAATTAAAATTTTTAAAAATAATATAATTAATATAATACATAGTAGATGAAAACGTAAGGTTTTTGAAACAATTACAATAAATTCATGTTTTTTAATCTAATTATGTAATTCAAATTTTAAAATGATGTTAGTTAATATAATATATATAATTTTTAAAATTAATATATAAAAAAGTTTTTTCTCTCTTATCCTTGCACCACCTCGTCAGGAAAGAGAAAAACTCTAATAATGTATATGGAAAAATTAAAATAAATTTATATTTTTAATTTAATTATGTAATTAAATTTTTTAAAAATGATAATTAATATAATACATAGTAAATGAAAACGTAAGGTATTTGAAACAATCACAATATATTCGTGTTTTTAATCTAGTTATATAATCCAAATTTTAAAATGATGTGAGTTATCATAATATATTTAATTTTAAAATTAAATCTATATATAAAAATAGAAGTTTTTTCTCTTTTCTCCTTGCGCCACCTCATCAAGAGATAGAAAAATTCTATCTATTTACATTTTTTATATCTATTCATTTATTTGTTTTTGTTAGAATTGTTATTAATTAAAAATTGTAATGATTAAACTACAAGTTAAAATAAATTTAATATATTTCAATAAATTAATTTACAAATTCGATTTTAAACAAAAAAATAAAATTAAATGGTTCAATATTCACAAAACTTTGAAAACAAAAAATAAAAAAGTTGGAAAATCTCTTAATCTTCATACTGTGACATCATCACTCTATTGTTGTTTTATTTTAATTTTTATACAGAAGTTAATAATATTTATTCTATATATTTAATAAAGTTTTTAAAACGTCTTTCCTAAATTATTATGCAGTATATTTCCTAATTTCGATTTGCAATTTTCTTATAAATGAATCTTAATTCTTCCTCGGCTCTCTGTGTTGAATGTCAGTATGTATTTGTAGATTGTAAGTATTTGCGAAGAACCCGACGAAACCGAGAACCCGAAATAACCCAAATACAATTCGGGTTCTTTTGGGTTCAATGTTTCAAAACCCGAACAACCCGAATCCAATGTGAAACTCGAGGAACCCATCTCGAAAACCAAATAGCTTTTTTTTTGTTCAATTTTTAAAACCCGAGGAACCCGAACCCGAACCCGGACCGAACCCAAGAAACCCGTCCCGAAACCCGGATTGCCACCCCTACTTTAAAATACCACTAAGACACTTACCAATGAGTCCATTATTGTTTACTACCATTAAAACAGATGTGTTACCATCACCAAACTAATAATGTTTATATATATCTATACATACTCACCATTTCACTCAACCGTCCTCTTCCTTACTTTGTATTGCTCTTTGCATTTCCCTCTTGGCAATGGAGATCCTGCAAATCACAAGAGAACAAAAACACACAAATCATATTCCATTTGATGATCTTATTGTCGGTTGATCAATGCAACAGATTATCGGGAGAGTTTTCCGTTTGTGGGAAGCTCGTAATGTCAAAAAAGGAGGCCAATTTATGTGGATCAACTTCTTATTAATCGATGAGCATGTATGTTTACTGTCATGCTTAACATCAAGATTTTTCAAACAATTCATATTATTCTTCCCTTTGTTTTAAGTTCTTCTTATTCTAACCTAAACCTTTCCATGTTAAAGTCCAGTTTGCTTCAAGGATTTGTCCATTGCGACATTTACAGCCACTTTTCTGATATATTAAAGGAGGGTTCAATTATGGCTTTTGACAGTTTTCACGTTGTTCATAGTAGTAATACCTACAAACTGTCAGACGCGAAAGTGTCCATTCGGATCACTGTCTCGACGAAACTGTTACAACTTAATGAAGGATCAAATACTACTCCTAAAGAGCGTTTTAGGCTGAAAACTTATGACGAATTTGTTGCTTTGGCAAACCAAAACATCTCGCTGCCAGGTTACCACTTTTTACCTTTGCATTACATTATAGAATCGTTTTAGTCACTATAATATTTGAACTAATTTTAAACGTTTTAGATGTCATAGGTCGAGTTGTCCTAATTAAGGATTCACATGGGGATAATGTATCATCTACGCAACGTATCATGTTACGCTTACAGATGATATGGTAAAATTTCCATACACTTGGTCATGGAATTTTTATTATTAAAGTTGTAAAGTATATTCCAGAATATTTGTTACTATTGTAGGGGTAGGGATATAAACATTACAGCTTGGGACCAAAAAGCTTTGGATTTACGTTGCAAGTTGGAGGAGTTCGGTTCACAACCAACTGTTATGTTGGTGACAAGCGTAAATCCTAAGTTTGTTGGAGGTTTGTTATATGTTATTACCAATTGCTTTCCATGGATTCATATTATGTATGTTTTGTTAGTTTTTTTCTACTGTTTCATTTTTCAATGATTAATGTAGTATGTAATGGCCCAAACATGAGTAAGGTGATTAATATTCTTTTGTTTAAAGGTCACCTATACCAGAACACAATTTCAACATCTAAGTTTTATTTCAATGGCATGCTTTCATTGAGAGGTATTAAAATGTTGTTTTACATTTTCACATATAAAACTTAGATTCTGGTTTCATTTTTTGGTCACAAGTGTAATTGCAAACACAATCTATAACAAAATGTATTAGAATATTAGACATATATGAATTTATGTAAATCTGACAACTATAATGCATAATATGTATATATATGTTGCTGTATGTGTGACAGATATGTTATATTGTATATATATATATTGTTGTCTCTGTGACAAATATGTTATATTTCATTTGTGGCAATATAATTGTATGTTTTAAAATGTAATGTTTTTTTGGCAGTTGTGGGCTGTGCCAGTTCATGTTCCGATACTAAATGACGTGAGCACAATCCTCAGAGACAAGATCCAGGTGGTGAAGATCGATACTGAAAAATACCCCAGTATTGCCAACAAATACAAGATACAAGCACTTCCTACATTTATCCTGTTCAAAGACGGGAAACCATGTGATCGCTTTGTATGTGCATCGTCCTCATCTTCCAATAACTTTATTTCCTATTCTTTGATCTTCTCACGTTCTCAATCTCACTGACAAACTTCTGATTCTTTCCTGGATTCAGGAGGGTGCTTTGACTGCCAGGCAGCTCATCCAACGAATTGAGAATTCGTTGGAATTGAAATCATAGTTGCAGTGAATTTCATCAATCACAAGTTCTTCCGCTGGTTATGTAAGCAGTCCCGAGGACCACTAACTTTTATGGTCTCAGTTATGTGTTTTACGTTGCCTGATGCAATTAGCGCGTAAAGATCGTAGAAGTTCTTCCTGACTATTGTTTAGGTTGAGTAATGAGGAAAAGTACACGATTGAATATTTGTGCCTTTGTTATATCACAGTTCAAAGAAAGGATTATAAACATGAATCTATTCTTTATACTGCAATCAATTTTCTGAGATCAATGACCTTTTTTTTATTCATAAGGAAGAAACATAGAGGGGCTACGTCACTCTGCATTTCTCCTTGGTACATTAGACTGAAATTCTCTCACGTAAACCGTACGTACCCCACATAATCCGACTACCGTGGTTCAAGGATTAGAAGGTCTAGCATTCGTAGACTTGAAAATCACAGATGGGATCATATGCGGTGATGGAGGGGAATGGTCATCACAGTTGTTGTCGTGGTCATTATCATCACAGTAACCTTGAAGCATGTCACCTTCTTGGGCAGTGAACCCTAGAACACCTAGCATATTCGGCCAGCATATGCGCCCAACTGTTCTTATAGCCCGACAACATCCGGGGCCGATGTAGGTCTCTCCATTGAGGAAGAACATGATTAGCTCACCTGTGCAATGTTGAAGCTCAACCAACGAGTCCCAACAGTATCCTGTCTCTTCGTCCAGCTTGAGTCGGCTTATCAGGCTTGTAGGAGAGGGAGTGGTTGACGTGGAGAGTGAAGGCGAGTCCTCAGGTTTCGTCAGCAGCCGTGCGGTCGCGGTGGAAGCCACCACGATCATGAACATGATGAGAGTGAGACAAACACAAGGTTTGGCTGCCATTTTTTTAGTAGGAGAGGTAAGAGAGTAATAGATGAATAGTGTTTGTTTTCTCATGTTTATATAGATTTGTGAAGTGAGACTGTTACATAGAGATGGATGAGGGAAAGGACTCGAGGAGTTACGTGGGGTACTCGAGGAGTCACTTGTGGGGCTTAGTGGGTATTGAATTTAAATCTTAAGGCTTCAACTAATAAATTAAAACTTTAAGTTAAATGAATTTTTTGTAAGATTAAAGATCAATTTATTGAATCAGTCCTTTATATTTGTACAATATCCTTCATATTTTAGTTGTTAAAATGATAATTATATGTAAATTACCAGTTTGATAAACTTAACAAAAAGAAAACATTTATAGTTAATTACAAAATGAGCGTAAATTGGTTGATTCAATACCAAATAACCTAATTCTAGAAAATTTCTATTTTTTACATTTTTTATATCTTTCCATTTATTTATTTTTTTAGATTTGTTATTAATATAAACAATAAAAATATATATATATATTTTAATTTAGTTATGTAATAAATCTTTTAAAAATAATGTAATTAATGTAATACATAGTAGATGAAAACGTAAAGTATTTGAAATAATTACAATAAAATCATGTTTTTAATCTAATTATATAATTCAAATTTTAAAATGACGTGAGTTAATATAATATATTTAATTTTAAAATTAAATCTATATATTTTTTTCTATTTTCTTTTCGTCGCCTGGTCAAGAGACAGAAAAATTCTATCTTTTTATAATTTTTTATATCTATCAATTTATTATTTTTTGTTAGATTTGTTATTAAAATAGCAAAGTATTTGAAACAATTAAAATATATTTATTTTTTTAATTTAATTATGTAATTCATTTTAAAAAATGTAATTAATACAAATAATAGATTAAAAGGTATATGAATAAAGCAAAGTATTTGGAACAAATACATCTATATATAAGGTTTTTTATTACATAATTTAAATTCTTTTTTAAAAAATTTATTGCATAATTAAATTAGAAAACAAATGTATTTTAATTGTTTCATATACTTTGCTATATTAATAAAAAAATCTAACAGAAAATAAATAAATTGATATATATATATAAAATTGTAAAAATATAAAATTTTTCTCTCTTGATAAGGTGACGAAAGGAAAATAGAGGAAAAAATTTTTCTTTTTACATATAGATTTAATTCTAAAATTAGATATATTGTATTAAATCACATCATTATGGAATTGGAATTATATAATTAGATTAAAAACATGATTGTATTGTAATTGTTTCAAATAACTTACATTTTCATCTACTATGTATTACATTAATTACATTCTATTTAAAAAATTACGTAATTAAATTGAAATATATATATATATATATATTTAATTGTTTCATATACCCTGCTATATTAATAACAAATCTGTATATTAATAAGGTAAGTTTTTGGAGGACTGTGAGAGCTTCTCGCTTCTCAACCCTCCACCTCAGCACCAACATTTATTCCAGCTTCTCTCCCACGATCTTTCTTCTCTCCCCCACGATCTTCTCACCGCAACATTCACCCTGCAATAATCTCCCACACCGGCATCACCCGTTACAGCATCAAGCTCTTCTCCGGCAACAGTCCCCCTACGACCCGGTCCTCTTCACCGCACCTTAGGTGCGTGCTCTCTCGCCCCCTCTTTTCAGTGTTCTTTGCGTTACCTATGCGATTTTAGTCGATTTCTTCTGGATTTTCAGGTTCTATCGGTCTATTTTTCCTTCCACCGCCCCAGCCTCTTCATTGCACATCGGGTTATTGCTCTCTCGCTCCTCTCTTTTCTTCTCTTTGCGGTTCTTCTACGATTTATTAGTCGATTTCGTAGGATTCTTTGTTTTTTGTTTGGTTTACGATCTGGGTTTTTTTTTCTTTTGATGCGCGTTTCGTTCTCTGGGTGGCAGAAGATGACGGCCTTGAAGAAAGCCTACGCCGAGATAATTCTCAACACAGCGAAGGAAGCTACTGCTAGGGTTATGGAGTCGGGGAGAAAATCTGTACGGTATCAACAGGATCTGTGTAATACGAAGGAGAGGCGCTTCACTTGCTTGTACGATTGAAGCAGATGATCGATGCTAAGGTCATATTCTGGAACTGTGGCTGTTTAAAATAGTTACAAAACGGAGTAGATATGAGAAATATGGAGAATCTACTCGAAATTTTGAAACTTTTTGGTGTTTTAGTGGACACCCTTTTGAATTTTGAGGGCTGATAATTGATATGTGTTGGAGGATTTGTCTGGTTTAGGGTTTGAGTTGGTGTTCGCTTCAGTTTTATGTTTTGTTCATCTATCACTTTAGGGTTTGAGTTGCACAACCAGTATTTAAATTGTTCATGATGATGCAATTATTTATATGTTGCACAACCAGGAAAGAAGACGTGTGGCTGTAATGGAAGAACAACATAAACACATTAAAGAAGTTATGGCATCAAAGCTAACACCATCTGGAGATAACTTTAAGCTGAAAGCTATGAAAGACTTGGGAACCTGAACCTGAAGAAACAAGAACCTGAAGAAAAACCATGGCGTTCGAATGTTAAAAGTACTGTCAAGAAGCTTCCTAATGGCATGAACAAAGCTATGAGCCCAGATTCGTCAGAGACGCAAAGGGTCGTGGCAATCAAGCAAAAACAAGTGCTTCATTTTTCTAATGATGCTTCCGAGATTATAAAAAGAGAAGTGGTGAAGTCATCTAATCTCTCTGATGGAACTCCAGAGCCGAGGGACTCCCTGCAGAAAAAGAAAATGACAACTAAACTGAAATCTTCTCCTGTTTCAGGAATATCTGGAAAGAGAAGAACAAATCAGAATCCAATCAATGTATTCAGAACAAATCAGGGACGCATTCTTCATCAATCAGATTAGCTGAGAATTCAAGTTCGAGGAAGAGTGAGAGCTTAGAAGATTCATCTTCTCCACCAAATCAGAATCCAATCAATGTAAGGGAAAGCGTTGATGAACCTAAGCAGTTAAATAGTTATCCAGTTGAGGAGAAAAGGTTGTACATTGTAGAATAGGAAGAAGAGAAGAACAAGATTGAAGAAGACGATCTATATGAGCAATGCATTGTAGAGAAGAACAAGATTCAAGAAGATGATTTGAATGAGCAATGCATTGTAGCGAAGAACAAAATTGAAGAAGATGATCTGAATGAGAAATGCATTGTAGAGAAGAACAAGATTGAAGAAGAATGCGTTGTTGAATCATCTCCTCCTCCATTGTTTTCTTCAATTGAAAACAACAAAGATGTAGAAAAGAGATGACAAGAATTATGATGGAGAGAAGAATCCGAGAGCGAGAAATGAAGGAGATTCTGCAGACTAGGGACGAAAGAAGATAAATTTTAAAGAAGGAAGTGTTTTGGATGTTAATTGTGAGAATGAAAGTCCGAGGTGACTGAAGTATAAGAAGAAAGACGATATTGAAGAAGATAACAAAGACGAAACAACGGAAATAGTTTCGTTGAGACATCAAGATGTGCAAAACAAGAAAGAGGAACAAGGATTGTTAAAAAATACCATTGAAGAAACAACAAGTAAACTTGTTGAAACCCGAAAAAGCAAAGTTAAAGCTTTGGTTGGTGCTTTTGAAACTGTCATTTCTCTACAATAATCAAATCCTTCTGCCATATCCACAATATCATCTTCAAGAATCAAATGGCAAGAACAAGATATGAAGCTGCTGCCTTTTTTTGTTCTTCGGTTCGGTTCATTATATATCTCCATAAACCGAATCAAGATATATAAATTTATGTCGAACGAACCGTGGTTAGATATGTAAACATATGTTGGGTTTGTTGTCGTTAGTATGTTTCTATGCTCATTTGATTTCATGTCCCTTTTGCAAGTGCTTTTCATGTTTTAAAAGTAGAGTTTTTTTTCAAACGCATCCCTATAGATCTTTATTGGCAGGCTGAGAAGATAACATTTAAAATGATTTACGACGATAGGATCAAGGGTTCCATAAACCAGGCAAACAATGATGGAATATCTATTGTTTCAGTTTATTTTTTATTTATACGTATTTCTAAATGAGGTTGTAACAACATTTTCGAATCATTTAATAGATTGTGGAATGAGTTTTAGATGTGTGATGTTCATACTATCGAGCATTTACATACGCCCTAACTGAACCCAACGACTCTCGACTCTTTCAGGTGGAGGAAGCTATACACTTTGAATATGACAATTTTTAGTTTATTTTTTATGTATACATAATTCCAAATGAGGTTGTAACATCGTTCTCGAATCATTTAACAAATTTTTGTGGGCCATTGAATTGGAAAATATTTTCGACAAAGAAAAGGAACGGATTGCGAAATGAGCTTTAGATGTGTGATGTTCAGGTGGAGGAACCCATACACTTTGAAGATCACAATTTCAGTTTATTTTTTAGCAATACATATTTCTAAATGAAGTTGTAACAACAGTCTCGAATCATTTAATAGTTTTTTTAGGCCATTGAATTGGAAAACATTTCGACTGAAGAAAATGAGCTTTAGATGTGTGAGTTCAAGTGGAGGAAGACACACTTTGGAGATGACAACAAAGAACTACGACAATATGTTTACCATGTATGATATTTATCTTTTTGCATAGACCCCCACAAGCTATATGTTGATTTGAAAATGTACTTGGAGATTTTCAGATATCTAGATTATGCCAAGCTCTCACGGACATTATTAATAGTATGGTGAATAAAGGTTTTTCGATCCCTATCTAATTGACTTCTTTGCATATAGCATATAAGAGGGTAATATAACATAATATTCCTATCATTAGTCTTGGTGGTATTTGTATATGTCGAAAATTTAAGATGCTTTTCTGGAGAAATATTATAGGAACCTAATATTTTCTGCTCCAACAGATTTAGTAGTAGGACTAAAATGGGTATGTGTTCTTGGTTGGTCATTGCTTTCAGATGTTGTTAGGTTTAAATTTCTATTTTTTTCATTGTTTTGTGTTTTATGGTTGGCGGTAAAGTTTGTAATAAAGTTTGTAAACTATTATGGTGTTAGCTTATTGTATACATTTCGCAGAACAATTGGTGATTTAAATGTGATTGAAATTTGATTATAATCTTTATATGTTCAAATAAAGCAAGGTGATAATTCATGTAAATGACAAAGTTACATATGAAGACTATTATATTAAGATATTATATCTAACTAAAACAATTGATAAATGGATAATATATCTTATTATATCTAGTAAATTTAATATTACAAAGAAAAATAATAAGTTTAACCTCTTAAAAAAAGATGATCTAAATTATATGAATCATGTAATTTGTGTGGGATATTTTATAATTAATATTGTAGATTTTTAGAGGATTTTTAATTACTATCATTAAAGCCATCTCACAAAAAATTTATCTAATTAATTTTTGTCATTAATATTAACAATAAAAATAAATATAAAAAAGTAACTAATTAATAAAATTTTTATAGTTAATACAACTAATTATAAAAAATTACATTAATACAAATAAAGAAAATTACATTAAGCCACCTAAGAAGAAAAAATACAATAAAAAATTATCTAATTAATTTTTTTCATTAATATTAAAAATAAAAATATTTATTAAAAATAATATTGACAATAAAAATAATTATTAAAAAATCATTTAGGAAAAAAGTACAATAAAAATTATCAAATTAATTTTTGATATTAATATTAACAATAAAAATAATTATTAAACATAATATTAACATTTTAAATAATTATTAAAATATCATCTAATTAATAAAATTTTTGTATTAATACAAATAATTGTAAACAAAATTACATTAATGCAATTAATTATAATCATTAATAAAAAATAAAACATTTCATGTAATGTCTAAAGTATCAATTATGACCATTTATATCATTCAACAATAACAGATCATCAAACTAAAAAAAACTATCTAATTAATTTTTGGCATTAATGTTAACAATAAAATAATTATAAAAAAGGAAAAATACAATAAAGAATTATCGAATTAATTTTTGTCATTAATATTTACAATACAAATAGTTATAAAAATAATCTTAATAATACAAATAATTATTAAAAAATCATCTAAGAAAAAATACGATAAAAAATTATCTAATTAATTTTTGTCATTAATATTAACAATACAAATAATTATTAAAATATCATCTAATTAATAAAATTTTTGTATTAATACAAATATTTGTAAACAAATTCATCTAAAGTATCAATTACGACCATTTATATCATTAAATAATAATAGATCATCAAACTAAAAAAACTATATAATTAATTTTTGGTATTAATATTAACAATAAAAATAATTATAAAAAATTAGTAAATACATCTCAACAAAAAAAATTGTGTAATTAATTTCTGTCATTAATGTTAACAATACAAATAATTATAAAAAATGATTTATACAATTTTTTCGTCGTTAATACAAATAATTAGAAAAATTACATTAATTCAAATAATAAAAATTACATTAAGCCACCTCAGAAAAAAATGAAATAAAAATTATCTAATTAATTTTTGCCATTAGAAAATCCACTAGGAAACCCGTTCGATAATCTTTTAGAATGGTCATTGAAAACCGTGAGTAAAAAATAACTATATAAAAAATAAAATAATTCTCCTAATATAAATATAAAATAGTTCATTACAAAACATCTAATATTATCAATTATGACCATTTATATCATTCAATAATAATATAGATCATCAAATTATTAAATTTGTTTTTGTATTAATACAAATAATTGTAAACAAATTACATTAATACAAATATTTATAATCATTAATACAAAAAAATAACATCACATGTAACATTTAATATAATCAATTATGACCATTTATATCATTCAATAATAATAGATCATCGAATTAAAAAAATTTATATCTAATTTACCATTATATTGACTTTTCATTTGTTTCAACAAATACAAAGAAAAACATAATAAGTATGATTAATAATACAAATAGTAAAAATAACACTACATGTTCATTATGATTGTTCGAATGCATGATGTAAAATCATTTATTTCATTCAATAATAAAAAATGATTAAATTACAAAAATTTATGTCTAATATACTATTAAATTAGCGTTTCATTTGTTTTAAAAACACAAAGAAAAGTATAAAAAATATGATCAATAATACAAATAATAAAAATAACATTATGTGTTCATTATGACCATTTATTTCATTCAATAATAATAAATTATCAAATTAAAAAAATTTATGTCTAATTTTCAATTAAATTGGCGTTTCATTTTCTTTAAGAGATACAAATAAAAGTATAAAAAATATGATCAACACTTTTATTTTAGTTATATATATATTAATATTATTTTTCTATAACTTTTTTTAAATTTAATTTGCAATGACATATTGTACCAATAAATAAATTTATTGTATTAATCAATAAATGCACAATGTTTTCACATTTTTCCCTTTTTAACAGTCATGCGCGGGTCATTTCCTAGTCTAACAAAAAATAAATAAATTGATAGATATAAAAATGTAAAAAAATAGAATTTTTCTCTCTCCTCATGAGGTGGCGCAAAGAGAAGAGACAAAAAAACTTATCTTTTTATATATAAACTAGAAAAAGAATCCGCGCGATGCGTGAAATTTTAACAATTTGATATTATATTGTAAAAATTAATGTGTCACAATTAGATCGTCATATCAGAATGATAGAAAATTTTTGTTCATGATACATCATATATATTACTTATCGAAGAGCGGGTAATAGGTTGGAAAATTTTAAAAACGAACAAAAATCTGTATTATGTAATTCATATAGGTTAACAATAAGATTAAGTGAAAACATTTTGAAATAATCTTTTCATAACATTTAGTAATGAAAATATTTTTGAAGCTAATAGAATATCAATGGAAGAAAAGAATAACATGTTGAACGTTGAATGTGAATATTTTGGCCTAAAATAATTATACATGTGTTTATGTTTATTTTACATCTTAAATCACTTAAACAAATAAAGATGTCTGGATTGATATTATAATTATATCAATCATAGTAAGAGTAAGAAAAAATGAATAACAACATAACATGTATAATATATTATGTTATAGTAATGCATAGTATTTGATATGTTATATTAATTATTTTTTAAAAAATTTTGGATTTTTGCCAGTTTCGAATTATCTTTAAAAAAGATAGGTGTCTGGATTGATATTGTAATACATAGTAGTTAGTAATGATACTTCAAAATGAAAATTAAT
The DNA here is from genome assembly GCA_036759665.1 of Gynandropsis gynandra. Lineage (NCBI taxonomy): Eukaryota > Viridiplantae > Streptophyta > Magnoliopsida > Brassicales > Cleomaceae > Gynandropsis > Gynandropsis gynandra. The sequence continues at coordinate 58,286,924 of CM071863.1, forward strand.
TAATAGTTAGTAAAAAAATTACGTAAATTTATAAACATGAGTAATAATTTAAAAAAACTTGACAAAGTTGTTAATGGATGGCTCCATTTTTGCTCTTATTTCACGTTTCTTGCATTTGTTAAATGTTACGCATACACTAAAGGTCACCCTAAATTATATTAGGTAGCTACTTCATCGACCGATAAACTAACGCAGATCTACATGAGTATCGTTGTATTGTGAACCTTGATTTTTCTTATACGATGGTGGTAAAGCAATCTCAACATTTTCTTCATATCTCATACACAAAAAAATATTGAAAACTCTAAAGCATGTTGTTTCACTCTCCCATTAAATTTGTATGTGAAATGTGGAACAAAGAGACCATATTGCATCTCATCATCATAATCTGCGAATTATAACTCGAGTTGTTCACTATTGAGATATTTTTATATATAAAAAAACAAAAAATATAATGATATCTTCATCTTTCTTGGACATTCTTTTATTAAAAAACAGAAGAAACAAATCAAAATGTGATTCTCTCGTTGATCAAAACTGCAACATAGTCGTTATTATAGTCATAATAAATGGTATAATTGTAATGTATTAGCCATATAATCATATTGTAGTAGTCATAATATAATCATAGACTCACATGATTAAAAGAGACTCGAGTCTTAGAGACCAAAAGAATTATTGTTCAGGCATGGATGATAAAGATGAACTATGCTAGAAACATTCAAGCTTTTCAAAGGAATGTTGATCTTTTTCCTATACGAAGATTGAATAGAACTACACATTGAAGCCGTAGGATTGTCCGATTTAGTCACAATTATGTCTGATAACAACCAATCTTGAATCAATGCATCCATGTAAGCTTAATATATATGAACTTGTTTTGTTTAATTAAGTGTTAGAAAGCTGAATCAGACACCACCCAACCTAATAGTATTTTGGCATTGAATTTTCTACAAAATGATATAATGAGGAGATCAAACATGTTGAGCATACATACCCATCAGATTCAAGTTGCCAAAAGTAAAGTGCCCCATCAGATACATTGTATAGTAATCAACTTAATCAGAAAAAAGAATGTAAGTAGAAAGCACATGAATAACTTAGTACACTAAATTAAACAAATTAGCATACCAATATCTTTTAGACCTGAGTGATTAAGTGCCATTGAGTGATTAAGTATTTGTTGTTTGGTATTGAAAGTGAAAGACTTCTCAACCTTATCGTGTGATAACTTGGTAGCATATATGCAAGAGAACCAAAAGATTGAAAACATTTTTAGTTATAAATAATGATATTATTGACATACATGAATGATAGCTATTGGAAGATCTTTAAGGCATGGTGCAAGGTTTTGGAATTATATTATAATTATAATCATATATATAAAAGTGAGGATTTTTCCTCATCATGGTGGTGTCACGTCAGCGGGAGGAGGAAAAATCCCCTTTTACCCTTGCTTTTTTCACGATACACCCCGCGCGTGACTCTTCCTCTTCATCTCTCTTGGTACGTGATTAATGCTCAGATTCATCTCGCGTCTGCCCAGATTCATCCGCTTTGCTGCTGCATCCCTTCGCTCCCGCGTCTGCCCAGATTCATCCCGCCCCTGGGCTCCTCCTTCCCAGATTCATCCAGCGATAGGAGAGGAAAACCATTCATCCCGTGTCTGCCCAGAAGGACGGAATATCATGCGGATACTTCCCCTCTTCTGCGCTCTCGGATTCCTTGCCTGTCGCCTCTAATCTATGCGCTCCGGTGAGTTTTTTCCTTCCTCTCTTCTTCCGGTTTCTCTCTTCTTCACTTAAATTCATTTGTTATCGGCGACCATTCTACATGAAATATGTCTTCAAGTGATTCCCCTGGAGAATCGCTTCGCGTTTACTGTGAGATTAAGAGAAGAGGAATCAGACCGAACAAGCACACTTTCCGGTTTCTTCTCAAGGTTTGCGCTTCATTTTTTTGTCTCACTATAGGAAGACAGATTCAAGTTGAGTGTTCAAAACCGGAAAATCCCCTCTACGTTGAGTGTTCTCCGATTCGTTTTTCGCCTGCGAGCCCACCGGCATCTTTATTAGAGTTAGTTAATAAGTCTGTAAATAAGTTTGTTAGTCTGTTAGAAATGGTTGCTGGATAGTTAGCTTGGTCAGTTCAGTAAGGCCTAAAATGTAGGCTCAAAATGTATAAATACTTGAGTTCAATGATGTACAATGCAGATGAATAAAAATACAAGTTCTTTTACAATTTTCTCTCTAATTCTAATCTTGCTCATCTTCTTGAATTGTTCATCTTCACATTCTTGAATTTGAGCTCTGCAATATCTCGGCTGAGCTCTGCTTCCGTTCAGCCATTTTACAGTCTTGACATCACGTCCATCTTCAGGTTTCAAGCTGGTTTGCAGCTTAATATGGTATCAGAGCAGTTGCTAAACTCTTGAACAATATTGTAGCTGCATTTTCTTTTCTGATTTTTCCTGAAGATGAGTTCTGTAGAGCATTCAAACCGCATTGACTCATATGATAATCCTTATTATCTTTCAAACACAGATCATTCAAATCTTCACCTTGTTTCTGATCGTTTGAATGGCCCAGAAGATTACAGGTCATGGCATAGATCAATTACCATGGCATTAGAAGGAAGAAACAAACTTGGATACATTGATGGAACAATGTTGAAACCTTCAGATGATCATCCAGATGCACGTTTGTGGTCACGGAACAATGTAGTTGTAAGTTCTTGGATTCTTAATTCAGTTTCAAAGAACATTTCTCCAAGTCTGTTATACATGAAGACTGCTAGAGAAATGTGGTTGGATTTAACATCAAGATTTCAGCAAAATAATGCTCCAAGATTATACAGCATCAAACAAAAGATGAGGAATCTTCGGCAAGGTTCATTAGATGTAACTACATTCCATACCAAGTTAAAGACCATTTGGGAAGAAGTAAAATCTGCACAAATAACACCTATCTGTGAATGTGGCAGATGTGTATGCAGAGTTGATCAAAAATGGCAAGAATTATTTGAAAATGACTTTGTCATTGAATTTCTTTTTGGACTGAATGATTTTTATGATCAAACAGTGGATCAAATCTTGATGATGGATCCTTTACCGGACTTGCAGAAGGCCTTCAATCTTGTGAGTCAACATGAACAAAAACGTCAGATTAAACCTTCTCCTACATCAGAAGCTGTTGTTTTGCAAACTTCAGTAAATGAGTCTTCAGAGATGAATCTTGTGGCTGCAGTTTCCAACAATAACAACTATAAGCAAATACCAAGACCTCTTTGCACGCATTGTGGATTACATGGACATACAGTTAATAAATGTTACAAACTGCATGGATATCCACCAGGATACAAATTCAATGGAGCATCTCAACAAAGATATCAGATGTTGCAACAAAGGCCACGTACTGTTGCATCAATGCTTACTGATTCATCTGTTTCAGACCAGAAGAATCAAGTCTTGGACACACAATCAATACCAATTGCACAACTTCAACAATTCTTATCTCAAATGGGACTTCAAGTGAAGATTTCAAATCCTAAAACAGCAAATTCAACAATAACAGCACAAGGAGCAGCAGAATCAGATTCTGGTATGATACTTACTTTTTATTGCAATTCAATGCATGAATCATTTGGATTGAATCATGTCAGATCATGGATCATGGACTCTGGTGCATCAAGTCATGTTTGCTCAGACATCAAGCTTTTCAGTGAGACACATCCTATAATGTCAACCAAGGTTACATTACCTAATGGTGCCAGTATGATGATCTCAGTTGCTGGAATCAATTTCTGATAAAATCACCTTGACTGATGTTCTCTACATTCCATCCTTTGCTTTTAATATTATCAGCATCAGTGCCTTACTCAGAAGCAACAGATTTAGTGTTTCTTTCTCACCAGATTCATGTCTCATTCAGGATTATATTCAGGGTTGGACGATTGGACAGGCTAAGCTACATGAGAATCTGTATTTTCTGCAACAAGAGAATGTCATAATAAACAACCTGCACACTGATTTTCACATCTGGCATAAAAGATTTGGTCATGCCTCTTTTCCTTGCATCAAAGAAGCTTTACCTTTTACTAAATGTACAGACTTTTCTCATTGTGATATCTGTCATTTAGCAAAACAAAAGCA
>CM071863.1:58301396-58334781 GCA_036759665.1 Gynandropsis gynandra
TCGTGTCAACTACCAGCCCGAGTCGGGCTAAGTCTCGACGAATTTCTGGTCCAATTTGCAGCCCGATCGGGTACACATACACAGCCCGAGCGGGCACACATGCCCGACCATGTTGTAATTGTGCCCGAGTCGTGCTGGCTCTCGAGGATTTTTGGCTCTAATTTTGCAACCTCAGCCCAAGCGGGCTCACTCCATGCCCGAGTGTGTACGCATCCGATTGTTGTTTCCGCTTTTTTCGTTCGAGGTTTGTGTGTTCTGTTTGCTTCCATGGCCGTGCACATATCGTCTCTGCTCACTTTGTCACATTTTTGGGTGGATTTGTCGTAATCTTTCGTGTTTACTTCAAGTCTTCGTTTCCTACGCAAAACACAAAATAGTAGATAAAATCCTCGAATAAACTCAAATAATCGGTAAAGTCCAAGAAATCTAATCAAAACTAAACCTAAGAATGATGTAAATACTACGACGGATAACATGTTATCAAACTCCCCCAGACTTAACCTTTGCTCGTCCTCGAGCAAATCTAGAGTCGAGTACAAGAAGAGCTAAACAACAATGGTTACTAGCACGAAAACTTCGAAGGATTAGCCATCATGTAAAACAACACATCACATGAACGCAAGCCTAAGCGTACCTAGTTCAGACTTCTATCAACCGAAAGTCACGAGCCATGCAATCCTACCAATAACCTAAGTCTAATTCATACCCCTAGACAACGTCCAAGCGATCTCCATACCAATTTCCTAAGCTTGAGATATCATTAAACTCGTATTCTCGTTCTTATTCTCTTTTTTCTTTTTTTACATTTTCTTTTTTTTATAGATCCACGCTTGGTTTCTAGGACGTCGAAGTCGAAGAGGGATGACTTTCTACTTAGATCCAGGCTGCCTATGGCACACTCATAAGGTCTTGTAACCTTAGCGAAGTGAAGAGCGGCGTCATTGAAGAACTTTTTTTTTACCAAAGAATACGCATCACTCTGAATCTAAGACGCGTTGACAATAGTCCCCGGCAACGGCGCCAAAAACTTGATGCGTATCAGAGTTAAATATAACCTAATCTACCCGCAAGTGCACGGCACGTGTGTAGTATTTTAGGTGTCGATCCCACAGAGACTATGCAACGCTACCTAAACCCGAACTATGAATCAAACTTGCTAACGAAAGAATGTGGATAAGGAATGAAATACTGAAATTAACTAAACTACTTGGGTTCTAACGATGAGACAAACGTCCTAGGAATCCGGTTTCACCACAAGACTACCGAAACCGGCGATCAACCTATCTATCATGCAATCCCTGTTAAAGCTATCTAAGGCGGACGATCCTAAGATGATATCTACCCTCTCTCAAGGCATAGACACGTGATCTAGACAAGTTGCCCCCTACTTTCGTGGCTGACACCTTGAACTAAACCCATAAACTCTGTGATTCGCCCGTTCACCCTCAACCGTTGCTACCCTACTTTCGTGGCCTAACCTCGGTTGTCCTAAACCTGATTTTCTAGGATTAGAATTCTCCTTTCGGTCCTTCTCCTAATCCCTAACACATGCATCTACGTGGCCATCGCAAACACAAGTAAATTCAAGTACTCAGATAAAGAATAGATGAACTAAAACGGGAAGATGCATTCAAAATAGATCAAAAGCGGTCTCGGGATAGCCAAGGGCTAATCCCTTCTCCTAGAACAAACAAACTCCTCGCTCATGCGTCTGTAAAGAAACATAAACATAGTAGAGAGTCTAAGGAACATAAAAACCAAACAAAACCGAAGTGGTGGTGCTTGATCTTCAATGCTCCTCGCTTATCTCCTCGCAAGAATCTGTTCTATCTTTCGGTGAATTGTTCTCCTCTGTAAGCTTCCTGTAATGATTTGCCTCTGCCTCCTTTTAAGCCTCCTAAGTCGGTCCAATTGTTGCCTAAATTGCCCCACGAGTTCCCTTATGTTTTAAGTTAAGTTAGTTTTGAGCTTGAGAGGTTTCGGGCCGCTACCCGCTCGGGTAGTGAGTGTACCCGCTCGGGTGCGGCTAGGGCAGTTCGTGCGCGTCCTGTGGTGCTGGAATGGTGCCCGATCGGGCATGGCATGTGTGCCGGCACAAGCACAAGGCAAAATGGTCCTAAATGCTTGCCCGAGTCGTGCTAAATGGTCCACACAATTGGCCGTAGGTTTTGCCCGATCGGGTTGTGCCCCCGTTTGTCCCGTGATGATCTCCAAAGTTGCTCCTTAGCTCCGTGCATGTTCCTTTAGCTCCAAAATAGTCCAAATACGCGTAAAAACCTGTAAGAACATGAAAAGCACGAAAGCAAGTAGAACGGATACGGAATCATACGTAAAACATCACATATGTATCAAAAACGTCTCCTAAATCGTGCAAGAAATACGTATGAAAACGAGATGATCACCCACCACTTAGACCCGAACCATCGATCTCAATGTACTCATGTCAATATAAACCTGAAATAGTTAGAAACTTTTTCCAAGGTGACAACGGAGTATAAGCGTGTGGAGTCTAATAATCAATGAAACGATAAAATATATCAAACAAGCAAAGATCAATCGGTATACACGGAGATATGAATACTTGTTACTGAAACCTAGGAGGTGAATGCAACTATAGATCATGGTTTCAAGCACAACTACTGAACTAATCGGTATCTAAAAGACTTCTAAGCAAACCTAGACTATTGTTCACGATTCGACAAAGTCGCACAATAATGACTAAAGCTCAAAATTTCATACTAGGTATCCATCCGTTTATTCCTAAAAAATAAAAATCAACATCTAATCCTAATCACATGTATGATACTCAACGAGTACTCCCCCAGACTTGAATGAAACACCGTCTCGGTGTTCAAGACCTAAGAGAATCTCGTATTCCAAACTACGAGAAGTAAGGGTTGGAACGTGTTCACCTTGTATATCTTGCTGTCCCGAGTTGGTGATGCGGCTGGATGTCGTACGCGTCTCCTCCTCAAGGATGATATCGACGTCGAAAAACATGTGAAAAAGAATCACACAATCCAAAAAGAAGGAATACAAATCCATCGAGTACATCCACTACAAAAAAAAACACGGGATTTCCAACGGACGGGGCAACGGATCCGTCCGTTGGAAACTCGAACCAACGGATTGCAACAAATGTGGTGAAATTACAACGGGCAGAAATCCGTTACAAATCCGTTGCAAATTGCAACGGATTTGTAACGGAAAACCTCTGTTAGAAAGGCCGTTGGAAATCCATCGCAAATTTTAACGGATGGCAACGGAAACCATCTGTTGGCAATGTCCGTTGGAAGTTCCGTTAGACAACATTCCAACGGTTGTCCGTTGCAACTCCTAACGGATGACCGTTAGAAATGGCAACGGATGACCGTTGATTTTGTGAATTTCGAGGCCACCGGTTTAAATAAATTCACGTGAACCTCCAACGGGCATCCGTTGCAAGTTCCAACGGATGTCCGTTGGAACATTAACTATTTAGATCTTACCAAAGAGTGCATCAAACCATCAATAACAAAAACATTTTCGAAAAAATGTCGTCGTCTTCGAATCGAAATATATATAGATCAAGAGAGTGGATATATAGAAGAAAAGATCCTGTAACCGAAGAGATTACGCAAGAATTCTTACACGGATTAGAGCAATTCATGAGTTTTGCATCGATGCAGCCTTTGTGTCAAGAACGGGGGACAATGTTATGTCCATGCAAAAGATGCAAAAACATGAAGTATCGAAATCAAGAAATTGTTTGCAAACATCTGTATAAGGTGGGTTTCGGTTAAAATTACGAAATTTGGTTTTTTCACGGCGAAGATTGCAGTGTTAAAGATAGTGTGGAAGATGCACAAGTAGAACGAAATGAAGAAGTTATATATGAAGCATCAATGACCAATCCATATGTTGAAATGGTGTCAGATGCTTTTCCTGGAGTTGTTAATGAACAAATGCATGAAGAGATACCGAACATCGATGCACGTCGATTCTTCAACCTATTGGATTCGGCGAAACAACCTATATACGAAGGTTGTCGTGAAGGTCGGTCTCGTTTATCTTTATCTTCAAGATTGATGAGTATTAAAACAGACTACAATGTGGCTGAAAATTGCATGGATTCATTTTGTAAAACATTGCGGGAATATTTACTGGAAATAATCAAACTCCCGAGACATACTACGAAACAAACAATGTGTTAAAAGATTTGGAAATGCCACATGAGAAAATTGATGTTTGTAGAAACAGTTGTATGTTGTTTTGGGGAAATGATAAAGACTTGTTGGAATGCAAGTTTTGCGGTGCAAGCAGATTTCAGCCTAAAAACCATCTTCACGGAAATATGTATCATACAAGAAAATGTTTTATATGCATGTAGCTAACAGGTTGAGAAGGTTATATGAATCGAAAAAACCGCTGCAGCAATGAGATGGCACGCAGAACACTCCACGGTCGAAGGTGTAATGCAACATCCATCGAACGGTTAGGCTTGGAAAGATTTCAATGAAATATTTCCCGAGTTCGCGTATGAAACAAGAAATATTTATCTTTGCCTGTGCACGGATGGTTTTAGTCCCTATGGACAATCTGGAAGTCAATATTCCCTGTGGCCGGTTATTTTGTCTCCGTATAATTTACCTCCCGAGATATGTTTGAAAAGAGAGGTAATGTTTCTGACGTTGCTGATTCCAGGACCAGAACATCCGAAGAAAAGTTTCGATGTATTTTTGCATCCCTTAATTCATGAATTACGGCAATTGTGGAACGAAGGAATCCTTGCTTATGACGTCAGTACTAAGCAAAATTTCAGATTGAAAGTGGTCTTGTTATGGACAATTAGCGATTTTCCTGCGTATGGAATGTTATCTGGATGGAGCACACACGGAAGATTAGCATGTCCTTATTGTATGGAGGATACAGATTCATTTCGACTAGTACATGGTAAGAAACCATGTTGGTTTGATTGTCATATAAGATTTCTTTCTCGTGGTCATGATTTTCGGAAAGATAAAAAAACATTTTCGGAAGGACGTGGTACAAAAAGAAGAGGCACATATTTTCGAAGGATCTATTGTCAAATAATACTTGCTGGAAGAAATCACATATTTCAGTATATTTTATTTCGAGTCGTATATTCAGACGAAAGAGCGACGTGCAGCGGATGATCAAACAAATTATCTGTATCAATATAATCCGCAGTTTGACAAATTTCCTGAGCTGTTTACACCGATTGGACGTACAGGAGGTAAATCCGATGAATATTGGTTAACACCAGAGGAGTATAATCATGTCCACACATATATACTACTTAATTGTCAAGAGTTATTATCGTTCGAAAGGTACGTACATGGTACATATTATAATTTCAATTAATATATATATATATTAAAATGTAAAGTATTTTCATTATTCAGGATATTTGACGAAGAACTGCTTGGTACATATCTTCATCTAAATGCAAATGAACTCACAGACATGAAAATTCAACACTATGGATCGTGGTTTAGAGACTATGTAAGTACTCGTATACACATCTATGTAAATTAATTTCATATAAGAGTATTAATTTGTTTTTTATACATACAGGTGAAATGTTCTGATGAAAGACTTCCTACGTGGATAAAAGATTTGGCTAATGGTCCCGCACGAAATGTCATGTGTTGGCCAATCTTGTTTACTCGCGGCTACACGTTCCACACGTACGAACACGGAAAACATAGAAGCATATACAACTATGGTGTTTGCGTTAATAGTGATATAGAGGGTGATAACTTCTACGGTATTTTGCAGCAAATCATACAACTGGAATATTCCGGTTTCGTTGGGTTGAAGGTTATGCTTTTTAAATGTCAGTGGTTTGACCCAACCGTAGGACGTGGAATACGAAAAAACCATTGGGGAGGAATTGACATCAACCCGGCACGACAATATGGTAAATATGATCCATTCATCACAATAGATCAAGCAGATCAAGTATGTTACGTGCAATATCCAACAACATTGAAACGTCGAAGAGAGGAATGGTGGTCCGTAGTAAAGATCAAGCCACGAGGGATCATAAGCTCTGATGACAAAGAAGATCCGTTGCAACCCGATCATCCGCAGCCGATTCGTTTAATTGATACAGATCGCGAGGAGATTCTTGCGAGGAATGACATAGACGGAGAACTCATACGCGATTATGAAGACGTTGAACCGGAAGATGCTGAAGATGAAAACGGCGATGAATTCAATGAACAAGCGAAGGACGACTCGCCCATCGATGAATCTACTGAAGAAGAAATGTAAATACAATAATGTTCACTATGTGTAATAAATGTATATGATGTGTAATGTAAATGACGTATAACGTCCATGAACGATGTTTCACGTTTTATGTATGATGTGTAATCGAATAATCGAAATGTTAATACAATCGAACATGTTATATAAACGATGTTTGATGAATAAAAAATTAAAATAATCTAATACCAATGTTGAAAATATTAACGGTTGCCCGTTGAAAATATTAACGGTTGTCTGTTGAAACACGAACCCGCCCCCGACACTTAGAAAAAATGTCTGAATTTTCAATGTTTCCAACGGTCATCCGTTGGGAATTACCAACGGATGACCGTTGGAAAACAAGCTGTAAATTGACGCCACGTATTGAAGCCACGTGTTGCCTTGCAACGGGCATCCGTTGGAATTCCAACGGATGCCCGTTGGAAATCGTAATGATGACTGTAGAAATTGCAGCTTTCCCAACCGTTTTGCAGGCTTTCCAACGGCCATCCGTTGGAAATTCCAACGGATGACCGTTGGAGAGGCAGACGAGCCGTCATTTAGCCGTCCGCCGCCTCGGGAACACACATTTCCAACGACCATCCGTTAGAATTTCCAACGGATGGCTGTTGGGAATGCGAAACGTCGCGTCAATTTAATCCTTCCGTTGCGATGACGTGTTTTCCAACGGGCATCCGTTGGGATTTCAAACGGATGTCCGTTGGAAACTTCGTTATATATAGTGCGACGGAACTGTTCTTATTTCAACACAATTCAAACACAAAAACAATTCAACACAATTACAAACACCAGAAAAAAAATGAGGGTTAGACGATTTATAGGATCGGGGGGGATGTTGGCTGGTTCCGCAGGAGCGCCTCCCCCGCCGCCACCACCACTATATTGTCCTCCGTCTTCAGTATTGGCACCGCCGATATTTGTTGACGAGGATGATATGGTAGATATCGATGCGTTGATCGATGATTTCGATGGGCGTCCAACCCTTCCGATCATCGATCCAGAATGTGCTCCTAGAACGTTATGGTAAATAGTATCTAATTGTTTTAGTTTGTATATTATATTTCATAAATATTATCTAACTTTTTATTTTTGATATGAAGGTTTGATGAGGATGATGTTTTAAAACACACCAACAACAACATCATCCAAGGGTCGTTACAGGATGATATCTACTATTCCTGACAAGTTACGCCAGAAGTTGTGCGCCAGCGATGGTGGCGCACTTTTATTGTAATTTTTTTAATTATATTTCAATTTTATAATTATATATATATATATTTGAAAACTAATAATTTTATAACTTTGTTTGCAGCGTTCATACAGATGGCGTCGAACTCATACAACACGCATCTACACAGCATGGATGCGCGACATGCAGGTTTGGATGCGCCTAATGATGAACGGTGCAAAGCACAATTACTACGCAAACAACAGCAAACCGAGATGGGCAACCGAAGCGGTCTTCAACAAAATGATTGAGCATTGGGAGTCCGCGGAATTCAAGGCCAAGAGCGAGAAGGCCAAACAAAATCGCTACGGTGAGAAGGTTCCCGGAGATGGTCTCCATCGCCATACTTCGGGATCAAAATCCTTCACGAAAAGAAAAAAAGAATTGGTAAAATTTTATTTATTTAGATTTTTTATTTCCTTAAATATTTATCTAACAACATTTATTTTATATTTTAGATGCAACGGATGGGAAGAGAACCGACTCTTCTTGAAGTGGAATTAGATACCCACACAAAGAAGAAGTCGGTTGTCGGGGAAGAGGCCGACAAACTGGAACTCGTCGATCCTCGAGCGGCGCGAACGGTGAGAGCTGTGATGGAGAAGATTACACAACAATCTCAGGCTTGCGGTTCAAGCCCCGCGACCTCAGTCCTTTACAAAAGGACCAAATTTATTTAGAGGTAAAAGGTTATTATTTTATTTCTAAATTATTAATCAAATAATTTGTGAAAATCTAACGTTACTTTTATTTGTCTTGTAGTCGGTGAGACCGTATAAGGGACGTCTATACGGTCTCGGAGCGCTTCAAAAGGATATCATCGAGGACGTCACGACGGTACCTCCCGCAGTGCAAGAGAGTTTTTCGCAACAACGGCGGATCGAAGATCTCGAAACAAAACTTCGAGAAACTCGAGCTCAAGTGGTGCGAAAAACATCTCAATTACAACACTTGGAGAGCGTCATTGAGTTGATGTCCGGCCAGGTGAGGGGATCAACACCGCAGCAATAACCGGGACTCGATTCGGATGCAACTCCGTCTAGAGGTGGTGGTGATCGTGGTGCAGATGATATGGACGCAACCGATCTGAATGATTTGTAATAGGAAATAGTTTTAATTTTAATGTTTTTTGTAAAATAATTTTAATATTTAATTGAAAAACTTTTTAGTTTAAAAAATATTTTTATTGATAGATGCAGCCGGCAAGTTGAAAAGCCAACGTTGTGCCGCATCTTTGAGTGAGAATGGGAATTTTTATTTTTTTTATTTTTTTCAAATGTTCCAACGGACATCTGTTGGCACCGCTAACGGGTATCCGTTGGAACTTATTTCCCACAAAATCTTTTCCCGCCATTTTGCAACGGACGTCCATTGCTATTTCCCGCCAAATGGCAACGGACGACCGTTAAAAAGATGAATTTTTCCCCGCCTAATTTGCAACGGACTGTCGTTGCTTTCCAACGGTCGTCCGTTGCAAGTTTGCAACGGTGATCCGTTGCTTACTCTTCCAACGGGCGTCCGTTACGACCCTTCCAACGGAAAATCCCGTTGCCAAGTCCGTTGCTACGCTGCAACGGATATAATCCGTTGCATGGCCGTTGCAAATTGCAACGAACATTTCGCAACGGACGGAAATCCGTTGGCGTCCGTTGGAAACAACATTTCCAACAGATTTTTGGCATTTTCCAACGGAAATGTCCGTTGGAAAATGCCAGTTTTTTTGTAGTGATCAATATGAAAAGAAAAAGAATAAGTAAAAAAAAGAATTGAAAAATTGCCTCCCGATAAGCGCTTGGTTAAGGTCGATAGCTTGACCGAATGCTCTCCTCATCAACGTCAAGGTGGACGTCCTCGCCTTCGTATGCGATACCTCCTGCGTCGTGTCCTTCGCTCGGGTGTGTCGCTCGTCATCCGCCTTGCTAGATCAGCTAGCTCTCCCATGCTTTTCTCTTGCCCGATCATGCCGCTGTTCAAGATTAGCGTCTTGTCAAACTTTTCTTTCTAAACGGTTGGGCGTACTTTGCTGGGTTTGGCCGAAAATGTTGCACGATTGGGGTTTAACCTATGCTTGGTCGTGCTTTTCTTGCTGGTTTGTGCTGGCCGTTTGTATACTTCTTTGCCTTGCGTTTCTTTCAAAGCTCTCGAGAGTTGTCTGTTCCCGTGGTCATCATCTTGACCCGTACCTCTAGCTGTGGGATCTTGCAATAGGTCATTCGTGAAATCAACGGACCAAACGGACTCTAACCTAGGTACTTTCTTCAGATGCTTATTTAACCCAAACTCCACTGGTTCTTCCCCTATCTTCATCGTAAATTTCCCCTCATTCACGTCGATGACGGCGCCACCGGTATTGAGGAATGGTCTCCCCAAGATAATGGGTATTCTTTCATCTTCTTTCATGTCCAAAACCACAAAATCAACGGGAATGTAGTAGTCGCCTACCTTAAGTGGTACATCCTCCACAATACCGATTGGAAATTTCGATGATCGATCAGCCATTTGTAATACTAACTTTGTAGATTTAATCTCTCACAAATCAAGTTTCTCGTACAACAACAGTGGCATGATGCTGACACTAGCCCCTAAGTCGCATAGGGCATTATGGATGGTCACGTTTCCAAGCTTGCAAGGAATGACGAAGGGACCTGTATCGGGTAATTTCCGTGGCATCCCATGTTGAATAACGACGTATGTTGCATCGGTGACCATCATTGTCTCCTCCTCTTCAACTTTACGCTTTTTGTTGAGGATTTCCTTGAGGAACTTACATAAGACGAAATTTGCATGATAGCTTCGTGGAAGGGCATAGAGATATCCAACTTCTTCAACCTCGCTGCAAACTTTTGAAATTTTAAATCATCATCATTTCCTTTGGCGTGAGGGAAATGGAAGTGGAGGGCGTCTTGGTGGCGGGGCCACATACGGTTCTTCTTCATCCTCAACTTGTACTTCCTTGTGATGCTCTTGGTCGATAGGATTATTCGTTGAACTCTTTGAGCATTCTCCTCTTTCTAAATTCTGGGGTGTGATGTCCGCGAGTTCTGTCCCGCTTCTCAACATGACGGCGTTGCAATGCTCAGGGGGATTCAGCTCAGGCTTTCCCGGTAAAACTCCTTGTCGGTTAGGAGCATTTTCTGTAATTTGTGCTACCTGGGTGTCTAGGATTTTTAAATGCTTCTGCATTTCCGCAATTTGCCTCTCCGCTTCTTCTTGATCTCGTCTTACAATAGTCAGCTCAGCACTTATATCTTTTTGTCCATGTAGAATCTGAGTGAGCATAGACGTAATCTCGTTATTCCCCTCTTCTTGTTGCAGAATTGGCGCTGGTACACCTCTCGGCTGAAACCCTTGATAGCCTTGCGTTCTAGGCTGAAAATTCTGATGTTGTGGTTGGCTTTGGAACGGCTTTGGCTGGTAGTTTCCCTGCAACAGATTCAAAACATTATCGGCCTTCTTGTAGGACAGATTCGGATGATTCTTCCAGCCCGGATTGTAGGTGTTGGAATATGGATTATTAGCAATGTAATTTACATCTGCAACATCCTTGAATCCGTAAGAATCGGAAGACGCTTGGTGCATGTTTACCATTTGTAGCTTTAACTCGGCAAGCTCAGCTCGCAATGCAAGCACCTCGCTATCCGCTCCCTTGGCTAGACTCCGGTGATTAAATTCCCCCGACATAATATTTCTTCCCTCGGCCATCTTCTCAATCTTGGCCTCAATTGCGGTGAACGGGAGGTCATGTAGAGAACCTCCACAAGCAGCGTTCAACCAATCTTTAACTTCATCACGAAGACCCTCAATGAAAGTGGCAATGAGGTATCTTTTATCCATCCCGTGGTGTGGTCATTCGCGTTGATATCCTTTAAATCGCAGCCAAGCCTCTGGAAGACCCTCTTTATCCTCTTATTCAAACGAATTAATCTTGTTCTTCCATAGCTGCGTCTTATGGGGTGAGAAAAATCGCATCACGAAGCATTCTTCGAGTTGGCTCCACGTATGAATAGAATCTGGGGGTAGCGTGTAGCCACTCGAGTGCATGCTCCTTAACTGAGAATGGGAAGGCAAGCAACATAATCGTTTCATCATTTATCCCGGGGTAGGCTTTCATATTCGAACACAACATCGTGAACTGAGTGAGATGTTGGTTCGGATCTTCCATAGATCGTCCTCTGAATGGCGATTGACTCAACATCTGAATCAAGGCCGGATGTAACTCAAATTTGTTCTGATCTATCTCGGGCTTTCGAATGTAGGAGAGAAGCTGCGTGTGTTTAGGCGCTGTGTACGCCCCGTAGGTTTCCGGTGCTTCCTCCCGTGCCATCTCTTCTTCACTAGACAAATCTGTTTCTCGCTCACTTGTTGTTTCTCAATATTCTCGGGATAACTACGCCTCGCTTTTTGCTGTTTCTTTAAGGCTCGCGTAGTCTTGTCAATATCGGGGTCGAAGAGAAGTTCTTTGCCCCTCGAACTCCTAGACATGTACCGAATAGTCTGCACGTGGGAAAGACAACAAACAATAGATCAGCTCGGAAGAGATGCAATGACTCAAAATAAAATAAAAATGCAAAAAAAAAAACAACAAAAACAAACAAAAGACTCGGAAAGGACTGGATCTCGACTCAACGAATCCCTAATTCTAAAAACCGTGACTAGTCCCCGGCAACGGCGCCAAAAAATTGATGGTCGGAATCAGAGGTTTTAATATTTCAAAGACCACTCTACCGCAAGTATATGGTTCGTGTAATACAAGGGTTGAACTCTGAGGACTAAGTGCAGCTTTAGAACTAAGATGTCACGAGAAGAAGATCGATCAATGGATGAGTAGTGAACGAGAAAGTAAAGATAAGTAAGGATGGCGAAGCTAGACTAGGCAATAAGGAGTATCATGGGTGTCGGGAATACCAGAACATGCAATGGATGTTTCTATGGATCATGAAATTCGGTTTGTATCAATCGATGGGGAACTAATATCTAATCTTCTATCTAGGAAATCAACGTCGCTCACCTCCCGATGTAGCGCGGAACGTCTAGACGCGTTAAGAACAGTAGGGAACTCTACCCCTAACGCTAGAAACGACTCTCCCAAGCCTAAATCTCCTACCTAGGAAATCAACGTCACTCATATCCCTATGTAGCGCAGAACTTCTAGATGCATTAAGAACAATGAGAATTCTACCTCGATTATTACAGTTCCTAAATAGATTAATCGACCGGTCTCATTAATCTAATTCATTCGAAGGTTCATTCATAAGACTCAAATCTGACACTCCCAAGCCTAGACGAATCTCTAATCTCCTTCAAACGTGCTTAATTTCAGTAGAATAGATCTATTCTTATTCAAGCGTGAAATCAACAACGTATGAAGGCATTACGCACAAATCTATAACCTATTGAACCATTCAATTGAACAAAACCGAAAAATCAAGCATTAATAACTTAAACAATCCATTACAATGGCATCCCTAACCCATGACAACAGATCTACTCAGAATACATAGATAAGCAAACAAAAACGAAGTAAATGTTCGACTCTCCTATCATCCCGAGCGTTGGCTTCGGATGAATCCTTCGGATGCCCAAAGTCTTCAATCCATGTTCTCTCCTCTTTCTTGTGTGTCTCTAGGTGTCCTCTTTCTTCTGTGCTTCATCCCCTTGCCCTAGATGGCTTGTTTTCCCTTTAATTGCCCGTTCAAACCTTCAAAAGAGGTTGTTCCGGATTAGGCGGCCCGCTCGGTCACAACCTCCACCCGCTCGTGCAGACTTGAGCCCGCTTGTGCACCACATCCAGCCCGGTCGGGCTCCCTTGCCCACTCGTGTTAACTACCAGCCCGATTCGGGCTAAGACTCAGCGAATTTCTGGTCCAATTTGCAGCCCGATCGGGTACACATACACAGCCCGAGCGGGCACACATGCCCGACCATGTTGTCATTGTGCCCGAGTCGTGCTTGCTCTCGGGGATTTTTTGCTGTAATTTTGCAACCTCAGCCCGAGCGGGCTCACTCCATGCCCGAGCGTGTACACATCCAATTGCTGTTTCCGCTCCTTTCGCTCGAGGTTTGTGTGTTCCGTTTGCTTCCATGGCCGTGCACATATCGTCTCTACTCACTTTGTAACGTTTTCGGGGTGGATTTTCCGTAATTTTTCGTGTTTGCTTCAAGTCTTTGTTTCCTACGCAAAACACGAAATAGTAGATAAAATCCTCGAATAAACTCAAATAATCGGTAAAGTCCAAGAAATCTAATCAAAACTAAACCTAAGAATGATGTAAATACTACGAAGGATAACATGTTATCACCAGAATTCTCGGGTGTCACCTGAAGGTGATGATATCATATCATGGATACTTTAATCGCCCCGAGATCGATGTGGATATTGAGTTTCAGAACGTTGACAGCTAGGGCGGCACGACGGTGATGTATCGCACTCTTGGATTCCCAGCAGATAGAGTCAGAAGAAGAGGCTTATTCCCAAGACGGCGCCGACGGTGGCGCATCGTGTGGACTCGCTGCCGCGGTTAAGAAGCTTCTGGGTCGGTTCGAAGTGGCTTTGATTTACAAATGTATCAAGTCATCTCTTGATAGTGACCTTTTGAGTCGTCTCTTGATAGTCACCTTTTGATTAGAATAAGTACTGGATTCCTCTCTCGTTTTTGCAGCTCAAGAGCCTCAACCGGCGAGATCTTCAGGATTCAGTGGTTAAAGAGATCCACCTCTGCCGGGGCATAGGTGTTATAGAGCTCATATGTGATCGGACTAGGACAAATGAATATGCAGAGGAGGACAACGACAGTTTCTGCTTCGATTTAAATTGTTAATCATGATCTTTTAATGCGCTTCAAGTGCTAGCTGAAGCTGAGTTTCCTCATCTACACTTTATTATTTCTTAACTGAATATGCGCTTTTCCGCTGCAAATTCAGTTACGTCTACTTTTAATCCACGATTTTCTTCGTTAATGTTTTCAAACAGCTCGAGAAGAAACATGAAGGTGGTGCTAAAAGGATCCGAGTTCATATTCTTACCGATGGTCATGATGTTCTCGATGGTTCCAATGTTGGTTTGTGGAAACTCTTGAGAACGCCCTAGAAAAATTACACAAAATGGTGTCAATGCTCAGATTGCATCTGGTGGATGTCGCATGTATGTGCAATGGATTGTTATGAGGTGGGATCCCATTTGGAATTAATTTTATCTTGAAAGAGTACCAGCTTAACATAATCAAGTGCATCTGCAAAATTGTTTGCTTTAAACTTGATGTTTATTCTCGGGGTGCTTTTCTTTGTGTTTCTTTCTTTAAATTTTAAAAAATTGGGTCTTGAAAATGCTCTGACTTTCATCTCTCGGCTCTCTGACGTCGATGATGATTCTGTTGTTAACAACATACAGACTCTATCCATGAGGTTGGGGTACACGGTATGCGTCTCATATGTGAGTTTTATAAAGAAACAATAAGGTGTCTGATATGTGAGTTTCATTTGTGTAGTTTGTTCGAGTTTGGAGAAACGTTAGTGAAGGAGAATTCAGTAGTTTGTTCGAGTTTTGAGTTTCAAGATAAATAAAAAGGGGTAGCCTTCTCTTTGTCTTCTGTTAATTGGAATTGATGTATGTTATTTCTTTTGTCTATACTTTGTGGCTGCTTTGCTTGGGTATCAACTAGGCCATTGATATATATTTGGAATTGGTTTTATTGCTAGCTAATGTAGTTTAGTAGTTTCAAAATTGGAATAAATAGTTTAGATCAGTCGCCAGCGACTCCACTTAGAACCGATATGCTAATTTAGTACTTTGATTTGTTTGATACCCTGTTTGTCATCTGTTCAACTTACTCTGATGTCTCACTTGTATTAGCAATCATGTCATGACACCTTTTGTTAGCAGCTCTCCAATGGGTTAATTTTTTTTACAGTTAACATGTCTCATCTGCATCACCCTTATCGGATGTGATAGTTCTCATGTTTTTTCCTTTTTGATTTTTCGATAAAATAGATTTAACTCATGTATGGATCTGCAGGGTGGTGGAATGATTTCGAGAGCCGCAAGGTGTCAAAGGATTTGTGTATTTTTTCTATTAATAAATTTAGTAGTTGTGTATAATTATGTTTGTCTCTATTTTGCATTTAGGTTTTCTAAAAATGCAGCTTTTTGTGCTTTTTCTTTTCTTGTGCTTACGAATCAGCTTGGCCCTTTTTTCGGTTATTGTTTCAGGGTTGCTTCTACAATAGATGTTGTTTTACTTTCCCATCCAGATATGGTTCACATAGGTGCTCGCCCATATGCCATGAAACAGTTTGGACTTTTAGCTCCCGTTAATGCCACTAAACATGTTCACGGATTAGGTCTCCTGACAAAGTATGATCAGTATCTATCACGGAAGGTGAAACTTCATGTTTGGTTAATTGTATAGAATTAATGTTTTGTGGAGTGTGCTATGTCATTCCTTTTGCAAATGCTTGCATAACTTTATTTTCTTATTTATTTATTTTTATACTAGGTTATAACCTACATATTGTACGGATAAATTTTTCTTTTGTAACGATAAATTTAAATATATATATATATATATATATATTCGAAATAAATTATGATATTATATTCATTTATTTATATATTTTATTTTTATGGATTATTTTCTATGTAAAAATTTAATTTATAATAAATTATTTATTTATTTTAATTATAAAAAATGTAAATTAGTTAAGAGATAGATGGAATCTAAATTGTATAAAAAATATAAATTAATTAGAAAGGATAAATGATATGATGAACGTTAATTTTTTTTCATCCCATTTATTTTTCAACAATATATCTAATTTTAAATACTTATAATTATAGTTTTTAGAACTTAAATTATTAAAATATGTTAAATTTTAAATTTTTTTCAAGATAATTAAATTTAAATAATATATATAACAAAAAAATATTTTTAATAATTATTTTGTCAAAGTTTAATACTTGTATTTCAGCATTGTGTGGATATATTTTTATTTTGTAATGATAGAGTTGGAAAATAAATATAAATTAAAAATAAATTATGATATTATCTTTGTTTATTTATATATTTTAATTTTTCATGGATCATTTACTTTGTATAATTTTAATATATAAGAAATTATTTATTTATTTTAATTGTAGAGAAAATGGATAATAACTAAAAGATAGATTGAATCTAAATTATATGAAAAATATATAATAATTAGATTTTCTTATTTATTTTAAATATCTTTATAGAGAACTCTTTTCCTTTGGAGTCAAATCAGTTTTGGAAATGCGAAGGAAAGATGAGTAAAGAGGAAAAGAAAGAGATATTAACATTGGTTTAGGTTTAGTTTGATATCATTGGGTTGGTTTGATTTAATTGATATGGATAAAAACCTTGGTTTTGATTTAATTTGACCAAAACGATTTGTTTAAAAAAAGTTGTATAATAAATTGTACTCTTAGTTATTGTCAATGCCATTTTTGTTTTTGGAATCATTCTAATTTGCATGTTTATTTATTTATTCATTTATTTTATTAATATTTTTATTTTTTTAAGTTTAAGATTATATTTATATGTTCTGGTTTTCATTTATTGATTATATACTTATATGCACATGAAAATAATGATAAAATATGGTAGTTGTATATGTTTTCCATTTTTATTTTACTTTAATTTCTATTGTTTCACACTATATTTTATTATCTTTCAAATTTAGATATATATATATATATATATACATGTGTGTGTGTGCTCGGAAGGTTAATTTTCCATATTTTTTTTTCGTATTTTTGAAACAATTTATGATCTTCATCTAATTTGGTTTATCAGAATTGTTTTAAAAAAATGTTTTACATAATATGGTTATGATGAAATTATATTTATATTTGGTTAGATTTAAAAATTCTATATTTGGTTAGATTTAAAAAATTCTAAATTGAAATTATAATTAATTATGTTCTTATATAATTTTAAATATTAATTAAAGCAATTTAAGTTTTTAAAATACAAGTAATTAAGTTTTTAAAATAGTTTTTTTCCAAAACAGTTGTAACAAATTAAAATTTTTAAAAAATAAAATATAAACTTATAAAAAATGCCAATAAAAAAATTATAAATTCAAAACTTTCGTTATCACAAAAAATGGTTTGACTAATACATATATTAAATGTCATAATAATGTATGAATTGATGAATTATATACAACATTTAATAAAAATACAGTTGAATTATCACAAAACTGCACAATGCGCGAGTATCATCTAGATTTTGATAAACAATATTAAAAAAGTAACACTTCTATTAATTAATATATATTTTTTTGTTCATGTCGTTGCGTAATTAGTGTTTGTAGATTTATCAATCATGTTTGTTAACACTTCGACCGTCATGCCCTACAAATATCTACACCAATCAAAATCTAAAGACGATTAAGAAATTTAAACATAAGTTAGTTTTAAAGATGTTTAAACTATGTTCATACCTCAATAGTTATTTTTAAATTCATGTTATAAATTAAATTTAGTCTTAAACAATTATTCAGATACGCATAGAAAAAACAATCATGCGAAAAACTTCAATGCGAAATCATTATCCCGAACAGATTACGTTTTAAAATTTCAATGATATTATAAATAAATGATATTGTTAGTTTACATTACATTTTATAAATCTATTATTCGAACTTTTACATTAAAATTTAGAATCTATGCATTTGTATTGAACGATACATATATAAAATGTCATAACAATTTGAATTATGTATAACGTTTAAAAAACATACAATATAATTATAAAAAAAACCGCACAACACGCGGGTATCATCTAGTTTTAGTAAAAGCCATGATTGTGTTGTGAAAAAAAAAGAACCCGTGAAGTAACTTTGTACTTGATCCAAATAGACATAAGTTCCTATGATTTTGTCATAACAATGATTTCAATGTACTTTAGAGGAAGAAAAAGATGATGAACCTTTTTATTATGAGTTGTTGCTCGAAAAGAGCAAAATTCCCTTTTGAATGTCTAATGGTAAGCTACCTCAAACATTATGAACAATCTGTAAACTTATGATTTCATATTGCTCTGAGCCATGTTTCTACAATCATGCATATTAAAGCACAAATTTGTAAAGGATGAACACGAAGCAGTCCATTTAAAATCTCTTACATCACTTGAATTGAACTATATATGATCTTTAGAGAACATCATAAATTAGGTAAGAACTTTCAATATAATTCAAGAAGAGAGAAAAAAAACCTTTATATATATATATTGATTAAATTTTTTAAAAAATTAATTAGATAATTTAATTAAAAAATATAAATATATTTTAATTATTTCATATACTTTGCTATATTAATAATCTAACAAAAAATAAGTAAACCAATATATATATATATATAATTGTAAAAAGATAGAATTTTTCTTTCTAGTGATGAGGCATCGCAAGAAAAAAGAGGAAAACCCTTTCTTTTCATCTTTTTCGTATAAATTATTAGAAAAATCGAATAAAAGATATGAACTATTCTAAATTGTTTATTAATTTGGTATGTACATTTATATAACATTTTCTCGTAGATAAATTTAAAAATAATTTGTATATCCTTATAAAATTAATATATTTTTTTGTGTATAAAATAAACAATTAAATCATATAATTATAATATTTTATAATAAATTTATATAGTATAATTTTTTTCAACTATTTTAAGGATAAATTTATATATTATATAAAAGTAAAGCTCCACCACTAAATGAGAAATATTAGAAACTTATGATCTAATTTTCTACTGTATTTACAATTGAAAATACCAAAGAATATATTGCTAGAATTCGTAGTGATCACGGTAAGAATTTGAATGTGGTGGAAAGAAGGAATTGAACGTGATATGACAGGACTCGTAAAATGTTTTATGTCAAGTCAATTGCACTTTTGTTTTTGGCAAAAGCAGTGAATATTGCTTGTATGTATGTTCGATCAGATACAACCCAGACACTATTTCGAAAGTAAAAGTCCAAATCTAAGCTATATTTACTTTGGCTTTTTCTTTTTTTTTTTTTCAAAATCAATGCACTTTTTATATTCTAAATGAAAAAAGAATATATTGAAAATTTTGATGTAAAAAGTGATGAATGAATTTTTTTTGTTTGTTATGACACTAATACATGGCAAACAAGGTTTACAATCCAAGAATGAAAATAGTCAAGGAATCAATTAGTGTTTTATTTGATGAAGATCATGTCAATTTGAGATTCACATGTCCATATTATATTAAACATTCAGTTTTAAACAAATGCACTTGAGGGTAAATGAAATACACATGGTGATCAACAAATTGACGAAGCAGAAGAAACACAAGGATTGAAAAATTCGATACTTCCGAAACAGAAGAAAAAATACCTAAAATTTACATGAACCATTCAATCGATGATGTTATTGAAAGTATTCATGAGTCAAGAAAAACACGAGAAAAGACACGATTGAATTATCTGTTTTGGTGAGATTTGCATGTTTTACTTCTCAATTTGAATAAAAAATGTTAATGATGCATTGAATGATGAATCTTGGTAAAATCTATGAATGAAGAGGTGAAACAATTCGTGGGAAATGATGTATGTAATCTAGTACCACGACCTCAAAATAAAAATGTAATTTGTACAAAAAGGATTTTCACGTATAAAACTAATGAAGATGAACAATATTTGAATTAAGGCAAGATTAGTTCCACAAGGTTACAAACAAGTAGAATTGGTTGATTTTGATCAAACTTTGCACCCATTGCTAGATGGGAATTTATTAGATTGTTGTTTGGTCTTACTTACTCTCTTGGATTTAAATGGTTTTAAATGAACGTGAAGAGTGCTTTCTTGAGTGTTATGTTACAAGAAGAATTTTACGTTGAACAATCCAAAAGAGTAAAGATCATCATAATCATGTCTATAAGTTAAAGAAAGTTTTGTATAGATTAAAACAAGCACGTGTACGTGGTATGAAAGATTGACAACGTTTCAAATCCAAAATGACTACAAAAGAGGGAAGAATAGACAAAACATTTTACATTCATAATTCGGATAATGTTCTACCTGTCCATCGATATTTTTTATTACTATTGCGTGTAACATGACTAGTTATTGTTTAAAAATAGAATTTCTATAACAACCCCAACCCAAAAATTTTACGGTAAAAATTTTGAGAGGATTCACCACCTCCCCAACCCAAGAACAACCCCAAAATATCTCATCCTCTTACACAAAATATATATATTCTAAATCTAAACCCAACAACTTTATAAGACTAACTTCTATTTTAAGCAAAACTCATAGTTTTATACAATGTCTCGTGATTGCCCAAATATCGTTATTGTAGCCTAGTAATCTAGTCCATAGCAATCTCACAAAACTGTCGCTAGTGTCTCCATACTTTTTATTTATTTTAAAAAATATTTTTAAAAATATAAACATACAATATAAAATTTTAACTTCCTATAACAACTTATAATGTCCATTGCGTGTAGCACTAGTTATTATTTAGAAATATAATTTGTTGTCAGCGTTGATTATGCTGATGTGATGTATACCCTATATTTGGGTTTAGAAACTAGATAACTTAAAAATATGGGAAAACCATCATTTTTCTCTTGAAAATGTAATTTTAATCAGATTTTCTTTGAATTTTAGTCTATATCCGATTCTCCTCGATTTTTAGTCTTAATCCTATTCCTTTTTCAACTATAAAAAGTATGTCTAAATCTTCATATGTGAACTAATCATTAAAATTTTTGTTAAATTTACTATTTTGGATCTGAACTCTAGAAACCCACTTGATTTTGACTAGAATAGACTCCATTTTCATCTTGATGTCATATTTATAATGACAAAAGATATATGTGACGTCAACAAATATAGTAAATATTTGAATTAAAAGTAAAAATATTGAATATTCCCTTAAATCTTATACATTTAGATAAAAAAAGGTGTGGATAAATTTTTTAGAAATGAAAATGAGAATGTTTTAGGATATTAAAGTTTTATTAAAGAGATATATATATATATAATTTTTCTTTTTATTTATATCGAATTCAAATGTAATTATTATACCGTTTGGATTTCAAAATCTACTTTAACAAAAAAATTGAAATATTACGAAATAAAAATAAAAGGCATCTCATGAACTTACTGATAATTGTCAATAAGAATTTCAAAGAACAATACTGGCAAAGTTCTAAAAAGTTGTTCTACAAAGTTATTTATAAGTACAACAACAAACGGAACCAGGACCAGCAGAATTGGGAATGCAAAGATTTTGAGCAATTTTGGATCCCGGTTTTTTGCATCTATTCCAACAATCATCAGTCCTCTTACACGGTCCTCGATATTCACAATCTCCCTTTGGTACCGCCAACACTTCTAATATTATACAAAAAATTAAATACAATTACATAATAATTATAAGAAAATGAAAGAAATTTAAATAAATTTATGGATTATATATATAAAGAACCAAAGAAATACATTAAACTATTATATTTTCTATATTAATATAGTAATATTTTTAAAATTTATAAATAATAAGTTATAAAATTAGAAGGGATTGTTTTCTAACGTACTTATTTTATACTAATTCGTCGTAACTATTTCACTCTAATATGATATTTCGAAAAGTATTATAAGTTTACTTGTTAATATGAAAATATAAAAGTATATATATCTTTATCCGAATGTTCATTGATATTAAATTTTAATATCAAAATATTTAATATTAATTCAAAAATTTTATTCTAAAAGAAGGAGATTGAGAGTATTACCGATTGATTGAGAAGCAACGAGGAAGGAGAAGACAACGAGTAAAGCGACGAATTGAAATCTTTGTGTTGCCATTTTGTTTGTCTAATTAAAAATTATTTTAGTCTAAATCAATGTGTGGTTTTATGAAATATATCAATATATTTACATGTATATATAGTTGTAAGTTCAAACTATTCCACGAAGAGTTATAAAAAAATGGAAAGGAAATAAATTTTTACATTTAATTCCTTTAAAAAATAATATTACAACATTAAATAAAAAAGATATCTTCAACGAAAACATATACGTATAAATATCAATTTTGGACAAAATAAATAATTTTATTGGATAACGTTAAAACTATCTATAAATGTCCTTTAACAATAAGGTAAAACCTCCATTAATAATTCATAGAAAATATGAGCATTTGCTATGATTTAAAGAAAAAGTATAAAACTGCAAAAGAATGATATTCTCTTACATATAATTGCATTAGATTTGGCAAGAATTTTATTATTTTGTTTATTAATTAATGTTAAGGTTGGTATTTTGTAGATGAATAAATAGTTGATGTGTTATGTGTAAGTTTTTCTAAAAGTTTTCCATTTCTCAACAAAGACATCTTTTATTCCATATAGACAAAAAGTATTTTATTTTATATTTAGTTTTTAAAATTTTATTAGCAATTGATTTGGATTAATCCAACGTATCTAATCCAAATAAATCATTAGCATTCGATCCGAAAAAGAATTAAATTACTAGATTTCAGTAAACCAAAAATCATATTTTTTTCCAAATGTGAAGATTAGGAATTTTATACATTAATGTTTACTTTCTTATTCCATGATTGTAAATTATTTTGTCCCATTTTTATGCAATTGATTCTTGTCGGTAAATATCAATAAAAAAATTAAATGTGCGGGCAATCTTTAACAATAAAAATATGTAACGATCAATTATTTATATATATAGTTTTTGTATAAGTAATATATATTAATACTCTCCCTTATATATTTGCTAAAGTGCGAATGATTTTCGTTTGGAAATTATTATGATTTTTGTTTTGTTTTGTTACTACTTTAATTTTTATTTATTTTATAAAATATTTTAGATTTTTAAGATATTCAATTTAGTCATAGTATATTTTTTATTAACATTTAATTTTTTTCAAGATCCAAAAAAAGTTAACCGCTGGACGAATGACCACCCAACGTCCTGCGTCTAGACAAAGTCTTAGCAAAAAAATATATACAATCGCTAGACGAACGACCAACCAATTACGTCTAGATAGAGTCTTGGAAAAAATACGTTTGAATTTCTCGAATATGTGATAATATCTATAATCATGATCCTATTAGCACTTAATTGCATTATTATGCATCTCTCGATAACTGTGGTGTTTTATCTTATTGAATTTACTTCGTTTAGATTAGTTTAGTCTTTACTTCAAATTCACCTATTAATTTGTCAATCATCATATTCATTAGTTAACTAGCTTTATTGTTACATCGATTCCCTTGTTCGACCCTGTTATTACCAAAATACTCGCGTGTCTTTATCAATGCGTTTTGAATAAAATTACCAAAATACCCTCGTGTTTTTCCCTTATCTCTTCTCTCTTTCTATTATAATTTATATTAATTGTAAATATATATGCATATATATATATGTATTGTATATTTAAATAATATTACAATTTTTTAATTTATTTCAAATATTTGAATATTATAATTAATAAGTATATACTAAACAAAAAAAATTCAAAAAAATCTTTTCTTAATAATTGTCTATTTTGGTAATTTTGTTCAAAACGCAATTGCAACAGTTTTCTACCATTAGCTTCTAGTCGCAGTCGTCCAAAACGCAATCGCAACAGTTTTCTACAAACGCAACGATTCCACCATTCAGATACAATGAAACAAAACGCCGTCAATAGCGAATAGAAACGCCGCCAAACACAAGCGCAAATGCTGCGTTTCCACCAGTCAATCCCAAAATCATTGTGTTTTGTAGCGATTGCGAGTTTTTGCGATTTGGAGAGAATGGTAGAAAACTGTTGTGATTGTGTGTTGAACAAAATGATCCAAAAAGACATTTATAATTAGTAAAATAACTTATTTAAACTTTTTGAAATTTACATATAATTTTAGTTATAATTTTCAAATATTTTTAAATCAATTAACAAATTTTTTAAAAAAAACTCAAAATATTTTCATACATATACATATATACACTTATACATATAAATATATACACATGGATATATATATATATATCCATATATATGTATTCAAATATACATTATATACACACAAATATTATATTATAAACATATATATATATATGTACGTGTGTATATATGTGTGTTTATGTATATATGTATATGCATGAAAATATATAAGTTCATATATATATGTATTTTGTGTTTGTAAATATGTGTGTATATCTCTATTTTTTATTAATATATATATGTATATCTTTGTATATATATGTATATATGCATGTGAATATGTATATATATATATATGTATATATAGGTATATATGATCGTATATGTGTATTGATATGTCTAAACATGTGTATATGATTATATATATTGATGTGGTTAATCTCAAGTAATAAATACCTAGACTAATGGTTCTGCAAGAATACGGATCATGTAATACTATAAGTGAAAGGGCATAAATGTAATTTTGTGTTTATTAGGGTTTCCGTTAGGGTTTCATATCTCTTGTATACTCATATATATCTGATGTAATTCATTTTGAAATCAATATACGAAAATCATTCCACATGGTATCAGAGCTATAGATCCAAACCCTAACAAACCCTAATTACCGTCGGCCTCCCTCTCTCAAACCCTAATCACCGCCGCCGGCCACCTCATCCCTCTTTTCTCCTCATCGCCGGCCTCCAAACCCTACCCTGCACTCACCGTCGGCCAAGCTACCTCATCACCGTCGGTCTTTTCAATTCAAAACCCCCTCACCGTCGGCCAACTCCTCTCAAAACCCTAACCCTAATTCTCGTTCACGCACAACCATGGCTACCTCCTCCGCTGCTGATGTAACTCCGGCTTTCAACGTCAATGAGCCCTACGGCACTTTTCTCACGGTCAACATGACAAACGTGACCAAGCTTACCTCCTCCAACTATCTAATCTAGAGTATTCAGATCCGGGCACTCCTTGAAGGCCATCGGTTGGAATGCTTTCTCCAAACCGATTCACTTGTTCCTGATGCCACTCTCATTGTTAATGGCATCTCAACCCCGAATCCAGCTTTTGCGCCCTTCAAACAACAAGATCGTCTCCTATTCTCGGCCATTCTAGGAGCAATTTCGCCCCCACTACAACCACAACACCACCCTCACCAACTACGAACCGGAGACATGGCTACTTGACAACGGCACCTCCCACCACATCACATTGGATCTCCAGAATTTGTCGTTGTATTCTCCGTACAAGGGAGGTGAAGAAGTGGTAATTGGTGATGGTTCCTCCTTGCCCATCACTCACATTGGTTCTCTCTCGATCCCTAGCTCGATAAATGATTCTTGTTTGCATCTTGATCAAGTTCTATGTGTACCTACGATGAACAAGAATCTGCTTTCCATTCACCAATTGTGTCGGACTAATGACATTTCTGTGGAATTTTTTGATGATCATTTTCAGGTGAAGGATCTAAAAATGGGGGATCCTCTACTTCACGGAAAGGCTAGAGATGGTGTCTATGAGTGGCCGAATCCCAAGTCCACCCAACCTCCAATTGTGGCTCTTCATAGTGTCAAGACCACTTTGTCCGAGTGGCATTCCCGTTTAGGTCATCCTTCGCTTTCTATCTTAAAGCGTATTGTTTCTAAGAACTCTTTACCATTGTCTAAGTCATGTTTGTCGTTGTTATGCAACTCTTGTTCCAGCAATAAAAGCCACAAATTGCCTTTTCATGAATCTTCCATTTCTACGTTGTTTCCACTTGAAATCATATTCTCCGATGTCTGGACATCACCAATCATCTCGGTTGATGGTTTCAAATACTATGTCATCTTTGTTGATCATTTCACTCGCTATACATGGTTGTACCCTCTCAAACAAAAATCCCAAGTTCGAGAAACCTTTATCACGTTCAAAGCTCTAGTTGAAAAACAATTCCAAACCGTCATCCGTAATCTCTACACCGATAATGGTGGTGAGTACATTGCCCTAGCCTCATTCCTCTCCACAAACGGCATATCCCATTGTACCACCCCACCTCACACGCCTGAACACAACGGTATATCTGAACGTCGTCACCGTCATATTGTTGAAACCGGTCTTTCTCTCTTGTCGTCTCATGCGTCATTACCTCCTTCGTTCTGGTCCTACGCATTCCCAACTCACGTTCAAAGCTCTAGTTGAAAAACAATTCCAAACCGTCATCCGTACTCTCTACACCGATAATGGTGGTGAGTACATTGCCCTAGCCTCATTCCTCTCCACAAACGGCATATCCCATTGTACCACCCCACCTCACACGCCTGAACACAACGGTATATTTGAACGTCGTCACCGTCATATTGTTGAAATCGGTCTTTCTCTCTTGTCTCATGCGTCATTACCTCCTTCGTTCTGGTCCTACGCATTCCCAACCGCGGTTTATCTCATTAACCGCTTACCTACCCCCGTTCTTTCGTATGACAGCCCATACACTAGCCTTCTTGGCACCGATCCGAACTATCTTAAGCTTCGGACTTTCGGCTGCCTATGTTATCCGTGGCTTCGTCCATACTCCGCAAACAAACTTTCGCCCCGTTCTAAACCGTGTGTCTTCCTAGGATACTCCACCACCCAAAGTGCCTACTTGTGTCTTGATCCCACGCATTCACGGATCTACACATCCCGTCATGTCGAGTTTCATGAAACCATCTTTCCATACTCCAACTACTCCCAATATTTCACAACCAACGCCTCCAACCCTAATCCGCCTAACTCCCCATGGTCGTCACCCGTTAGTGTTGTTCCCTCTTGTCCAATGCCACTCGTGACACCGTCTTCTTCCGTCACTCCTGTAATGGATCCTTCACCGGATGTGCTGACTCAGACTGCTCCACCAAATGCTGCCTCAATGTCCGATCAATCGCTTTCCGAAATCGTCGCTCCTATAGTGAATGCACCGGTAGCTCGCGACAACATTCACCCCATGCAAACGAGATCTAAAGCAAAATTGTCTCAGGTTACTCGCCCGACCGGGCACCAGGTCCATTGCCCAAGCGTGCATCATGCCCGAGTGGGTAACCCTTCCACCCGAGTCGTGCAAAGGTACGGGGATGATTTAACAACAATTACCCGCGCGGGCTCTTCCTCTCCACCCGATCGGGCACTCCCTCCTGACGTCGAATCGACAACAGTCCCTCAAGCTCTTAAGGATCCGTGTTGGAGGAAGGCAATGAGCGAGGAATTTGATGCACTCGTTCGTAATGGAACATGGGATCTTGTACCTGCTAAACAAGCGTCGAATGTGGTTGGATGCAAGTGGATTTATCGCATCAAACGCCTACCTGATGGTTCGGTGGATCGCTACAAGGCAAGACTTGTGGCGAAAGGTTTTACACAACGACCTGGAGTGGACTTCTTTGAGACATTCAGTCCGGTAGTTAAACCCGCTACCATTCGATTGATTTTGAGTATTGCAATTGCAAACGGCTGGAGTCTTCGTCAACTAGATGTCAACAATGCATTTCTTCAAGGGCAACTCACGGAAGAGGTATACATGACACAACCTCCAGGTTTTGTTGATCATGATCGTCCTCACCACATATGCAAACTCAGCAAGGCAATATATGGTCTCAAACAAGCTCCTCGGGCTTGGTATTCGGAACTTCGGGATTTTCTTCTAGGCCAAGGCTTTGTGAACTCCCTTGTCGATGCATCCTTGTTCATTCTTCACAATTCCCAGGTAACCCTATATGTTCTCGTCTATGTGGATGACATTGTGGTAACAGGAAGCGACTCAGAGGCACTCCAACGCTTCACCATAGCGTTTGGAAATCGCTTCTCCATCAAAGACTTGGGCGATCTATCTTACATCCTTGGAATTGAAGTCACACGGACAGCCTCTGGATTACTTCTCACTCAACGAAAATATGTCACTGATATCCTCAACAAAGCTCAATTCTCCGAAGCTAAATCAGTGAGCACTCCTATGGCTCCTAGCGCGCGTCTCTCCTTGTCCTCGGGTGAAAGGTTAGAAGACCCAACCATCTATCGGACTCTTGTTGGAAGTCTACAGTATCTCACACTTACGAGACCCGATATCAGCTTCGTTGTCAATAAATTATCTCAGTATATGCATGCCCCGACAACGGAACATCTACAAGCCCTCAAACGGGTTCTACGGTATTTGGTTGGAACACGAGATCGTGGTATCTTCTTCTCCGTCGGTAACACTCTCTCTCTACACGCCTTTAGTGATGCAGATTGGGCGGGGGATCGTGATGAGTATATTTCTACGGGGGCATATATTGTCTACCTTGGCAACCATCCCATTTCTCGATCTTCCAAGAAACATAAATTCACCGCTAGGTCATCCACCGAAGCGGAATATCGTGCTATCGCGGATACAGCAGCAGAACTTCGATGGATCATGTCTCTCTTAACGGAACTCGATATTTCTACATCACAACCTCCCGTCATTTACTGTGACAACATTGGCGCAACATACTTGAGTGCAAATCCCGTCTTCCACTCTCGCATGAAGCATCTAGCCTTGGATTACTTCTTTGTTCGTCAACAAGTGCAAGGCGGCATCCTCCGAGTTTCTCACGTCAACTCCAAGGATCAACTAGCGGATTTACTGACTAAACCGCTCGCTCGTCAGCCATTTCTTACACTTTGTCACAAGATCGGCATCACCGAAGGTGCTCCGTCCTGAGGGGGCATATAAGTGAAAGGGCATAAATGTAATTTTGTGTTTATTAGGGTTTCCGTTAGGGTTTCATATCTCTTGTATACTCATATATATCTGATGTAATTCATTTTGAAATCAATATACGAAAATCATTCCATAAATACCAGGGTCGAACAAGGGAATCGATGCAACAATAAAGCTAGTTAACTAATGAATATGATGGTTGACAAATTAATAGGTGAATTTGAAGTAAAGACTAAACTAATCTAAACGAAGTAAATTCAATAAGATAGAATACCACAGGTATCGAAAGATGCACGATAATGCAATGAAGTGCCAACAAGATCATGGTTAGAGATATTATCACATATTCGGGGAATTCAAGCTCTTTCCTAGGGAATGACTCTCCCGATGCCTAAACCCACTATCTAGCATACATATTACCAGTCTCCCAACTACGTAATCTCACCTACTAGATGCACTAAGATCGTTATCCTAATTCTTAAGTTCAATTAACCAACCGGTCAAAGTTCTAAGTCAATTGATACCCCAAATCATGGTCACGTTCCAAAGTTTAATTCATCTTGCGATGCGATTAGCTTTTTATATTCATTAATTCAAGTGGCCAACAAGAATGGAAGCATTAAGTACAACCCATTAGTCCGAAAACGATAAAATATTATGTATATATGCATGTGAATATGTATATATACGTATATATAGGTATATATGTGTGTATATAAATGTATTTAATGGTTGAGTGTATATATATATGCATATATCTAATTTTTTATAAATGTATGTATATATATATATATGTGTGCATAAATATATATGTATATATGATTGTATATGTGTATTGATATGTCTAACCATGTGTATGTATGATTATATATATTGATGTGTTTAATCTCAAGTAACAAATACATAGACTAATCGTTCCGCAAGAATACGGATCGTGTAATACCAGGGTTGAACAAGGGAATCGATGCAACAATAAAGGTAGTTAACTAATGAATATGATGGTTGACAAATTAATAGGTGAATTTGAAGTAAAGATTAAGCTAATCTAAATGAAGTAAATTCAATAAGATAAAACACCACAGGTATCGAGAGATGCACGATAATGCTATGAAGTGCTAATAAGATCATGGTTATAGATATTATCACGTATTTGGGGAATTCAAGCTCTTTCCTAGGGAATAACTCTCCCGATGCCTAAACCCACTATCTAGCATACGTACTACTAGTCTTCCAACTACGTAATCTCACCTACTAGATGCATTAAGATCGCTATCCTAATTCCTGAGTTCAATTAACCGACCGACCAAGGTTCTAAGTCAATTGATATCCCAAATCATGGTCACGTTCCAAAGTCTAATTCATCTTCCAATGCAATCAGATTTTTATGATCATTAATTCAACTGGCAAACAAGAACAAAAGCATTAAGTACAATCAATCAATCCTAAAAAATATCAAATATTATAACCAAGCATTAAACACAAGACTTTATTACATATCGGCAAAACTCTAACCCATGGCTATGGAACTACTTGGACATGGACTTAGAAAACAAAATACGAAAGAAAACTATTTTCAACATAGATAAAGAACGAGATCCCTCCCTATTGTAATATCGATGCCTTCAATATCTCCTCCGTGTTCCGAGTTTGTTACCTTATCTCCAACCTTCCGGCGTGCTGCTCTCTCTCTTGTTCTCTCTTGTGTGTTGTGTGGTTTGTGTATGTGTTCTTTCCTTTCTTTCTTTTTTTCTTTCTTTCCTCTTTGACCGTATCTAAGCTCTCCTTCAACTCCAACAGCCTTGATTCCTTTTCTTTTCCAGCCGGCTGAAGTTTCCTTTTCTTGCAGCGGCTAGATTTCCTTTTCTTGTCAGTTTCCAGCTCTTATTGGTAGTCATTTCCATTATGGTATAAGTGGCCAACGTTTCCATCTTTCTTTTACAGCCATGTGGTTCTCAACCATGTTTCTTTTTTGTGTAGGCGGCTGACCATTTTCTTTTTTGTTGCAGCGGCTGGATTTCCATTTTTTTGTAGCGGCTGAACTTCCATTTACTTGCAGCGGTTGCCTCTTCTGCTCCAGCAAACTTCCAATTTATTCCAGTCGTGTCCTTCCAAGAATTGTTCCAGCCAAAGGTCGCCATTTTGTTTGAACCGTGAGTTTCCATTTTTTGAAGACTAGCGGCGAATATTTCCATTTTTGCTCTAGCCGTGTATCCATATATATTCCAGCCAATCTTGCTTTCATTTTTCTTCTTCAATTCATGATCCATAGTTGCTGACTGTGCATGGTTGATAGGAGAGTGGTTTTTGCTTCTTTTCCTCATGTTTGTACCCCGATATTTTATTTTCTGGAATAACACGAGAAAACGCTAGAAGAGGACTAAATGATGCTTAATGCTCAGTAAAGTGTAAATGAATGGTTAAACTAACTATAAAAATGGACTAAAATACTATAACAAAATAGACGTTATCATATATGTATATGCTTCTATATATTGTATATATGTATACATATGTTTACATGTGTATATGGATGTGAGTATATATATATATATATATGTATATGCATATTTATACATATAAGTATATACTAATATGTATGTATATATATTTTAGTTAATTATTTAGGTTTTAGTGGTACTTTTGTCATTTAGTCAAATCACCATCAAATGTAGTCGCAATCGCAACATTCTCATTTCGTTTCAAATTTCACGATTGACAGCGTTTGCGGGAGATTACATGTACAGGAGTTTGAAGAATTGGAACATGGTTATACATCGACAAGAAAGAAAAAAAGAAGAAAGAAATTCTCTATCACCTCATTTTTACACTAATTCAAATTTTCTTGACGTGTCAGAAGAAGGATAGCTATACTGATTTAGTAGATGATTCCACCAATCATTTGCGGACGTTTACGTGTCCTGTAATCAGGGCCTAAATATTTAATTTCAAATATTTCTATCAAACGTTAAAATAAAAAAATAATAATAAGCAAAAGAAAAGAAACATTTTTTGTATTTTTTATAATTTCACTTTAACGTTAACTTCTCCATTTAACTTAAGCACTTATTATTCTTTGTAATTCTACTTTAACATTCATTTTAACAAAAAATAATCCAAATATTTATTTTTTTTACAATCGAATTCCACTTTTATACGGTCTTCGTTAAAACATCTTCATTGTTCACGAAGACAATAGGCTGTCAAGGGTGTTGAGAGACAACTCAGCCCTCTCCTCCGAGACTTCATTTCCATTTTTTCACCGTCACATGACTCGTCTGACGAAGAGACCTTGGTGATGTCGTCGCTGTTGACCATCACAACATGCAACCCTTCGTTCTGACATAGATGCCCTATTGTTTACCGTCGCTCTCTGGCCTCTGCCTCCGACACCTATCATGGTCCAATACTTGGGCGAAATGACGATCCTCACTATAGTGACGCATGCATTTTTTGTTCAAAGAAGATGAGACTTCTGAAATTAAGTTTTTTTAGTCACATGTGTGACACATGACTTACTAAACCTACTTATGTAGGATTATGTGGCGCCCTTACATGCATAGTTTCGTTCAAATGACGTTCGACCAACAAAACACTGAGGGTGGAGATTCTCCGATAGAAACCCAGTGTTTGATGCTCAGGGCTATATCCATCATCTTCTTTGACGTTTGGAGTTCAAATAGTCGTATCCCATCTCGGACCTCCAGGCGCAGTCCCACAGTGGCTAATTTGCGCGAGGACTATAAAAGTCGTTATAGTAATCCTTCGTCGATTCTTATTGCAGTGTCAGCAGCTGTTCACAAAGAGTCCTTGAGAAGGTCTTCTACACTCTTCCCCACAACTAATCCCAAGTAAGACGCGTGTTACATGATCTTTCTCACCTAAACCATGACAATGAATGCCCTACCATGGCCATAAGGAATGTTTCAAGTGATCATCTCGTTTTCATACGTATTTCTTGCACGATTTAAGAGGCGTTTTCGATATATATGTGTTGCTTTACGTATGATTCCGTATCCGTTTTACTTGTTTTCGTGTTTTTCATGTTCTTACAGGTTTTTACGCGTATTTGGATCATTTCGGAGCTAAAGGGACATGCACGGAGCTAAGGAGCAACTTCGGGGATCATCACGGGACAAACGGGACGAGATTTAGCATGGAGAGCCTCCACCCGGTCGGGCACAACTCATGCACGATCGGGCAAAAGCTACGGC
>CM071863.1:58357891-58390321 GCA_036759665.1 Gynandropsis gynandra
AGTTCAATCCGGAAATTAGTGCGTGCTCCACTTGGCTTCCGTGATCTTAAAACTCGTTTACGAACCGGCGGAGAATCCTTCGATAAAGGTTCAGCACCTGCATAAAATTTACTTCATTAAACATATGGCAACCAATGCGACCCTGCGACCCATGCGACCTATGCAGACCCATACGACCCATTTGACCTTTTGTGACCCATACGACCTATACGACCCATACGACCCATACGACTCTTGGACCCCTTTGCGACCCTTGAACCTCTGCGACCCATACGACCCATACGACTCATTAGAGCCATTAGACCCCTACGACCCATGCGACCAATGCGACTCAAAAGACCGTACTTACTTGGTGGAACCTCCTTATCCTTAGAGGGGGCCTCTTCGGCAGGACCGACTGTAGGTTCCTTGGAAGGAACCTCCTTTTCCTTAGAGGGGGCCTCTTCGGCAGGACCGAGTGTAGGTTCCTCGGAAGGAACCTCCTTAGGGGGGGCCTCTTCGACAGGACCGACTGGAGCATCTGCATAAAATTACTTCATTCATTAGATGCGTATTTTGCGACCCATGCGACCCTTGCCGACTCTCGATGGAAATTGACTCAAATGAACTTTTGAGCTATTTATTACTTACTTGGTGGAACTTCATCAGGAGCAACGACTGCAGTTAGAGGAATGTCGGCGGCAGATGCGATATTTTCAATTAATATCGAAATGTTTGCCAAATCCTCTTCTGCGCCATCTCCACGGACATTTTCAGACTCTGACTCAACCGGCTCTTCGTAAGGACCTGGATATGAACGTTGAAGGAATTCATAGTCTCTAACACTGCCGGAAGATTGGTTTGCGGTGCTCGCATCTATCTCGGCAGATTTTGATTTTGCCTTTTCAGCACCTTTGGGATTTGCCGCCTCTGCTTTTGTATTAGGCAAATGAAACCCGGCATCCCTTAGAAGATCTCTGACAGCGTTGATGATTCTTTTCTCCGACTTCTTTATTTCCTTCACTAATTTCTGCTCCAGTGTCAGCCGGACTGGAGCTTCTTTTCCTTCAGCTTCATCTTCATCCTCGCCTTCTCTTTCAGCATCAGCTTCAGCATCACCATCTCTTTCTTCATCACCTTCAGCATCAGCTTCAGCATCAGCTTCATCATCTTCAAGCTCTATCATTTTTTCCCCCACGCTCTTTTTCCTCTTAGTCCCCTTCCCCTTCCTCTTCCCTTTCCCCTTCTTTTCATCTCCAAGAACTGCTTTCCGCGTCAGCAGTTCTTGCTCACGAATGTCCTCCCAACAAAGTCCCTTCGGATTTCTACGAATATGTTCCATCCATATCTGAACATCGGGATCGCATCCCTCATAGTCGTCCAGATCATAACTTTCATGGCGTTCATCGCGATCAGCACAAAGAATACTTCGAATATCCTGAAAAACAAAAAATAGTCATTATTACCCTCTGTGACCCTTGTTTTCCTTGTGACCCTTGTATAATTGTTACCTTAGAATCTCCGATCAGCCTTATGACTTCTGCGTACTTCAGGTTAATACTGGGTTTAACCATCTTCTTGCACATTCTTGGGCATGATGGATCCGCATTCTCTACATCAACATACCATCCCTTTCCGCCCAAACTAGGGATGGTTTCGAAAGGAAGTAACTGCAACATTAAAAAAAATCAGAATGCAAAAAGTATGAAAAAATTCAAGTTATTCGAATAATATATACAACTTACCATTAGTGGGATCATGAAACCGCCACAATACCATTTTGGTTTCGGTGATTCCCCGCTAACGTGCTTGCGGCAAGTATCCACAATCTTCTCGAATGTGTAACGCCCCCATGGAAAGTCTTCACAAAATTCCAAATCATCAACCATGTCAATGAGATCATGGCTGATAGAGTTGTCTGATGAAGGCTTGTGATCAATAACTTGCGCCAACAACAACAAAGTTGCCAACCTCTTTCGGTCCTCGTCATTCTTCGCCTTCACAAGCTTTCCAATGATTTGTACGGGGGTCACCTTTCCACGGCCGAAATACTTCCGCCTGAATGTATCACCCTTTTTGGACTCCCATCCTTTGGGATATGGTCCGCAGTTCAATCCGGAAATTAGTTCGTGCTCCACTATAGAGTACCGGATGGGAACACCGTTTAAGACGAACCACAACTCCTTCTTGTCTCGTACAATCACGGAGTGATTTAGGAGGATAGACATTTGAACCTTAGTCAATGTGGAATCACATTGGAAATGGAATAAATGCTTAAATTGCGATTCCTTCTCGAAGTAATGCACGTCGTATTCATGTAAGATTCCTCTCAGCTTCGTTATTGTCTCGTGAGGATAACACTTGGTTGTGATCTTTGGCATTCTGTCCATGTGTTTGAATTGATACACAAACTTCGGCTTTGGGGCCACCTGCAAAATGACCAATTAATTAAAGAATATATTATACTTCTACCGACTCAAGCGACTCAAGCGACTCATGCGACCCATGCGACTCATGCGACTCATGCGACCCATGCGATCCATGTGACCCATGCGACCCAACCGACCCTTTGACTCAACCGACCCATGCGACTCGACTGAACCATGCGATCCAAACTGACTCACTAAGACAACCGACTCAATGACCCTTAGACCCCCTGCGACGCTCAAGCGACGATTGCGACCCAAACTGACTCATTGAGACAACCGACTCAAACGATCTTTAGACTCCCTGCGACGTTCAAGCGACCATTGCGATCCAAATCGACTCACTCAGACTCAATAGACTCACTGGCACTCACACCCATTTCAAATCAATAAACCACTCTGGGACTCGACAGCCTGCAAACCCTAGAAATCGACCCTCAACCGACCATCGCGACCCAAAATGACCCACTGAGACAACCGACTCTTGCGACTCAACCGACTCACTGAGACTCAACCGACTCATTGACACTCACACCATTTCAAATCAATAAACCATTTTGGGACTCGAGATCCTCCAAAACCCTAGAAATCGATCTACTTACACTTATTGACGCCATTGAAGATTGACTTGTGCTCTCTTCTCCAACGCTGCTGATTCTAGCCATTTCCTTCTTGCCAACTTCGAATTTTCTTCTTGCCAACTTCGAATCGATCCCTCTCAAGTTCGAAATCACTTGTTCTTTCTTGGCTTTTACTCTCCCAAAATGCGGGTTTGGCTTTTACTCTCCCAGAATGCGGGTTTTCTCACGTTCGAAAATTAAGGGTAAATTTATCTTTTTTCCAATTAAATAATTATTTTAGGGAAAGGTATTTTTGAAACGTTTTAACCCTACGAGAATATATTCCGCCCTGTAAATCATTAAGTTCTTTTTCAATCACATGTGACATGTGTGACACATGACTTACTAAACCTACTTATGTAGGGTTATGTGGCGCCCTTACATGTGTAATTTTGTTTAATCGACGTTCGACCGACAAAACACTAAGGGTGGAGATTCTCCCATAGAAACCCAGCGTTTGTCGCTCAGGGCTGGAACCATCATCGTTGACGTTTGGGGTTCAAAGAGTTGTATCCCATTTCAGACCTCAGGTCGACCATAAACATGGACCGGAGTATTGCTTCCAGAACCTGAGTTGCAGTTGCAGCAAGGACTATAAAATTCCTGATAGTAATCATTTTTCGATCCTTATTGCAATGTCAGCAGTTGTTCATAGAGAGTCATTGAGAAGTTCTCCAACACTCTTTCCCATAACTGATCTCGAGTAAGACGCATGTTACGGGATCTTTCTCACCTAAACCATGACAATGAATGTCCTACCATGGCCATAAGGAATGTTTCAAGTCGCTGAGTTTCTGACACACAATCAAGGTCAAAATAATTCTCCATTTTAATGAGTCAACCCTCTGGGTCGTCTCCTCCAAACAACGGTAGTTCTAATCGACGACCATGGAGTTCTCTTATCTCATTGGTGTAGAACAATAGGTTATGAGAAGTTTTTCCCACAAAGGTGTTTGTCTCCCTTTTTCCGACCACGGCCCCAATCCAGGATGATGATTATCCTTAAGATATTAGACCATTTGCCCCATCGGTAATACCGTCGGAGAAAACCTGAAGGCTCCGACTCTTCTCCAGCACCGGTGAAGGCGACACACGGACGAGAAACCCTTAAATCACCCTAGGGTTCGGCATAAATGAGGAAAAGCATGGAGAATTCGGTGGAATGATCGAGAAGCTAAGACCCATAAGTAAAGAAAGAAGTTAACGAGCCAGCAGATAAACCTTGGGCTTACAGCAGCCCATAGAGATAAAAGACCCAAACCTAAATGATACCTGAAAGAAGAAGAAGCTCGCGGCTCAGTTCCACTCCAACCCAACACCTGAAGAAAGCCCGTGAAGGCGAAGAAGACATCTGCAAAATCAAAAAACACCTAATTACAATTGCAGAAGACATAACGATTTAAACCTATATTTTGGCAAACATTGTCAATCTATTATAAGTTGACATTTTTTGTAATAACTAGAAAATATATTATTTTGTATGACTATTATATATATATATATATATATATCTATCTAAAAGTAAAAAGGGGTGAGGAGTATCACCACCAGAAAATCATCATCTCAACCATATAGTAAAAACACAAAACACCAGTTCATTCATTTTTCAGAATACCATAATCACGAACAAAAGTTTCATTCGTGAGTTTTTTATTCAGTTTGCACTATCTACATGGAAGAAGAGAGTTCATGAGACTAACCAAATTAAGCTCATGAACAAAGCATAAAATCCAACAAATGGTATCAGAGCTCTCAAGATTCAAGGGAGCACACCACACAAGCAAAA
Source organism: Gynandropsis gynandra (assembly GCA_036759665.1). Lineage (NCBI taxonomy): Eukaryota > Viridiplantae > Streptophyta > Magnoliopsida > Brassicales > Cleomaceae > Gynandropsis > Gynandropsis gynandra. The sequence continues at coordinate 58,362,703 of CM071863.1, forward strand.
ACGAAGCACCAAACCCGGACCAGACACACAAAATCAGCACAAGACGCACAACTCAGCACAACAACTAGAACAACCTAAAATCAAAAGACGATGCAAACTATACCCTAAGTTCTAGTGTTCGACGGCAAAGGATACAACTTATGGGTCATCAAAATGGAGGTAACCTTACGATCTATACAACTTTGGAAGGTCGTGATTGAAGGGCTGCTGGACATGCCACTAATGGGGGCTACCACTACAAAAAAAAACAAGTGTTTTCTAATGGAAAAATCCATTGGAAAACGCCTTAAATCCGTTGGAAAAGGCGTTTCCTAACGGACGACAATGGATCCGTACCCGTTGGGAATCGCTCGTTACAAATCGGGATCCGTTCCAAATTGCAACAGAGTTACAACGGATAATATCCGTTGAAAAAGTGTAACAAGAAGGCCAACGGAGAAAGCCGTTGAAACTTTGTAACGAACGCCCGTTGAAATATTTTGTGACGGATGCCCGTTAAAAGTTGGAAAAAGACGCCCATTGACAGATGGTAACTTTTCCATCCATGCGGAAAAAATGAGTGGAATTTTAAAATTTCCAACAGGCATCCGTTGGAAATTGGCGGGAAAGAGCAACGGACGTCCGTTGCAAATTGGCGGGAAAAGACAATGGACGTCCGTTACCATTTGGCGGGAAAATAGCGTCCATAGCGTCCAACGGATGCCCGTTAGAAACTGCAATGGGCATCCGTTGGAAAGTTTGTTAAAAAAATAAAAAAAATTAAAATAAAAAGTTTTTAATTAAAATATTAAAATTGTTTACAAAACCTACTAAAACTAAAACTAATCCTATTACATTTCATTTAGATCGGCTGGACCGATATCATCTCCACGATCACCACCACCTCTAGACGGCGTTGCATCTGAATCGAGACCCACTTCTTGTCGCGGCGTTGATCCCCTCACTTGGCCGGATAGCAACTCAATGACGCTCTCCAACTGGTGTATTTGGAAGGTTTTTCGCGCCACTTGGGCTCGAGTTTCTCGAAGTTGTGATTCGAGATCCTCGATCCGTCGTTGTTGTATGAAACTCTCTTGGATTGCGGGAGGTACCGTCGTGGCATCCTCGACAATATCTTTTTGAAGTGCCCCGAGACCGTATAGACGCCCCTTATACGGTTTCACCGACTTCAAGACAAACAAAATTAGAGTTAGATTTTTAAAAAATATTTTATTAATAATCGAAAACCAAAAGAAAATGTTTTTACCTCTAAATAAATTTTGTTCTTTTGTAAAAGGACTCAGCTCGGCGGGAGTCGAACCGCAAGCTTGTGATTGTTGTGTTATCTTCTCCGTCACAGCTTTCACGGTTCTCTCAACTCGAGGATCGAAGAGTTCGGGTTCGTCGACCTCTTCCCCGACGACCGGCTTCTTCTTGGCGTGGGTTTCCAATATTGGCTCAAGAAGTGTCGGTTCTCTTCCTATTCGTTGCATCTGTAATATAAAATAAATTTAATTAGATAAATATTTAAAAAAATAAAAAATTTAAGTAATAATAAATTTTACCAATTCGTGTTTTCTCTTCGGGAGTGATTTTGATCCCGAAGTATGGCAATGCAGACCCTTTCCGGGAACCTTCTCGCCGTACCGACATTTTTTGGCATTCTCGCTCTGGGCCTTGAAGCCTTGACCATGTCGGTCTGCGATTTTTAGTGTAGTAGTTGCGCTTGGCGTTGTTCATCGTAAGGTGCATCCGAGTCTGCATGTCGTGCACCCATGCCGTGTAGATGCGCGTTATATCCTTTCTTCGCCATCTGTATGTGCGCTGCAAAATAAATTATAATTTTTAGTTTTATTACAAATATATAACTAATAATTTTAAATGAAATGTAATTTAAAACTTACGATAAAAAATTGTATCACCATCGCTGGCGCACGGTTTCTAGTGTAACTTGTCAGGAATAATATAATCGATCATGTAAGGACCCTTGGATGATGTCATTGTTCGTGTGTTTGATCACATCATCCACGTCAAACCTGCAATATCAAATGAAAAAGTTAGATAATATTTATAACTTACAATAATATAACTGCAAATAATGAATTTTTTTACCATAACGTCCCGACAAAACGTTCGAGATCGATAATCGGAAGGGTAGAACGCCCATCAAAATCATCGATTAAGATATCGATATTTACCATATCGTCTTCTTCATAAAGTATCGACAGTTTCGATATTTGTGAAGGAGGACGATATGGTGGTGGTGGAGGCGGGGGAGGATCTCCCGCAGAACCAGCCAACATTCCACCCGATCCTATAAATCGTCTAGCCCTCATTTTTTTGTCTAGTGTTTGTAAATGTGTTTGTGTGTGAAATGTAGAGTTTGAGAGGATTTTGAGGTTTTGATTTGTGTTGAAAATGAATCTGTTCAACGGTTTATATACAGAAATTTCCTATCTCAACGGACGCAGTTAATTGACACGACCTCCTATCTTTCCAATGGGCATCCGTTGGAATTTTCAATGGATGTACGTTGGAAATGCGTGTTCACGAGGCAGCGAAATGGCAGCTCGTCTTCCTTTGCAACGGGCATCCGTTACAATTTCCAACGGATGCCTGTTGGAATTTCTACAGACTAGGGTAGGCATCATTACAATTTGCAACGGGCATCCGTTGGAAATTTGTAACGGATGCCATTACAAAATTTCTAACGACCATCCAACGGAAATGGCCAATGGAAGAAATCCGTTAATATTCCGTTAAAAATTGCGACGGATTACAATGGATATGGCAACAGACAGTATTCGTAACGGATTCCAACGAATTTGTGCCCATTGAAAGTGTTCACAAATCCGTTATAATCCGTTGTCGTTTCGTATCAGCAGACGGATCCATTGCCCCGTCCGTTGGAATGGCGTGTTTCTTTGTAGTGTACTACAACCCTCGAAGAACATCAAAAGGCTCTAACAGCATGGGAGGAGATAGAAGGCAAAGGCCAGACAGCTTTGCAACTACTTTATAGTGTTTTCACCGAAGAGATTTTTGGAGCTCACTTGTCAACATGTGAGAACTCCAAGGACACGTGGGATCTACTAAGGGAGAGGTTCCAGGGAGATCCTGAGACGGTGATGATCAAACTACAGCGAGTAAGGGCTACATATTATACCCTACATTAAGGAGACAAAGAAAGCATCAAGGACTTTTGAAACAAAGACACAAAGCTTGGAAACGAGATGAAAACCTACGGAGATGATATTAGGGAAGACACCCTAGTATCTAAGATACTATGCTCGATGCAAGAAAGGTCCGACCCCTATGTGGGGGTGATCGAACAAATGAAGGACCTAACAAGCCTAACAAAGGGTGAGTTGGTCATCTTATTACAGTCTCAAGAGGCTAGACTCTACGATATACACAATATCAGCATAGAGGGAGCGTTTAACGCAAAGTTCAAAGGACTAAAGTTGTCAAACAAAGCAGAGAATAGTAGAAAACCCTATCCTAAGTGTGACTACAAACAAAAAAGGAAGAAATGGTGCAGTCACTGCAAGAAGGACAAACATCATGAATCACAGTGCTAATTCAAGAACAAGACAGACAAACAAGACTCACCGAGACCTCCTAAAACTAAAAAGGAGTGTTACACTTGTGGGAAACCAGGCCATTTCCCACGGGATTGCAGGTTCAAGAAGCCTAACATAAATCAGGCTCACTTGAATCGAGAAGATGAAGAGGAGGATAACTGCCTATTCACGGCTGCACATATTGCAATTGAAGGGTTTGACCAAGAGGTTTGGTTAGTGACAACATGGCTACTAATCACATGACACGGGTAGAGGAGTTCTTCAACACTTCGTACAGGAACTTTAGAGTAACTATTATTGTGGGGAATAGTGAAGCACTCAGAACCACCAGAAAAGGAGATATTCTAGTTGAAACCAAGAAGGGGAGGAAGTTGATTAAACACATGTTTTTAGTTCTGGGGTTGGATAAGAATCTTCTGAGTGTACCTCAGATGGTTCGTAATGGATATCAAGTTCTATTCATAAAAGGAAGCTATAAAATTAAGGACAAGAAGGACATGTTGGTTGCTGAAGTTCCTATGTTCAAGAAGACCTATCCCCTACAGTGTAATATTGTAAAAGAACCTGCAACGGCAGCAAGTGAGGAGGAGCACTTATCTGGTTTATGGCATCGAAGGCTAGGTCAATTCGGTCTTCACAGTGTGCAAGAGTTACAAAAGAAGAGTATGGTCAGAGGACTACCAAGGTTTAAAGTGGAACAAGAAATCTGTGAAGATTGCTTGAAGGGGAAGCAAACCAGGGAGGAATTTCCAAAACAGTCAGATTATAAACTAAAAGGTATCCTAGACCTAATACACTCGGATTTATACGGTCCTATGCAGACCCTATCACTGGATGGGATTCTATACTTGTTGACATTCACGGATGGGTTCTCGCATATGGTGTGGGTGTACTTCCGAAGGCTGAAATCAGAATACTTAAATATTTTTTAGAAGTTTTCTATTCAAGTTGAAATGCAAACATGGAAAAAGGTGAAGAATTTGAGGATAGGTCGTGGTGGAAGTTTAATTCTAAAGATTTTGATGACTACCTAAGCTCTAAGGATGTTCTAAGGGAGTTGACAGTAGCCTACTCCCTTCAGCAAAACGGAGTTGCCGAGAGGAGGAATAGATCTTTACTGAATATGGCACGAAGTATAACCTACTTCACAATTTTTGGGCTGAAGGCGTCTTCACAACCGCCTACGTCCAGAATCGCCTTCCTACCAAGACACTGGATGGTCGCACCCCACTTGAAGTGTGGAGTGGACACCAGCCCTCTGTAAGCTACCTCAAAGTTTTCGGTGGTCTATGCCACGTTCATGTACCTGCACAACATAGAAAGAAACTGGATCAGAGGTCGGAAACAGGAATATTTATAGGCTACAACAGCCTAAGCAAGGGATATCGAATATATAACACGCAGACGGGTAAAGTGGAAGTTGCAAAGGACGTTGTGTTTGAAGAAGACAAATGTTAGGACTGGTCTACGAAGGTTGAGTCACAAGCAACTAAACATATCTCAACATTCATCAGAAACCCTAGACCTACACAACAAATTGCTCCTAACACTATATCAAGAAACCCTACAAGTTCAGAGGGAGAAAGGCACTTGTCTCAAGTCTCCCTAGTGCCTTTCCAGTTGAGCACCGGACAAACTAGTGGAGCCTCATCCTCATCCTCACGGCTCTTGCACAAAACATCAAGGTTAAGTCGAATATAAGAAGAGGTTGGACCAACTGAAGTAGAAGAAATGCAAAATTATGAAGTGTGTTACCTGGTTATGGAGGAACCAAGTTCCTTTGAAGAAGAAGTACTGGATCCAAGCTAGAGGAAATCCATGAGCGAGGATATTGATATGATCTAGAAGAATAACACCTGGATGCTGATGGACAGACCTAAAAACAAGAAATTAATCACTTTTAAGTGGCTGCACAAGATCAAATCGGATGAGAATGGGAAAATTCAAAGGCTGAAAGCACGACTAGTAGCTAGGGGTTTTACACAAACCTTCGGCATTGATTACGGAGAGACCTTTGCTCCAGTGTCCAGACACATTACCATCAGAGTGTTGATCGCCATAGCTGCACAAATAAAATGGACATTGCATCAGATGGATGTCAAGTCGGCATTTCTAAATGGGAAAATAACAGAAGAAGTGTTCATAGAACAACCTCAAATTTATGAAATTGAAGGTGCAGAAGATAAAGTCTACAAATTGAAAAAAGCGCTCGACGGGTTGAAGCAAGAACCTAGAGCATGATACAGTAAAATCGACAAATTCTTTTTGACTGAAGGGTGGAGATAGAGCCACTGCTATGCAACCATGTACGTGGATGTTATAATTCTTATTGGAAGTAGTGCTGAATGGATAGAAATGTTTAAAGCTAGGTTATGCCAAGCATTTGAGATGAGTGACCTAGGGAGGTTGAGGTACTTCCTAAGCTTTGAGGTTAATTACACAGACGTAAGAGTGTTAGCACCCCCTAATGCATGCTCGAAAGAACAAAATTACGGGTAAGGAGCTTATCAACCCACTGCAATATCGGAGCATGATCGGCGGGCTCCTGTACCTTGCTGCAACCCATCCGGACCTCATGTCCACAACCTCCTATCTGTCCAGGTACATGTCGAAACCTACAGATGAGAACATGTTAGATGCTAAACGTGTTTTCAGGTACATAAACGGGACTGTAAACTACAGACTACACTTTAAGCATGTGGAGGACTATAAACTAATCAGATACTCAGACTCGGGTTGGAGTGGATGCAAGGAGGATATGCGAAGCACTACGGGGTTCTGTTTTACCATAGGCAGTGTGGTATTCTCATGGGAAACTCAAAAACAATCGATGATAGCATAGTCTACGGTAGAGGCGGAATACACCGCTCTGTGTGCTACTAGAAACCACACAATATGGCTAAGGCGTATGTTCGAGGAGTTTGGATTCATATTCGAAGGAGGGGTTCCCATCTACTGTGATAACACATCGGCCATCGCAATAGGTAAGAATCTCGTTCAACACCGACGCACTAAACACATAGATATCAAAATGCATGTTGTTCGAGAAGCGAATAGGGAACAGAAGATTACCTTATTACACTGCTCTGGAGAAGACCAGCTCACGAACCTGTTGACGAAGCCGCTGAGCATGAAGAAGTTCAAGGACCCACAGTTGCGGTTGAGTATGGTGTCGGGAAGAATTCAGAGGGAGATTGAAGGCTCCGCCTCTTCTCCAGCACCGGTGGAAGGCGATGCACAAACGATAAACCCAAAACCCGCCCTAGGATTTGGCAAAAAGGAGGAAAAGCATGGAGAAGTCGATGGAATGATCGAGAAGCTAAGACCCTTAAGCAAGGAGAGGAAGTTAACAGGACGACAGATGGACCCTGGGCTTACGACAGCCCACAGAGAAGAAGACCCAAACCTAAATGGTACCTGAAAGAAGAAGAAGCATGCGGCCTAGTTCCACTCCAACCCAACACTTGAAGAAAGCCCGTGAAGGCCCAGACGAAGACATCTGCAAAACTAGAAAACAGCTAAGTACAATTGCAGAAGACACAACGGCTAAAACCTACATTTTGGCAAACATTTTCAATCTATTATAAGTTAACATTTTTTGTAATAGACCTAGATATAGTAGCTAGGAAATACATGCTTTTGTATGACTATTATATATATATATATATATATGAAAGTAGAAAGGGGTGATGAGTATCACCACCAAAAATCATCATCTCAACCATACAGCAAAAATACAAAAACACCATTTCATTCATTTTTCATAATACCATAATCACAACCAAAAATTTCATCCGTGAGTTTTTTATTCAATTTGCACTATCTACATGGGAGAAGAGAGTTCATGAGACTAACCAAATTAAGCTCATGAATAAAGCATAAAATCCAACAAAACCGTCGTCTTTCACAACCTTATTTCCAACATCACCTACATTTACTAATTATGATTTTTTTTTCTTGAGAATTACGACATATATCTCCCATTCTCAACTCCATGTCGTCGATTTTTTTCTGAGATGCATCACTCGTGCTACATCTTCATTCTTCCAACGGCTGAACAAATTCATCCAAGGCTTCAATATTCTTAAAGGCCATGAAAGGGATCAATTTTCGCTCTAATACCAATTTGTTGATCTTTTTATATGAATACTCAATAAAGACACAATAAAAGGAGGATTTCCATTGATAATGAGAAGAGAAGAACAACTTTTACTGTGAAAATTTCGGGAGGATTTACCAGCTCCCCAACTCAAGAACAACCCCTAAAACAGAATCAAGACTAGACTCATAAATTTGTTGGACAATGCCTCATGATTGCCCAAATTTCGTTATTGTAGGTTAGTAATCTGGTCCATAGCAATCCCACAAAGATGTCGCTAGTGTCTCTATACTTTTTATTTATTAAAAAATATATATATTAAAATATAAACATACAATATATTCCCGCATTACATTTTTTGTCCTCTTTTTCTCGTGCATTACAAATATTTTACTTTTTTACAACTCTGTTTTGATATATTTTAAAAAATATTTTAGATTCACAAGATATTAAATTTATGTTATCCGAATACATTTTGAAATGTTAATTGTTAATTTTAGATAATTAAATGTGAATTTACTTCGTACAAAAACAAACTGTGTTTTTTTTTTGGATAATTGCATCAAATCAAGTTAATCATATCAATATAATTTATTTCAAGTCAAAATTTGGTTTGGTTTAGTTAATTGCATAAAAATAAGGTTAATCAAATGGATTTTATTGACCCGATTTAGACGCAATTAACTAACCTAAATCCATTTTTTTATTTGAAACCAATTAAATCGATATGATTAACTTGATTTTGATCCGATTAAAAAATAGAACTAAATTTCTTATTCGGAATCAATTAAAAAACTAATCCGATTAACTTAATTTGATGTAATTATCCGATAAAATTAGCACAAATTGTTTATATTTGTAACGAATTCACATCTAATTGTATAAAAATGATATTTCAAAATATAATTGGGTTAAAACTGAGTCCAAACCGGGTCAAATTAGATTAAAACCGAGTAAAATTCGAGTCGGAAAAATTGCACCAAATTAGATAAAAAATCGAGTTAACCGGATTGGTTTGATTAACCCGATTTAGACATAATTAATGAACTCAAACCTAAATGTTGACTCGAAATCAATTAAACATATCCAATTAACTCGATTATTATCCGATTTTCGTGAAATTAACAAAACTGAATCCAATTTTATCTAGAAATCAATTAAATTGATCCAATTAATATTATTTTTATGCAATTATCTAGAAGAATTATACAAATTGCTTATGTTTGTAGTAAACCCATACCTAATTTTCTAAAAAATAAAATTCTAAAATATAATCGGGTCAAAATCGATTTTGGGTCAAAATTGGATTAAAATCAAAATAAAATCGGAAGGAGGTTAAAATTGGAACGATCCGGGTTAAAATGTAGTCAATTCGGGTAAAAAGCAAGTTAGTTTTTTAGGGGTTTGATCTGTATTAATGAATAAAACATAAATTTTAACTATTAGTTAACAAATGAAGTTTTAAACATATTTTTTTAGTTGATGGGAAATAGGGTTAGAGCTAAAAGTTAAACCAAAGTCACATTATTGATGAGAATTGGCGGTTTCTCTAAGAATATTTGGGTTTAAAATATTTAAAAATTATACAAATACAACGAATAGTATATTTAAATTTCATACATATATATATGTACAAAATGACTCATAATTTGTGTAAGAAAATCCAAATCATCAAACATATGAGAAAATATCACATTAATGTTGACGAAAATCCAACAGTTCACGTACTACCATATCATTCGTTTGACGTTTATCTACGATTCTATTTTATGTAGTAGCAAAAAAAAAATAAAAAAATTAAATCAAACACATTTCTGTCGGAAAAAACCATCGTTTTTCACAACAATGTTCCCAATATTTTTTGTTTTCCTGGGAATCATGACGTAACTCTTCCATTCCCAACTCCATGATGTCGATTTTTTGGCTGAGATGCATCACCCGAGCTACCTCTTCATTCTTCTCAAGCAGCCACGACTGAACAAATTCATCCAAGGTTTCAATCTTTTTAAAAGTCACAAAAGAGATCGATTTTCGTTCTGATACTAATTTGTTAAGCTTTGTATATGAAAACTCAACAAAGATTCAAATAAAAGAGGATTTCCACTGATAAGGAGAAGAGAACTACAACTTTTATGATGAAAATTTATGGAGGATTCACCAGCTCCCCAACCCCAAAATATTTCATCCTCTTACACAAAATATATATCATCTAAATCTAAACCCAACAACTTTATAAGTCTAGTCTTGATTCTATTTAAAGCAAAACTCATAGCTTTGGACGATGTCTCATGATTGCCAAATATGATTATTGTAGCTTAGTGATCTGGTCCATAGCAGCCTTACAAAATTTTCACTAGTTTCTATACTTTTATTTGTTTACTTTTTTATTATTTATAAACATATACCATATATTCTAGCATTACTTTTGTTGTCTCTTCTCTTCTCGTCCATTATGAATTTTTTACTTTTTTACTACTTCATTTTAATATATTTTAAAAAATATTTTAGATTCTTAAGATATTAAATTGTTATAAAATGTAATGATATTTTTATTTTAATTTTTTTACATAAAATTTTAAATTTCTAAACAAGTTATAATGTCAATTTTGTTATTATTATTGCATATAACACGACTAGTTATTGTATAAAATATAATTCGTTGTGAGATTTGATTCTATTGATGTGATGTATACCTTGTATTTGGGTTTATAAACTAGATATGTTAAAAATACGGGAAAACCGTCTATTCTCCCTCGAGAACGTAATTTTAGTCTGATTTCTCTTTGGTTTTGGTCCACGTCTGATTCTTCCGGACTTTTGGCTCTAATCCTATCACTCTTTCAACTATAAAAATATTTTTAAAACCTCATCCGTGAATTTATCGTTAAAAGTCTCGTTACATTTACTATTTTAAATCTTCAATTTAAAAATCCATTCTATTTTTATTCGAATCAACCCGATTTTTGGCTTAACCTAATTTTCCATGATTTTGACTAGATTACATTTTGAAATGTTAATTTTTAGACAATTAGATGTGAATTTACTACACACATAAATAAATTTGTAATTTTTTGGATAATTGCATCAAAATAAAGCTAATCAGATCAATCTAATTGGTCCGGTTTAGTTAATTGCATAAAAATCGAGTTAATCAGATTGATTTCATTGACCCGACTTAGATGCAATTAACTAACCCAAATCCAATTTTTTACTCGAATCAAATTAAATCGATATGATTAACTTAATTTTGATCTGATTAACAAAATCGAACTAAATTTCTAATTTAGAATGAAACTAATATAGTTAACTTAATTATGACGTAATTATCAGAAAAATTAACACAAAGTGTTCATATTGTAACAAATTCACATATAATTGTATAAAAATAATATTTCAAAATGTAATCGGGTTAAAATTGAGTCAAAACATGATCGAATTGAATTAAAACCGAGTAAAATTTGGGTCACAAAAATTGCACCAAAACAGATAAAAAGCGAGGTTAACCACATTGGTTTAATTAACCCGATTTAAACATAATTAATTAATTCAAACTTAAATTTTGACTTGAAATCAATTAACTCGATTATTATCCGATTTTCGAGTAATTAAAAAATTGAATCCAATTGTAACTCGAAATCAATTAAATTGATCCGATTAACTTGATTTTGATGCAATTATCTAAAAAAATTATAAAAATGGCTTATCTTTGTAGTAAATTCACATCTAATTACCTAAAAATTAACATTTCAAAATGTAATCAGATTAAACTGAGTCAAAATTAGGTTAAAATCAAAATAAAATCGGAGTGAGAATGAAATCGGATCAATTCGAGTTAAAATGGAGTCGAATCAGGTAAAAAGCATGTTGGTTTTTTGGGGTTTGACCCATATTGATGAATATAACATATAATTTTAATATATTAGTTAACAAATAAAGTTTCAAGTAGAATATTTTTATAGTTGATGGGAAATAAGATTAAGACTAAAAGTCGGATCAACAGATTACCGAGGAGAATTGACGGTTTTCTCTAATAATATTTAGGTGTAAATTATTTAAAATTATACAAATACAATAAATATTATATTTAAAAGTAATATCTATCTATACAAAATGACTCATAATTTGTGTAAGAAATCAAAATCATCAAATATATAAAAAATATCATATTAATGGCGACAAAAATCCAACAATTCATGCACTAATATATCATCCGCTTGACGTTTACATACGATTCTATTTTATATAGTAGTAGAAAAATAAAAAATTAAATCAAATACATTTTCATTCTCGTGAAATACGAATGCTAAACTATTTTAGCCAAAGTAAATTGAAATATCACAAATAATAATATGTTCCAGCAATCATCTGTCCTTTTACACGGTCCTCGATATTCACAATCTCCCTTTGGTATCGCCATCACTTCTAATATTATACAAAAAATTAAATACAATTACATAATAATTATAATAAAATGAAAGAAATTTAAATCAATTTATGGATTATATATAAAGAACCAAAGAAATACATTAAACTATTATATTTTCTATATTAATATATAAATTAGTAATATTTTTAAAATTTATAAATAATAAGTTATAAAATTAGAAGAGATTGTTTTCTAACGTACTTATTTTATACTAATTCGTCGTAAGTATTTTACTCTAATATGATATTTCAAAAAGTATTATAAGTTTAGTTGTTAATATGAAAATATAATAGTATATATATATATTTATCCGAATGTTCATTGATATTAAATTTTACTATCAAAATATTTAATATTAATTCAAAAATTTTATTCTAAAAGAAGGAGATTGAGAGTATTACCGATTGATTGATAAGCAACGAGGAAGGAGAAGACAACGAGTAAAGCGAAGAATTGAAATCTTTGTGTTGCCATTTTGTTTGTCTAAAAATTATTTTAGCCTAAATCAATGTGTGGTTTTATGAAATATATCAATATATTTACATGTATATATAGTTGTAAGTTCAAACTATTCCAGGAAGAGTTATAAAAAAATGGAAAGGAAGTAAATTTTTACATTTAATACCTTTTAAAAATAAGATCACAACATTAAATAAAAAAGATATCTTCAACGAAAACGTTATAAATTATCATATATATCAATTTTGGACAAAATAAATAATTTGTTGGATAACGGTAAAACTATCTATAAATCTTATATATTAAAAATTAGATTTGCTGAATTTGATGCCACCACGTCGTGGCAGTCCAATCAATATTAATTGTATGTCATAATAAATATTATTATATTATTAGTACTAAATGTTAATTTTAATGTAAATTATTTATATAAAATTTATAATATGAATTGTATATTATTGTTCATGAATTGCATAATAATAATAATAATAATAATAATAATAATAATAATTATTATTATTATTATTACAAGTATCTTTAATCATAATTTTTTTTTATGTCAAATGCATATATGTACATCAACCTAATATAACGTTTATATTAATGATATTATATTAATAAAAAAATAATGTATTAATTTTATGATTACAATTACAATACTAATAATAATTCAACAACAATTAATTGATGATTAATTATATTCTTAATCCACTACAACGATTATTCTTAACCCCTTTAGGATTCCTAATTATAGAAAAAACCTTAGAAAAGATTGATAATAAATTAAATAATTAATTTAATAGAAAAAGATTAATTATATTAAATATAAAAACATTCTTTTGTGACAACATTAATTATTTATAATTAATGTTATTTTCTCAATAATAAATGGTTATATAATTAATTATATCAATTATATTAAACTAATAGATGTTAATGGCCAATGATAAAAAAATAAACGTTAATATACTTCATGACCAATAATAAGAAATGTTAATATAATTATTTATATTAAAAAATCTAAGAGAATAAACGTACTAATAATGACTTCTATGAAAATTATTGTATATTAAAAATCTGAAAGAATAAATGTAGAACAATACACGTTTATTGAGATTGAAAAGTTGTTCGGTGAAAATGATAAATCTTTCTCTAACTACGCCGATATGCCTCAATTAGACAAAAGTATTATAAAAGAAATGAAAAACACATTGCTAAGGCAAGAATTAGATTTTGATATCAATGCTCAAGGAAGAGAGCATTTGAAGTTATTTTACCACATGAACGAGAATCAGAAGGAAATCTACGACGTTGTTTTAGACTCAATAGAGAATAGAGCAAGAAAGTTTTTTTCCTATATGGTCTAGGTGGAATAGGGAAAACATACATATATAGGACGCTTATTTCGAAACTCAGATCTAAAAACAAAGTGGTTATTTCAGTTTCATCATCAGAAATAATTGCATTACTCTTTTCTGGTGGAAGAATTGCGCATTCGCGTTTCGAAATCCCTATTAATGTGCATGACGTATCAACATGCGATATTAAACAAGGAACTATACTAGAAGCACTATTAATAAGAGCATAATTGATTATATGGGATGAAGTGGAAATGGCACACTGATATGCCTTTGAAGCATTAGATCGAATATTGAAGGATATTATGTCTTTATAAGATGATCAAGCGTTTGAAAAACCATTTGGTAGGAAAACAGTTTTACTAGGTGGTGATTCAATCAAATTTTCGAGTTGTACAAAGGGGGTCGAACAGAAACTGTTAACGCGACGATAAGCCATTAACAATTATGGAGATCATGCTTTATTTATAATTTAACACGTAACTTGCGTTTGAGACAAAACGAGCAAGAGTTTGCTAAGTGGTTATTGAATGTTGGAGATGGCATAGCACCTTCATTGAATGAGTTGTGTAATGACTACATTGAGGGGGATAAGATCCTGATTAAGAAAAATCTAATCCTTGAAGTCACAGGAGATCTACTACATAGAATTACAGAATCAACGTATCCAATGTTTCTTGAAATGTTCACGAATCATGAGTACCTCAAACAAAGAGCAATTTTAACTCCAAAAAATGAAAATGTAAATGAAGCACATGCATTTCTCTTGTTTAAACTTCTGGGAATGATGGTAGAGTACTTGAGTTTAGACGCGGTTGGAATTGAAAATGCTCTAACCACTAATTTCCAATCGTTTTACCCTATGGAATATCTAAACTCACCAGGTTTACCAAAACATCGCATCAGTTTAAAAGTAGGTGCACCAATAATGATGTTGTGCAATCTAAATCAGAAAGAATGGATATGTAACGAACACGATTGGTGGTAACTCAATTGGCAAAAAGAGTATTGGAGACTGAGGTTATAATGGGGACTCATATCGGTACAAAAGTCCTTATTCCCAGAATCATTTTATCACCAACCAATTTGAAGTTAACATTCACATTATACATGAGGAAATTTTTTATTAGACTACGCTATACAATGACGATAAATAAAAGTCAGGGATGGAGTTTAAAACGATTTGATTGTGCTTACCAAGACCAGTGTTCAATCATAGACAATTGTATGTTGCCTTATCATGAGTTACCTTGGAACACAGACTGAAAATACTAGACCTAAATCAAAGTTCAATCGTCAAGCCAACTGTTACAAATACTGTCTATCGAGAAATTTTATAGTGGACTACTATATTTATAAATTTCTGTTGTAATTCAATGGTATATTCGTGAACTTTTTACTCATTGTGATATATATAATTCTTTAAATAAAATCCTGTTGACTATAATTTTTTTAAAATGTGTTGCTCGATCGGACGCCAACTCATTCAGAAACGTTGACATTATTATTGCACAGGGTCTTCAAAAACCAATTGTATATCGATTTCTCAAGATTTTGAAAAAACGTGATCCACTCAAGGATAATCATTTGATCGAAAGTGGATTTTTAATTGTAAATGACAAGGTTTGAATCTTATTTATGTTATATTTAACATTATTTTTACGTATGTATATTTGTTATATTACAGAGAATGATGATTGAAGGACAAATCTCCTTAACATATATCCAGAAGATTGAGCTTATAATAAAAGAAGACAATATCTTCATTATAATATATTTATTAGTACTGTCCAATATGAGAAATTTTAGGTTTATTGATAATAGTATGCATATTTATTTTAATACAAATTCCACTTATGAAAGACGACTTACCACGTTCATTCCATTTTCTCATTCCTTCATATGCATTTATACCTATATTTAACTGTTTATAATTGGCTTAACCAATTTTTAGATGTCGTTGGATTACTAATGATATTATGTGGAACTAATTTATGTATCCTTCTTCCACACACAAAATAGACATATGCTACTCATCAACAAAAAAATGTATATAATTTTGTCTAATTAAATATTAAGTTAATCAATTATTTATCGAATTGTACTACTGCTAAATTTTTAATATAGGAATAATATCATAAGGATCTCTATATGGGATGAGTTTGCAACCGATATCAAGTATGAAATGGATAAACCGACTGTTAACAAACTGTTTTTGTGATCACATTGGTCAGTAACTGCATGTAAACATTATGTTATCGCTAAATAATATTTTTTCTAATTTATTTTTAGGTTATTTAACATTTTATACATCATAGGCGACAAGGATTTTCACCGATAAAAATCTAAGCATCGTCGGAAAGTTCCGAAGTAAATTTACACCTACAACATATTTAATTACTTCTCAAAATTCTCTAACTATTTTCCTTAATAGAGATACGAATGAAGATTGTAATCATTGCATATAAATTGGAATCATATCCCCTAATTACTTCAATTTTTTTGTTTTTAATAGTTAAATTTTCGTTTCTATATCCTAATTTTTAATGTACGTGTTTGAAATTGAAATGACATTCAAAGAATTATACAATAACTAACAATTTTTTATATTTTATTAAACGTTCAATATATTTTAGCGTTCTTTATAAATATGTCATTTAATAAAATATTTTCAATTAAATGTTTCATTTTATTATTTATATCGGTTCAACCAATATAAAAAGATTTAATATTACTTATATCTCAATTACATTGTTAATTTGTATCATATAAATAGACTTATGAAGCATATATAAAAACATGCCATTCATAAAAAACTTGCGGGCCCAGTGTCTTTTAACAATAAGGTAAAACCTCCATTAATTATTCATAAAAAAATATGAGCATTTGCTATGATTTAAGGAAAAAGTATAGAACTGTAAAATAATGATATTCTCTTACATATAATTGCACTAGATTTGGCAAAAAATTTATTAGTTGTTTATTAATTAATTTTAAGCTTGGTATTTTGTAGATGAATAAAATAGTTGACGTGTTATTTGTAAGTTTTTCTACCATTTTTCCATTTCTTAACAAAGACATCTTTTATTCCATGTACACAAAAAATATTTTATTTCATATTTAGTTTTTATAATTTTATTAGCAATTGATTTTGACATGAAACAATTATGATTGATTTTTAGAATCCATTTATTTTTATTTTAAATCTATTAATTTTTTTAATATCAATAATACTTTGTTGACACATTTTTTCGAGATATATGTGCGAGGAAATTAAGTGTGAATGTGGTTCGTAGATTGAAGTGTAACATAGTTACTATACTATGTAACTTCAAGAAGATTTTCCACCATCATTTCTTCAAAGTTATGGAGCATTTGATTGTTCATCTACTATACGAAGCTGTATATGAGGTTCAATTCAATTTCATTAAATGTATCAGTTTGAATGATTTATGCTTTATCTGAAGTAAAAAAATCAAACAAAACCTCGTCTAGAGAATTCAATTGTGAAACAATACATGAATGCGAAAATATCGTTATTTACATCATACTACTCATATTTTAAGATAAATCAATTATCTTTTAAATATAGTTTGTACACATATATTTCTAATTGCAAATGTATTGTATTTTGTAGCATGTTACTCTATACAAATACCGAATTTTTTGTCTTAGAGGAATTGCGTCATAATGTAGATTTTCTTCAAAAGGAAAAGGTATAATAACAAATGAGGATTTAGCCAACCATTTGATACAATATAAGCGTTAGAAGCCACTCGAGGTGAATTGGAGGTCTCTCGAAATGAATTGCATCATCACAAAAATGATACGAAGCGTAATAACGCAAAAGTTGAACGACTAATGCAGATGCTTAAGACAAAAATGCTTACAATTGATTGGGGTGAGGATGATGAAACGATGATGATTCACAACCTTCGTCTTCGTTATAGATAGTTATGTATGAACTTTTAATTGTATATATTTTGTTAAGTAAAAACTTTTAGAACAATTTAATATTTTTAATAATATTTACTTTTTAAATTTTCATTTTTTTCCGAAAAAAATATGGACGTCCTTGTTAGTCGTTGGAATTTCCCCAACGACTTTTTGTCGGCTTTTTACAATGATTTTTCCTACCAAGATTATATCCATAATTGGTCGAGATTGCATATGGAATTTTGATGGTTTTTTCATCTGCAATTTCGAACTAAATAATCCATCTGAAATTATAGACAGATTCCGGACAGATGTCCATTAGAGACACTCGTTTCCGGATGGATACTTTCATCCGAAATCATAAATTTCTTGAGCTAAATTTTAGATTTAGTTAAACTAAAGTCTAATTGACATAAAATCGTGAGCCTAGAATTCAACCTTTAAGTATGTTATGTTGTATTAGTTCATATAAGTTGGATATAAATATCTTATATTTGGTATTATTTTTTAGTTGAAATGTATACAAACTCACTTGAGATGATATCACAATCTCATTTTTTTAATGTTATGATATAGAATCTCGTTTATTATGTGTATATTTTAGAATTGAACTTATGTATATATATATTATTACATAATTCTAAATGTTTTAATTAAAATTTGATTTGAGATAAATCCAATACCATTCAACACTTCTCTTTCTTTTTAACTAAAGCACAGTTTTAAATAATGATTTTTCACTTGTTCCGGTGTTGGTTCGTTTAGTGAGTTCCAATGCAAGAACTCAACGAAAGAGAAAAGCAAAGAACTTTTAGATGTTTCACAAGTGTATGCACAAGTACCTTAGATGCAAAAGCATTGTAATGAGTTGCACAAAGGATCCTTACATGGATTCTACAACAGAGTAACATAAAACAACCTAAGATTACAGCCTCTAATCTCATTCTTTTCTTAGATATATCCGGCGATCTCTCAGTTAAACTGCCAAAATCTCGAAACCGGTACCTTAAAATCTGGCAATACTTACATAGGATTCCATACCCGGTCCTATGTAAGCCAAAGTACCTGCAAACTCCTACAACCCTTTGTTCCGATTCCGAACAGTAAAGATGCTTATCAACTGGGAATTTCGGTGTCAGATTGGCTATCACCTCCGAATTCTTCTTCTTCGTCATCATCACCTTCTCGTTCATCCTCCTCTTCTTCTGGGAGGGAAGCAAACAAGTCTTTGATGTGGTTAGCGGTGTTTGTGTAGTAGTTATGGATGGGGTGAGCATTTGTTAACCCCGAGTTTTCATGTGAGAACGACGCAGGTGGCATGGGAACAACGGGTTTGAGCCTTTCGTAGCTTGCCCTCGACTCTTCTGCTGAGCCGAAGGAGATAGAAGTCAGTGGAGCAGCCGATGGAACTTCCATATTCCTCTTTTGCTTCTTTTGATGAGCCTCCTGTTCTTGACCCATTATAAAACTCCCGACCACGACCTGTCGAATATCGATTAGGATGGAAAACAAGCATGTTTACAACGAAAAATTCATGTAACCAAAGCAAGATATAATGAGAAGTGGGGTTGATATAGACACGATTAAGTCAGGTCTCCAAAGCACGATTAAGCCGTGAATATAGATGCAAGCTTTCGAATCCTTTTTCCGGATTGTTGAAATTGATAGAATACCTGAACTGGAGCAGCAGCGATAAAGAGACCAGCAAGTCCTCCACCGAATACACGACCATCGGGTCCTGCAAGAGAGACACTCATCCCGCCAGCTCTACTCCGTGTTCCTCCACTCTCATTTGGCATAAATGAACCCGTCAAAGAGAGAATCTCGAAACGACCCTGATGAGAACAATAATATAAAGTGAATGATTTGAACGAGTCCTGTCGACGAATTGCATAATCTTTCTTCCAATCGACAAATTTACTATTCCGTATAAGAAGAAGATTTCTTTCTAATTCGAAAACAGACCTCATAAGTTAGAGTACCACCGGAAGTCATGGATTGACGTATTGTAACATTGGAAATGGATCCAGTGGCAGAAAGAACGCAGATAGCACGAGAACCTTGTTGAGAGAACATCATTACCTTCATCGTCACATCCTATAAATCCACGATTTTTTATGAAACTCAATAATCAAAGCCCGAAAAACAAGTTGATTAAAGTGTTTGCCATGATCAGCCATTTTAAAATCATAACAAGCAACATCAAATGATCCTGAGAGTGTTATGCAGGTGTCTGAGTAAAGTGATTATGACCCAATTGCAAGAAGGAATAAGAATCTTCGAGGTCATACCTCACCAGCATTCACAGTGAGCACATAAGGCGTAAAATTCGCTCCAAGAAAATCTGCATTTCTTACGCTGGGAACTGCACTTCCTACGGACATATACTTTGCCTTCGATAAATCTGAAAACATAAAAAAAAATCGAGTTAAAGTGAAATAAGAATTGATCCAGCATTATAAAGCTAAACTACATTAACAGAAACTGTCCACCTTAGATAAGTTAAACAAGTAAGATGAGAAATAAGCGGTAGAATTCACTATTATCTTAATGCTTCGGGTCCTCTGATCAAAGAACTGGAGTTCTATTTTCCTCAACGCCCGAGCTTTTTGAAAGATGCATCGAATTCAAATGCTTCTGAGAATCTTGTATAGATTCAACCCTTAAGAGGGATTCCATTTTTCTAGACAGTAATTTGTTCTTACAGATGTTCACAAGCTTATCAGAAGATAAGATATGGAAATGCCTTTTAGATATTAATAACATATGTTTCTACTGTAACATTATACAAGTCAACCAGCAAAACTGCAACGACAAAGAGATCCAATATACAGTAGACCGAATCTATAGAACTCGTTACGCATGTCTTAAAGCATTTCCACTGTATGTTGCAGCCAAAGAAGAGCAATAACATGGGGAAAATTATAGAGAAAGACTGTACTAAGTACACATAAAAGATTACCTTGGTTGCCGAATTCGAACATCTGAGACTTCTTGAGCCATTTCGAGGACCTTCCTCTTCCTCGTCCTCTTCCTCGTTTGCTAGCCGATAACTCCGCCGTCAACGGTACGGAAGACGAGATGGGCATCGGAGACAAAGTCACGGCGAGTGTGCCGTCGGGATTGTACTTTCTGGGTCGTCCTCTCTTCTTCTTCAGGTCAGAGGAGGAATTATCCGTCGGCATTGTTAAGCTGAACGGAGGAGCCGCGCTTTCCGCCGCTTTCGCTGCCACGGCGGAGCTGGTCGAACCCGGGAACGGGTTAAGGTTTTCGGGTCGAGGTAGTGGGTCCATGAGGTAACCATCAGGCGGTCCATGTTGCTTCAGACCGAAACCGGTAGTGTTAGTTCCTTCTCTCTCCTCCATTCGGACATAAAATCAGTGATTCTGTAAGGAGATTCCGACAAATTTGGAAAACCCAGAAAACCCTAAAATCACCGAATCTTGGTGATCACGGAAGATTCCAGCTTTTTTAGCTAGGTGTATCTACAAGTACGTAAAAAGTTTAAAACAGAAAGAGTGAAAAGATCCAGAGCTTGTAAGATATGAGACAAGAAGAGACAGAGACATGAAAGTTTCAGGTTTCTTTAGAGATTAGTTGTGTAACAGATCGGGAGCAGAAAGTGAAGATAAAGAACAAAGCTCCATCCATGGCGGAAGATTAATTTCAGAAAAATTCTCCTAAAACATCCATATTTACAAAAAAAAATATTGAAGATGCTTTTCTATGGTTTGTTAAGTTTATGGAAAGAAATTTATTTCCAAGAGAGTGAAATTAGGGTTTTGGAAGATTGAATAAAAATAAATAAGTTAAACACAACGGAAATTACAAACTTTTTATAAATAAAAAAGAAAAGAGAGAGAGAAAACTTGAAAAGTGAAATCTCAATGGCAGATATGAATTACTATAACATTAATATCTTAAAATCGAAAATTCAAAAAAAATAATCAATCTTGGGTGGAAGGAAAAAATGTTCACGTCCGACAGCCTTGAAATCTGGAAATAAAATCTAAATTTTTTAATTTTAATAGTAAATGGTAATAATAAAAAGTAAAGGTTTTATAATATAAAAAGATTTTTTTAAATGCGATATTTTCATACGTATTACATAAGGGGCAAATATTTTCAATTTCCTACAACATAAGACTAAAAGACTTATATTTCTGTCGTTTTCCGGTCTAACCCTTCGACAAATCGTTGACCAAACCATTACTTTGACTATTTTACCCTCAGATACCTCCAAAATCTCTAGCTTTCTGCCATTTCACGATCTCATGCAACTTTACGACATTTTTTTAAAAAAGAAATAAAATTCATTAAATTTATAAGTAAAGTTTTTATATATATAATATCATAATATGGTATTCAATTATGTACATAATATTAAAATTTTTCATTCTAATTTTAAATTTTATTAAAAAAATCAACTTAAAAACAAATAATTTTGTGTAAATTCGACTAATTTACACATATGTTAAATTCATCTTACATATATTCAGTTTCAATCCTAGTTCTAATATATACATGATTAAATTTTAATAATTCAAATGTAATTTAATATGTCGATATAATTGTTAATTTTTTATAATATTTTGGAATAATCAAGTTATCATTTATTAATCAATCATTCATCTATTTATACACATTATTCTATACTAATATCCAAGATAATATTTAAGAAATTTCTAAAATAATCTCCTAAAAAATCTAATTAATAATCACATTATAAATATATCATTTTTTACCTCCTATTACCTCTTTTCAAGTTTATACATACAAATTTTGTATGTTCAACTTGAAAATGAACACATCAATTTTTTTTCAAGTGATTTCGTTAGAATGTCGGCTAACTGATCACAAGTAGAAACATGATGTGTGACTAGCGTTCCAGCAAGAATCTCATTGCGAATGAAGTGACAGTTAAATGTGCTTTATACGTTTAAGGAAAATCGGATTCACAACAATGTAGATAACGGATTGACTATCACAATACAACTGAATAGGACGAGAGTATAAGATACCTAAACTCCCAAGCAATGACTTTAACCATTTGATATCATGAACAATCATTGTCATTGCACAATACTCAACTTGAGTGGATGAACAAGATATCGTTTGTTGCTTCTTGCTTTTCCACGAAATAGGTGAACCACCCAAAGTAAGAAACCAACCAGTGATTGAACGATGAGTGCGAGGACAATCTGCCCAATCTAAATCACACCATACTAGTAGAGATAAATCAATGTTAGCCTTGAGAAGAATACCTTAACCTGGAGTAGTTTTTAAGTAACGAACCACACGTAAAGCAACATCCCAATGATCATCTGTGTGATTTTAGAGAAATTGTGATAACGTATGGATATTGTAAGACAAGTCTGGATAGGTGACACAAAGATAAACAAGTCAGCCAACGAGGCATCGAAAATGTTTGGGATTAGAGAGAAGTGATGCTGTTGAAAGTCCCAAAAGTTGATTTTGTTCCATTGGGAAGAAAGACGGTTTGGATCCCAACAATCTTGCTTCTGAAATAATGTCAAGTGCATATTTTCGCTGACACAAATACATGTCAGATGTGTTGTGAGTAACCTCAATACCGAGAAAGTACTTCAAAGTACCTAGGTCTTTCATGTGAAAACAAGAACTCAGATAAGTCTTGAAACGTTGAATATGAGGTGAGAAGTTGCTTAGTCGAACGTCACCTTTGTGAAGAGTAAATAATGAGTAATCCGCCAATAATTGGACAAAACCATAGCGAAGTAAAACTTCAGACAGCTTAGCAAACCAACATCTTGGAGCTTGTTTGAGACCATACAAAGATTTTTGTAGACGATAAACTCGAGAATTTGTATCATCTAAAAAACTAGGCGGAAGCTTCATATAAACTTCATCATGTAAATCACCATGTAGACAAACATTGTGTACATCTATCTGATGAACCTTCCAATTAACCGTAGCAGCCACAACTAAGTAAGTTCATACTGTTGTCATTGTTGCCACATATGCAAATGTTTCGCCATAATCAAATACCTTCAACTTGATTATTACCAAGAACCACCAAGACAAGCTTTATATCTTTCCACTGTACCATCAAAATGATACTTGATCTTATAGATCCATTTATATCTGATTGCTTTCTTTCCTGGTGGTAAATGTTCAAATGAGCACATTTGATTCTTTTTCTAAGACATCTATAGTTCATCTTTGATGGCTCGATACCAACGGTCATCACAAAGTGCCTTCGTGTGATTACGAGGTACAACTTGTGTCGCTGCAAAGGTGATGACTGGTAGAAAAATAATCACTTGACAAATAAGTAGAAAAAGGATGAGACGTTCTAGAGGAAGACGGGGCATCTTGTAAATGATACAAAACATTAACTGTGGTGGCGACAAAATCTCTTAATCTTGTAGACGAATATTTGGTACGTTGGCCCCGACCTAAACATTCGAGAGATAATGGTTCCTCGTTAGCCACAAACACAGGTTCTTCAATAGGAGCGTTCGAACCATCAATTCTCGGAATATCATCTTCCAAAATTTCACCGAAAGTAGGAGCGACCATAGTAGAACTAGATGTAGAGATTGGAACATCTGTAGACGTAATGGTGCGAAAGGGAATTCATCTTCGAAGAATTTCACAACTCGAGAAATAAAGAAGACACGTTGCTCAAGATCAAACAATCTCTAACCTTTTTGACCAAAAGGATAACCCACAAATACACAAAAACGACCACATGAAAAAACTTGTCATGTGCATAACAAAGTGATTAAACACACATAGATTTGCGAGGTCTGGTTTATTTTTGTTCACGATTTCAAATGGTGTCTTTCCTTCAAGAAACGAGAGTTAGAAGTACGATTGATTACATAACCAGCGGTAAGAACACTTTCTCCTCTGAAGTCAATTGGTAATGCTCATTGGAATAACAATACACGAGTAACATTCAAGATATGCATATGCTTTCGCTCGACGCGATCGTTTTGCTGTAGGGTTCCAATACATCAACTTTCGTGAAGAATACCCTGATTAGCAAAAAAGTCAAGCATCACAAAAATTCAGTGCCATTATCACTATAAATTCGTTTGATTGTTGTTGAATATTGACGTTCCGCAAGAGCACAAAAACTATGCAAATGTGTAGAAACATTAAACTTGGTTCACAACAAATAGAGCCAAACCGCACGAGAGTAATCATCAACAATCATTAGAAAATAACGAGTGCTAGAATATGAAGTTGTATGATACGGACCCCAAACATCATAATACACAAGTTGAAAAATATGAGAAGTTTTATTACTGCTCAGTGGGAAAACTTCTCGTGTCTATTTAGCACAAAGACATGTGTCGCACACTTTATTCGACATAGTTTTTGATCTAAAATCAAATTTAAGGTCAGTAAGTCAAGATATAACTTGAAAAAGCTCGATGTTCCAAACAAACATGCCATAAATCCACAGAAGTATCACGTGTAGATACATTTACTGCAATCACAACACCCATGAAATAGTAAAGTCCGTCACGTTGCTCATCCGTTCCAATCAACATCTTCGTAGTGTGGTCCTGAAGTACACAAAATTGAGAGTGAAATGAAACACAAGTTTCATATCGGCAAGAAGTTGAGTCTAAAAGCCATGAAACTGATAAGGTCTAACCCAACTTTTGTTCATTCTCATCGAGTTTGTTGGAGAGGACATCGAGAAGTTTTTTTAGTTGATCACTAGAAAAACCATCTAATCCAATTGGGTAGACTCTTTATCACGATCAGTCGTTGAGCTCTGGCAAACCGAAGGAACATTAGCATGAATTGCAAAAGTACCACGACCACGATTAGGAGTTCCACGAACTTTGCTTGTACCAACAGAAGTATTTTGATCATGACGTTCCTGAAACCACTCAGGAAACCCAACCAACTGGAAGTATTTATCTGATGTATGACCACGACGATCATAATGCGAGCACACAAGAGTCGGATCACGAACTTCATTTTTCGAACGAGACTTGGTATCCATCTTAACCACAAACTTCATCACATCAATAATTTTGTCGTCTGTAATAGAAGTCAAACCACGAGAATCCTCATCTTGTATGACAAGATTGAAGACCTTCTGAAGTGATGGCAATGGATCAAAAACCAAGAGATTAGAACAAATTGTTCCATATCGAGCGTCATCAAGACCAAGAAAAAACAAATGAACTCGATCATTTTCTTATTTCTTCATAAGTTTTTCAGTTAAGTTGCACTTGCAACCACCACAGGTACAACCTTTGTATTAATAACGAGGCAAATGATCAAATGAACTTAAATCTTTCCATATCCGCTTAAGCTTGTTGAAATAAAAAAATACAATCATGTTCTTCTGCGACAAGAGAATAAGTTAACATTGGATAATGAATATTACACCTTAATATTGTCCCACCAATCCTTGGCAATTTCAAAATATGAAACATTTGCAAATATACTATAGGAGCGATTGTATTGCGTATCCAAGAAATAATTAGATGATTTTTTTCCCACCAATCCTCCAAATCATCAGAACCTTCACTAGGTTGTTGTAAAAAGCCATCAATCGATCCAAATTTCGTCCTTGAAAAATGAACGGTTGGTAGTTCACGAGCTCAATCGACATAATTATGATCCGTGAGAAGAACTTGAGACAAAATACATCCTGGATTATCACTAGATGATAGATCATACGGATTAATCGCACGACGATTTTTTGAAATAGAATTACCATCTTCCACCATCAAGTCCACACACCAAATTGACTTAAAATCACCAATAAAAAATAAGTCAACCAATATATGCACATTCAACAACAGAGTCAAACTTCAATGCCCAAGTCAAAATTGGGAACAAGTAAAAAATCGTAAAATTTTGCAAAAAGTGAACTTGACACCGGCAAACTTGACGACACATGGAAGATGAACTCGTTCTAACACTACAAAAAAACTGGCGATTTCCAACGGACAAATCCGTTGGAAATCGCCCAAAATCCGTTGGAAACAGCCGTTTCCAACGGACACCAACGGTTTTTCGTCCGTTGCGAAAAGTTCGTTGCAAATGATTATCCGTTGCAATTCGTGACGGCATTCCAACGGATAATATCCATTACAAAATGGCAACAGAATGGCAACAGAAAACGCCGTTGGAATAAAAGTAACGGACGACCGTTGGATAAATTTGTGACGGATCACCGTTGCAAAATTCCAACGGACGGCCGTTGGAGAGCAACGGTTGCCCGTTGCAAAATTAGGAATACTTTGCAACGGACATCCGTTGCAACGTGGCGGAAACTTGCAACGGACGACCGTTGCAAACTGGCGGGAAAGATTTGGCGAGAAAACAGTTTCAACGGAAGCCCGTTAACAATGGCAACGAATATCCGTTGCAAACTGGTGGGAAACGATTTGGCGGGAAACCAATTCCAACGGATGACCGTTACACATTCCAACGGATGCCCGTTGGAACTTTTGAAAAAAAAATATAAAAAAATAAAAAAAATAAAAAAAAATTTAAAACTAAAATGTTTTTAATAAAAATATTAAAATTATATTACAAAACACCAAAATTAAAACTATTTCCTATTACATATCGTTTAGGTCGGTTGCATCGTTATCATCCCCACCATCACCACCACCATCCCCTCGAGACGGAGTTGCATCCGAATCGAGCCCCGGTTCTTGCTGCGGTGTTGATCCCCTCACCTGGCCCGACAACAACTCAATGACGCTCTCCAAATGTTGTATTTTAGATGATTGTTGCGCCATTTCAGCTCGTT
>CM071863.1:58398585-58442115 GCA_036759665.1 Gynandropsis gynandra
CCTGCGACCCTTGGACCCTCTGCGACCCTTTGTCCCCTGCGACCCTTTGTCCCCTGCGACCCTTTGTCCCCTGCGACCCTTGGACCCTTATTACAATAATAGTAAATCCCCAAAAACATCGATACTAACAATAATACATTCTATTGAATAATAGTAAAAAAACCAACCAAAAACAAACATAAATTTTGTTGTTCAAATGAGGTTCAAGCAAATACAAAAACCAACCAAATACAACGGAATTCAATCTATGAAGATTATAGGGGCAAGCAGTAGACAAGGTACATCATCAAGAACGGTGTCCAGTTCGACTTTGAGGGTACAACCCACGTTAAAGCCATTATCGTGACAAAACTTTGTCCAACCCCTCGTGATGCTAGCGCCACTCCATTTCACGGGCCTTAGATCTGCCTCCCAAATGTCCGTCTAATTGGTTATCAGCTCAACCTTACATCGTCTACCGCAAAGACCATTCAACCTCGCAAACTGTATCGGAAGTGTTTGCGATAACCGAATAAATTTACAACAACACCAAACTAATGCATATACAGTTTGATTTGATGAATCGAATAAATCGGTTTGAGTTCACTTACCACTACATCTATGGCCAGATTTGAATGCGTGACTGGCACCGTGAAAATCCTCTCACCAGAAGAAGATGACCCTGACATTGAATCGCCGTCACCAGTCGTTTGCATTTTCGGCAAGATGATGATGATGATGAGAGTTAGAGAAAGATAGAGAGTGTGTGTCGTTATTAGAAAAAAGGAAACGGCTGGAATACGAAAAGACATGACCCTGACATCGAATCGTCGTCAGATGGAATTCGAAAAGTTATTTCAAATTTTGGTGAAAAGTTCGGCGGAAATTCTGGTGAAAATGAAAAAAATGTCAAAAACCAATCAAATGAGAATCGCATGAGAGTCGCATGGATCGTACAAGGGTCATATATGGTCGCATGAGTCGTACAAGGGTCATATGTGGTCGCATGAGTCGTACAAGGGTCATATGTGGTCGCATGAGTCGTACAAGGGTCATATGTGGTCGCATGAGTCGTACAAGGGTCATATGTGGTCGCATTAGACGTCCATGGGTCATATGTGGTCGCATGAGTCGTCTATGGGTCATATGTGGTCATATAGGTTCGCATGAGTCGTCCATGGATCATAGTGTGTATCTTCATACAGACTGAGTCCGACGATTACCAAGATATTGAGTAACAAATAGACAGCACGATGCCCTGGGTCGACCATGTGACTTTAACGGTCACAAAGGTAACAAGGATTTTTCAGAGAATTTAGGGTTAGATGTTAGATTTTGCCCTTTTGAGAGAATGAAAGACTCGAAACAAGAGATGATTTGGTGCTTGTTGTAGCTTTTCGGTTTTTCCTCCTCTATTTATAACGAAAAATAAATGGACTCCTAAAATTCCAGAAAGACACTAAATACAAAGAATGACCAAGGTGCATGTATTGACCACATTAAAGAACCTTTAATATAAGTCGTGAATGTGGCATTGGTAAAATAAAAAGTATAGCTAGCACCTGGAAAAAGTAGTAGTCTCACATTGAAAAGACTAGTCGAAATGGACAAATGGGTCGTAAGGTTCGGAAGGATCGCAATGGTCGGAAGGGTCGAAATGGACAAATTTTATGCAAGCGTACCAAATGTTTACAATATTTGAGTTGTATATGTCTAATTTAGAATCAATATAGATAATAATATAAATAATATCGACATTTGAACAAAATATTAAATCTATTGTTTAATCAACCGCCGAGTTCTTAAAATACTATTACCACTTTTGAAACACAGGCATTGGTTATACACAACTCAACTAGGTACACATGAGCCATAATCTGTTTAACCGTTGTTTGACGTTGTAAATGTATTGTTTTGATTGATTTTTTCATTTTATCATCATAAACCCGTAAATTAGTCAATTTCACATCTATTCATCAATATATCCGACCATGCAACCCATACGACCCATGCGACCCTCATTTGGAATTAATTAGTTTGACCTTGTAAATGTATTGTTTTGATTGGTTTTTGTCATTTTATCATCCTAAACCCGTAAATTCGTCGAGTTCGCATCTATTCATCAATATATGTCACCATGCGACCCATGCGAACCATGCGACCCTCATTTGGAATTAATTAGTTTGACGTTGTAAATGTATTGTTTTGATTGGTTTTTGTCATTTTATCATCCTAAACCCGTAAATTAGTCGATTCGCATCTATTCATCAATATGTCCCACCTTGCGACCCATACGATCCATGCAACCTTCATTTGGAATTAATTAGTTTGACGTTGTAAATGTATTGTTTTGATTGGTTTTTGTCATTTTATCATCCTAAACCCGTAAATTAGTCGAGTTCACATCTTATCATCAATATATGCCACCTATATTTTGATTTGAGCTGTATTTTCAAAATTTTATTCATATTATTTGTAAATAATTTATAAATAATAAATTAGTATCGCACGGGTCCAAGGGTCGCAGGGGTCCAAAGGTCGCAGAGGAATAAGGGTCGCAGGGGAACAAGGGTTGCAAGGGTCCAAAGGTCGCAGAGGTCCCTCTGTGACCCTTTTACCTCTTCGAAAGTGTCGAAATGGACAAATGGGTCGCAATGGCCGGAAGGGTCGCAATGGTCGAAATGGACAAATGGGTCGCAAGGGTCACAATGGTCGCAATGGCCAGAAGGGTCGCAATGACCACATGGGTCGCAAGGGTCGTATGAAGCTCTGTGACCCTTGTACCTATGCGACCGTTTGACCCCTGCGAAAATGTACCAAATATTAAAAAAAAATGTACCAAATATTTAAAAATAAAAACATGTACCAAATGTTTACATCTACCAGTAAAAAAACAATGTACCAAATATCAAGTTAGTTTTCTTCGAGTTCATTGATACGTTCTCCATTACTACATATATATATCAGCCGCCATCTTCTCACGCATGGAAGTAACATTGTCGTCGCAAATTAAGCGAAACACATTCCTCCTCATTAACGAGGCTTCTACGAATTTGTAGGAGAAAACACCACAGTCATTCCCGCTTTGGTTCTGTGACAGACCTTCATAATACACATACCTACATTCATCTTCTCCAGAAGCCAAAGAAGGAAACCCTCCGAGAATGAGCATCTTGGGGACAACTTTTCTTATCTTCTCAATCACCGGATCGATATGCGTTTCCTTGAGGCTCATCTTGCAGTCGTATACTGTGATGTATCGGGTTCTGAAATCCGCTTTGACGGCTACCCAGTGACATCCTACCCATCGATTATGGAATGTTTAGAACCGAGACAAAACCTTCATAATCACTAATTGGTGTCTTCCTACTTCTGAATGGATACTTGGCATTCAAAAATTCACTAAGCATTTCCGGAAAACTTTTCATATCCTCGTACATCCATATTGAGAGTGTCTGCATGAAAACAACAGGACAAACGTAATCATTTTGACTCGCGCTGGGATCCAATGCCAAGCGAGAATACAGCTCCATCAACGCCTCATCCAGTTGCTGCACAAAAAAAAATAACACACAGGAATACATATGACACAAAACTCTGTGAGACTAAGGGTTTTTAAAAAACTTACATCATCTTCAAGCCATACGTTGGCCTTTAATATAATCTCCCAAAACTTTGGCCCCCGGGGAATATCTAGCTCAGATTTCCACCACCTCTCATGTCGAGGTGTCTTCAGGAACCAATATAGGTCAGTCAACTTGTCAATGAACGTAGAAAATCGGGTTACCAAGCCCTTTATTAATCCCTTGGGAATCCACACAAACTCCTCTTCCCCTTCAGGTTCTTGAACCACTATTTTTTCGGGTTCTTGAACAACCTTCTTTTTGGGTTCTTGGACTCCACCATCATCTTTTTTTCGCCCTCTCCCTCGTACTGTTATTGCTCTTTTCGTCGGCGGAGGTTCAAGATATGGCGCAGACTCCTTCGATAAAGGTCCAGCAATTGCATAAAATTTACCTCATTAAACATATGGCGACCAATGCGACCTATGCGACCCATTCTCCCCATGCGACCAATGCGACCCATGCGACCAATGCGACCCAAGCGACCTATGCGACCCATTCTCCCCATGCGACCAATGCAACCAATGCGACCCATGCGACCAATGCGACCCATGCGACCTATGAGACCCATGCGACCCATGCGTCCTATGCGGCCTCAAATGACCGTACTTACTTGGTTCGTTACATTGATTATGTAAGACATGCGACCCATGCGACCCATTCGACTTTAGCGACCCAGTGACACATGCCACATATGAAACCCATGGGATCCATTCGACTCTAACGACCCTGCAGCTTATGCGACCCTACGACTCTAACGACCCTACGGCTTATACGACCCAACGACTTATATGTCTCGATGGAAACTGACATTCAAATGACCTTTTCACTAAATATTACTTACTTGGTGGAACTCCATCAGGAGCAATGTTTCCCAAATCCTCTTCTGAGCCATCTCCGATTGGCTCTTTTCTTTACACTGGATTTGGACTTCGAAGGAATTCAAAGCAAAATCACCAACAGTGTCGGAAGATTGGTTTTCGGTGATCGCAACTTTCTCAGCAGCCTTTGATTTTGGATTAGGCATATGAATCCCGACACCCTTTAAAAGGTCTCTTACGGCGTTGATGATTATCTTCTCCGACTTCCTTATTTCCCCTATTAATTTCTGCTCCACTGTTAAAGGGACTGCAGCATCAGCATCACTCACGCTCTCCTTCCTCTTAGTCCCTTTTTCCTTCTCCTTTTTTTATCACCAAGAGCTGCTTTTCGTGTCAGCAGTTGTTGCTTACAGATATCCTCCCAACAAATACCCTTCGGATTTCTACAAAGATGTTTCATCCATATCTGAACATCGAGATCGTCACATCCCTCGTAATCCTCCATATCAGAAAGTAAAGCTTCCTCTTCATGTTCAGCACGAAGAATACTTAGAATATCCTGAAAAACAAAAAAATAATCATTATTACCCTCTCTGACCCTTGTTTCCCTTGTGAACCTTGTGTAATTGTTACCTTAGAATCTCCAATCTGCCTAATCACATCAACATACTTCGGGTTAAAATTGGATTTAACCATCTTCTTGCACATTCTTGGGCATGATCGATGCGCATCCACAACCTCAACATACCATCCCTTTCCGCCCAAACTAAGGATGGTTTCAAATGAAAGTAATTGAAACATTAAAAAAATTATAAGAATGCAAAAAGTACGAAAGCATTCAAGTTATTCGAATAATATATACAACTTACCATTAGTGGGATCATGAAACTGCCACAATACCATTTTGGTTTCGGTGATTCCTCGCTAACGTGCTTACGGCAAGTATCCACAATCTTCTCGAATGTGTAACGACCCTATGGAAAGCCTTCACAAAATTCCAAGTCATCAACCATGT
Organism: Gynandropsis gynandra; assembly: GCA_036759665.1. Taxonomy (NCBI): domain Eukaryota; kingdom Viridiplantae; phylum Streptophyta; class Magnoliopsida; order Brassicales; family Cleomaceae; genus Gynandropsis; species Gynandropsis gynandra. Next base: position 58,404,024 of record CM071863.1, read on the forward strand.
CAATGAGATCATGGCTGATAGAGTTTTCTGCTGAAGGCTTGTGAGCCATAACTTGCGCCAACAACATCAAAGTTGCAAACCTCTTTCGGTCGTCAGAATTCTTCGCCTTCACAAGCTTTTTACTGACTTGTTCAGGGGTCACCTTTCCACGACCAAAATTCTTCAGCTTGAATGTGACACCCATCATGGACTCCCATCCTATGGGATATGGTCTGCATTTCAATCCGGAAATTAGTGTGTGTTCCACAATAGAGTACCGGATGGGAATACCGTTTATGACGAACTACAACTCCGTATTATCCCGTATAATCACGGAGTGATTTAGTAGTACAGATATTTGAACCTTCGTCAATGTGGAGTCATATTGTAAGTGGAATAAATGCCTAAATTGTGACTCATTCTCGAAGTAATGCAACTCGTGTTCATGTAAGATTCCTCTCAGCGTCCTTATTGTCTCGTGAGGATAACACTTGGTGGTGATCTTTGGCATTCTGTACATGTGCTCGAATTCATACATAAATTTCGGCTTTGGCGGCACCTGCAAAATGACCAATTACGAATACATTATACTTCTAACGACTTAAGCGACCCATGCGACTCAACCGACCCGTGCGACTCATGCGACTCAGCCGACCAGTGCGACCCATGTGACTTAAACGACCCTCAGAAACTCTGCGACACTCAACCGACTCACTGAGACTCAACCGACCCACGCCCCTCAAACAACCATTGCGACCCATCCCACTCACTGAGACAACCGACTCACTGAGTCGAAGATGGTCATGCAACTACTGCGACCCTTACTACTCAACCGACTCACTAAGTCAAAGATGTTCATGCAACTCCTGCGACCCTTGCGACCTAACCGACTCATTGACAGTGGCACTCACCCATTTCAAATCAATAAACCATTTTGTGACTCGAAAGCTTGCAAAACCCTAGAAATCTAGCTACTTACACTTATTGACACCATTGAAGATTGACTCGTGCTCTCTTCGTCACTGCTGCTGCTGATTCTAGCCATTTTCCTTCTCGCCAACTTCAAATCGATCCCTCTCAAGTTCGACATCACTTATTTCTTTTTTGCTATAAACTTTTAAACAGGTTTCACGCGCGAAAAACTGTTCGGCTTTCTCGTTTTTTACAGTTTTTCACGTCGAACGTGGGTTTTTCACGTTCGAACATTAAGGGCAAGATTGTCTTTTCTTCAGTTTTTTTTCGGATTTAATAATTATTTTAGGGAAGGGTATTTTTGGAGTGGTTTAGACGTATAAGGTATTTCTGATATTCCGCCCATTTATTGATCAATTATTCATTTATTTATACACATTATTCTAAAATAACTTTCAAAATAATTTCCTAAAAAATATACTCCCTCTGTTCACATTTAGTTGTCTTTTTGAAGTGTTTTTTTGTTTCTAAATACTTTTCTTTTTTAAGTTTTCTATGTATAATTTTACATTTTTTCCAAATTTACCCTTATTGATCATAGTTAAATTTCATGCTAAAACCCATGCATTAATTAAACCTAATGCTAATTTCAATTAGATATTGGATTACGTTTGACTATTTGTACTAATTATACAAACTTTCACCAAACACATTAATTACACATCAATTACAACTTATCTATTTTTTCTTTTACTTTTTTTTTCTTATAAATAGATGATTCATAACTATGAATTACACAACAAAAACTAAAAAAGTTCTAAGATTTTCATGATTTATCATGGAAAATAAGAACATTATTCAACATCCTTCAAAATCGAAACAAGACGTCAATATGGAGGTGAAACAAGAAGAAGATAATGTTGGAAAGCATGATACACCAACGGGGAATGTTATTTGCAAAGTCAAGCACGAATTCGACTTAAACAAGTTTTACATCGATGATGGAGAGCTCCACCCCAACAAAGAGATGCAAAAAGTTATATTGGACATGTTGGCAATATATCTTCCGAAGCACTTTTAGATCAATAATCATTTGATATTTGTTGGTTGGAAAAAAATCTCATATGAAACTATCTATAATTATAATAAAATTGTCTATGTTAAAAATTCATGAATTATTTTATGTTTGTTATCATTGTAAATCAAATTAAAAAAACAAGATCTTAAGAGACGAAAGTACATATATAAAAAAAAGAGATAATTAAATTGACAAGGAATTCATTACATTTTGTACCAGCATAGGATCACAAGATATTCGTATAGGGAGACGACCTTCTCTTTCCAATGTGTGCTTCTTCAAATGTGGGATTTTATACTTATTAGAGCCTCCAACTTTCATAATCTCTTGCATGCATGATTGTAGAGTAAAAAAGATTCGGTTCACTTGCCCCGTTTAATATTCGTCAAAGGATTTTTTTACAGCGGAAACAAGTTGCTCTATGGTTTTGGACACACCTTGTATTGTAGTGATTGAATGGCACTAAAAAATCCAAGATCCAAAATATTTAGATCCGGCAAATTCGGTGGTTGGCACATCAACCGAATGTCAAAACCATGCCTCGAAGCAACTGCATGAAATTCTTCATCACTCGGTTCAACATGCGTTCTAGCATTATCTTGCTGAATATAAATAGTTTTTCTGAAATCCTCTCGGGGCCACTTTTCATGAATTCTCGGAATAATTTTTTCAATCAAAAACTCTTTTATATGCTCTCTTTTTACTGAGATCATCGGCTTTACCTCAATGGTCTCTGCATCCCTATTTCTACTTCGTCTCTGAGCTGCTTGCGTAGTAACGAATGGAAAAACTCCAATTTTACCAGAAAAAGTCTCATTTCCTTCCTCATCAAATCTTGGGCGAGCCATCACAACTAAAAATATAACCTTTCCGATGTAATTTTTACTCTGACATGTGCGTAGTGGCTCTTCCTCATCGGGGAGTAGATAATAGGTCTCTGCCTTTTTTGTCATGTAAAACCATTTCTCATCAATGTGTACGATATTGTACATATCGATAAACTTTGGTTCGTGGGGCAAGGTATTCTTATCTAGCACAGATACACAAAACTGTAGCGTTGCTTTCATATTGTCTTCCCTTAGATGCGGCTTAATGGCATTGGAATGACGTCTAATTAGGCCTTCCTTCATGCGTTTGAATAATGTTACGTGATTCATATCTAAAGCTGCCGCAAGTGATCTTAAGGTTGTTCGACGATGTAATGGGACATTAGTAATTCGATTCGGGTCTACCTGGAATTTTTTTCGACCAGAATTTCGAATTCTTCTGTCGAATACATCGACTTCTTCACTATCAGGAGTATCTTTCGCTCGTCGCCATATCCTTTGTATCGTCCTAATAGGTACGGAGAATAAAGTTGACACATCTCTTATAGTGTTTCTCTTCAGCTTTCCGTTAACACGTTTCTCCATTTCTTTATTATTCTCAAGTGTTTGTTGGTTTTTTTTGTTATTTGCTCATCTTGTAGTGTTCCAAAAGCTTCTGTAATTGTTAGAAAAAAAAACAATACAGTATTATGATTAAGGAAATAAAAAAAATGCGTAAAAAAATCATAAATCACAATCGCAAACTATACCGAATATCCATTGTTAAAAAGACCAATGATATTCTTCTTGTTCTATTTAAAAAAATTTAGAAATGACCAAAAAACATAAACAACCAAATTTCTAAAGATGAATTATGGATGGTTTCGTGAAAAAATTTTATCTTCAAATTTGTTCTAGAAAAAATATTTTAAATATTAGAAACGACAAAAAATATATATAAAAAACAAAATATGGTAATTTACCTGAATGTGAAAGAGTAACATCTTCTGTTTCTCTTTGAATACTAGCAATCTCCACTTGCGACGATGATTGAAATTCTAAATTTGGTTGATTAAAATCGAATGAAAAGATCTCTGAAGAAATAACATCACTCGAATGGTCAAAATTTTCGGAACTCGTTGGAGTTATGTTTAAATCGAAAAAAAACTCTTTTTCTTGATCTACAATTGGAAGATTTAAATCGATATCATGAAAATCCAGATTTGTTTATTTATAATTATTCTAGATTCAATATATAGGCATTTGAGATTTTGAATTTTTTTTTCTCATTGAATTGGCTCTAAATTTGAAAATTTTGTTACTTCACGGATGAATAAATGAGTGCAATTACTCATTATAATGACTAGTCAAAATAATTAAGTAGGATTAGTTAAACTCTTCATTCGGAGTATTAATTTTGATAAAGATAAATTAGTTATAAGGGTAGTTTTGGTAAGTAAAAAATTTCCTTAATTTGTAGGAAAAAGTCTAAAACGTTGTGTAAAAATAACGGAGGGAGTAATTAATAATCAAATTATAACTATATAACTATGTATCTTCTATTAAATATAAAATAAATTCTTTAATGTCCTCATGCTATATCAATCTCGATATACTAGTTTGGGAAAAATCTATATATTAAAAGTGTGTGATTTTGGTGAGCTCTCAGAGCTTCTCGCTTTTCAGGCCTCCACGTCACGTGTCAACATTTATTTCTACTCCTTCCCCACTCTTCCACTAACCCCATTCTCTCTCCCACGATCTCCTCATTCAACATCCGCCTTGCAAGAATTGGAGGTTTTTTTATCGGATCGCAAGCATCTTCGGCCTCTTCACCGCACCTCGGGTTCGTCCTCTCTCGCTCCTTTCTTTTCTTCTGTTTGCCTTTCTTCTACGTTTATTAGTCGCTTTCGTGTTGATTTTTGTTTCTGGGGCTTTTTTAAAGTATGGCTTTGCAGGAATAGGGTTAGTTCTCTCTTCTTCTTCACGCTCCAGACGTTTCACGCTCCAGGATTGGGGTTATTTTGAATTTAGAACCCAAACCCTAATGCACTTAATTTTCTGGGAATTAGTTGGGTCTGCAGGGAGACACCTCCGCCGCCAAAGAAGTGGGGACAGCGGAGAGAACGGAGGGAGAGACGGAGGAAGGGAGGGCTTTCGATTCTTTGTACCTGGGTTGCCTCAGAATTTGCTATTCGTCTGATTTAGTTAGGGTTTCGCTTGGCTTCTATATCATGTCGGTTCGTCGAGGGTTGATGGGTTTCATCCATCAAAATCTTCGTTTTAATCGCATCTTCCTTAGCTAAGTTTTATGCCTCATCCAATTTGGTGTTGTTTGGGATGGGTTGAAGTCTTTTTTGGAGGTTTAATGATCCTTTTTTCTTGTTTGTTTGGTCAGATTATCCCCGAGAACAACCGGAAAGAAATCTGCTAATATCTTTTCAAAGGTTCGTGATTTTTAATTTCCTTTGTCCGTTGGTTTTTGGCTTTTCTTTGTTTTAGATTCAGTGTGTATATAATGATGAGGAAAGCTGTTGACATAGCGGAAGGGGTAAAGTTTATAAATGAACATGGTGTTGCTTACAGAGACCTTAACACTCTGAGAATATTGTTAGACAAGAATGGCAACGCCTGCTTGGGAGATATGGGAAAAGTCACTACATGCAAGAGTGTGGGTGAGGCTTTGGAGTATGAAACAGATGGCTATCGATGGCTTGCTCCTGAGGTTTGTATCGTTTTACTGTATCTAACCATTTTTTACTCGTAGCTTTGAGAATCTTTATCAACCGAGGCAATAGGGTCAAAGAAAACAACCTTTCTATATGTTTTATTTGGTCATGTATTCCTCACGTTTCTTCAACCCACTTTACAGATTGATGCGGTTGGTGAAGGAGAAAGGAAATAAGAAATGGGAGCTTGAGAAGCTAATGGAGGAGAAGAATTTGGTTAAGAAACAAATGGATAGTGTTGTTAAGGAGAACTCTGAGAAGGAGAAGTTGATTGATGAGTTGTCTCAGAAGAAAAAAGAGCTTGAGGGTCACATAGTTACAAGGAAGTGGATGATCTAAAGCGTGAAATGGGTACAGTGTAGTTTTGGAATGGTTGTATGGGAGATGGTGACGGAGGAGGTGGCCTACGCATGTTGCTCGCCTGTGCAGGCGGCAATTGGGATAGCAGCGTGTGGTCTGAGACCCGAGATCCCTAAGGATTGCCCTCAAGGCCTGGGATCTCTGATGAACAAGTGCTGGAATAGTTGTCCGTCCAAGCCGCTTAACTTCTCTGAGATTGTGAGCCTATTGGTACGGTCGGTTTCAAGGTAATTCAATAGTACGGTAGCGCATAAGATGAAATGCTTAAAGAGAGTTGGAAATGTGTGATGGTTTTGCTAACATTTCACTTCACTTCACACTGTAGGACATTGATAGAGAGAGAGAGTTGGAAAATGAAAGAGAAATGCTAAAGTTTGAAAATGTAAGTGGTGCCCCTTCCACGTGACGCTTTTCAGAATCCGTCATTCCACGTGCCTTCTCTCTTTTTTTTTAAATAAATAAAAAAAATGGAAGGTGTGTGTGTGTATGGGTTATTAGGACAATAATCTTTTATTTAAGGGTCCAAACCTGCAAGAGCTCACATGATCCATCCCTCTCCAAATCCATCTTTTAATTACTAATACTCATACTAATATTTGGTTAAATCTCTTTCGTTTTCACATGTACTAATATTACCTTTTTAATAAAAAAAGATAAATTAACATTTGTACATATTATTAAAAAGGGAAAAAACGAAAATAATAATAAAGTGTAGAGTGTGATAGAGACACTAAAAGGGAATGAGGAGTTGAACTATAATTAGAGGGTTGTAATCTAAAATGCAAGTTGGAAACTATAATTAGGTGAGGCTAATCACAGTCGAGTTCATAACATCTCTGATATTGTTCCGGGTATCAAATTCTTCCTACTTCTTTATTGATTGATTGATTCATGCTATTAGCATTGGACATTAAGTTAAGCCATGATGATATGTGATAAAAATCCAAATTTTTTTCTTGTTGATCAAAAGGGTTTTAAGTTAAGCCATGATGATATGTGATAAAAATCCAATTTTTTTTGTTGTTGATCAAAAGGGTTTTCGTCATTGTGGACAGCTGAATTGTGGGGTTGGTATGGGAATCAACAGCTTGAGTTACAGAGTGTCGCCATTAAAATACTTAGCCAGACATGTGAAGGTGCATCAAAATTCAAGCTTTAAAGGAGATTAGCCGAAAAGCTTCTCACTGGAGGGAAGAACCCTCTTGAAGAACGTCGTCTGAAAATACCGAATTTACGTTTTTTACCATGATTTATTTTAAAAAACAGAACATTACAACACAATATTATTTTTACAAGAATATCCACAAAACAATTTTTAATAAAATCTTTTTCCATCTTTATACAAAAAATCGTCAATATATAGATTTAAACATTAGAACACAATATTAAACATGAAAAATCTAAACATTAGAACACGATATTATTTTTACAAAGAATATCCACAAACAATTTTTATTAAGATATCTTTTTTTCACAAAAAATCGTTAATCCGCGCATCGCGCGGGACTATTACTAGTATTTTAAAAAATGTATGATCTAGCGTATATGGATTTCATTTATATACAAATATCAATGTCATTCATAATATATATAGATTCCATTTATATACAAATATCAATATCATTCATGATATACCACCATTATATAGTTTTTCATACTACATAAATATACAATTTCAATTCAAACTATTCTATACATAACAACAATCTTTTGTTGGTATATATATATAATATAAAATGAAGATATTTGTATGGGAGTTTTCTTCTGCCTTATTCGCGAAAAAACAATAATAATGCATGTAGATTTCAAGCAACCTGGATGAAACCCTAAAGCTTAAAGAGGCGAGGAACCATAAGAATCAGGATTCATCAGTCCTCGTTACAGTCTCTAAGACCGTTGATGAATATACACTAAATCTTAGAAAAAGCCAATCAAATAATTGACCTTTTTCTAATCTCAAAAAGAAAAAAAAAAGCGAAATGAAGAAAGTATAAACGAATAACAAGTCACACTCAATATCTCATCACCTTTAAAAGATTGATACACACGATCAAACAAGGATCATGGGATTAGCCCGAGTGCTTTGAACCGCAAATCCGAGTCGTCTTTCCTCGAATGAGTACTCTACTTCTTCTGGTGTTGAGGTAAGTGGTGGTAATGGAGCTGGAGTTATGGCAGTTTGCATTGGGGCAGAAACAGTTGCAGGTGTACTTGGGAATGGTATGAACGTGATGTTCTTTGGCGTTTGTTTCTCTTCTTCCATGAGAGTTTTGCTGTTCTTGAGAGGAGTTTTGAACATTGTTGTGTTATCCTCGTTAATGTTTGGAATTGGAGTCTTCTGTAATGAATCTGTTTTTGGGTTTGGAGGTGCTGTTATGTTGGCTTTGGATGTCATTGCAGCTGAGATGGGTGAGAAAGGTTTTCGAATGAGCGGAGATTGAAGCTGTTCGTAAGAGTTTATGGATTGTTTTCTCGTGGGAAGTCCCGCAATGTCCAGACCTCTCCTTCCTGCAAGTTGATCATTGCCATTGTAAAATCCACTTGCACTGCAAATGATTCTTCTACTTCCTCAAAACCCACTTTAGATCCCCACAAGATCGTTGCCTTTATGATCAAATCCATTTGCTTTAAGCACTTACAAAGTATTAAATGAAGAAAGCTTACCAGTTGATAAAGCTGCAACGCCTTGATTTCTCTCAAGGGCCTGGTCAGCTTTCTTGTTAGGTTTAGGGGTCTGAATCATTCCACCTCCTAGAGAGAGTCGTCGGTTGGTTGCTCCACCAGTTGACATTCTAGGAGCCTTTTTGCCTAGGGGTTTCGAAGGGCTAGGTTTTGACCCGTAAAGCGCCTCCTGCTCTGCTATGAGCTGTCCTTGAAGCTTCTTCTGATCCTTTAATATGTAAAACAGTCCATAAAATGGAGTATACATTAGGACTATTGATCGAGTTGTGATGGAAACAGATGAAAAGTGGACTGCATAACAATGGTTGTACCCGTTGCCTTCGACGTTCTTCTTCTTTCTCCTGTCGCAGTATGGTATACTCCTCGAGCATAGAAAGTAGACGAATCTATAACAAAAGATATTTACATATATTTAGAAAGAAAATCAAAAGCCAGAATTACAAAGGCATCTTATAGAAAGCACTTACGCCATCATACAAAAACTCGATTCCCTTCTCCTGTTCCCACATTATAGTCTTCGAGGCCAATGCCTCGACCATTCCTGAAATAACATAATGAGACTAAGTTTTATTTGCTTGAAAGTCATATTCATAAGTGCCCATATGGGCACAAACATACCTGGAAGTTTATTAACCAGGTTACGAGCTTTCTCAGCGCGCTTGAGTGCGAGATGAGCTCCTCTTCCAGCATTGTATCGGTTATCATCCTATTAAAACAAAATACATTAGTAAATGTAACAAAGTTATTGGTCTTGGGAAGAATCCTGTGATTCGGACACTAACCCTGCTGTACTCTTCAAGCCAGTTTTCCTCATCACATGCAGACAGCCATTTTTCGACCTTTTCAAGTATTTCTTTTCTGCTTAAGGTTTCCTCTTTGATCTTAGAAATTTGCTGCTCAAGTTGCTCCAAAGCCATTGTGGCATCGATAACACCTAGACACATGAAATGATGAAAGAAATTCTTGAGGAAAGCTCTCATCTTTCAAGGGATAATACGTTGTGACAGGAGAAAAATAATACCAGATTCAATTGCCTCCATGATATTATCGATTGAACTGTCTGACACCAACACCAAGTGAGTTTTCCTACAAATTTCCTCGAGCTCTGACCTCTTCTTCAGGACAAGTTCTTTCATTTTGCTGGATTTCACCTCATCCAACCGTGCAACTTCTGCCTCAACCTGCATGTAGCATACACAAAATGCTTGGAGTCACTGTATAAGCTCGGAAATTGCGTTTAAGTTAAAACGAGCACCAGAGAAATCTCAGGCACTTACATATTTAAGGAAGTCTTCAGATAAACTGTTGGGTTCAGTTATCTCATGTTCTGAAGCAGCTACATTACATGTGACATGCTGAAACTCTTGTTGCTCCTCTATAGGTGTGTCCATCAAGTTCCAGAGCTCCAACATGGCAGTTGCAAGATCTTGAAGCTGTGAAATTCAATAGGTGAATATGTGCAATGACAGTTAAATACTTCCTTTTTTGTCTGCCGATAAATTTATCATGTACCCTTTGCATTCTCTGTATCTTAACTTCCCGCAGTTTTTGGACTGCAGTGCCCAATTGCTCGATAGTATGATTACTAATGCTCTTTGGTCCTTCTGGATCAGCTAATGTGGGGTTCACTTGTTCAACCAAATCTTTAAAATCCATTCCAAGCACTGAACAAAGGGAGTGCAAAGTACCCAGATGCTCCTGAATCTTCTCCAGGCGGTCATTCTGAGGAGAAAGAACACCTTAATAACAGAAAAGAAAGTAAAAAACTAATTAATGAGATCAATAAATAAAGGAGAAAACTTAACCTTCTCTTTCTGAAGTGTACGCAATTGGTCGTGTAACTCGTCAAGCTTTCTAAGAGACAAATCAGTATCATTGATAAGTGCATTAGAAGGATGATATTCCAGATGACCATTTATCTCATTTGAAATGTTTTCTATCTGCTCCACGACCTCTACAAATTGATTTCTTCTTTCAGATTTCCTCTTTTGCATTTCTTCCAGCTGAGGTAAAATCATCCCAAGCTCTTCTTTCAAGCTTCCAGCATTTTGATCAGACTGAAGCAGAAAAAACAAAGGTAAACTCAGCATATTATATACTGGGTCATAAATGCATGAAAAAAGTGAAGACAGATAATTTAAGCACTAAATTCCTATTACGAAACAAACACACTAGTTACTTCCTTTGAAAGAAGGAGGGTTGAAAAGCCTGGTCATTGTTAACCAGATTTCACAGTTCTTATTTAAACAAGTCCTCTTCTTTTCCAAGTAACTCAAGAACTAACCTGTCTAATATGCACAGGGCGCTCCCCCATGGCAGAACAGATGGCTGCTAGTTGTGCCTCAGAGTCGGCGATAGCTTGTCTTAACTGAGCTCTACAACGATTTGCCTGGTCAACCTTTCTTCTATACACTTCCAAGCATTCACGTTCAAGCTCAAGCAGCATCTTATCTCTATCAGTGTCTGTTTCTCCGACTTCGTCCCAGATTATCTGATTCATAAACAAACAAGTAAGCTTGACAAATTACACCCCTTTTAGGACGGAACATGAAGGAACAACCAAATCCCAGATATATAACTCATGAAAGACTATATATTTTGCTACAATCGTGCAGTGAATAACCTGGAGCTCATATAGTAGTGATCCACATGTGGATTCCACTTGAAGAAGCGGGCCTTTCTGAACAATCGACATTCTGAAGTGCTTCTGCCTGTAAAGGGAAAGGTACCATGTCATTCTTCTAACAAATACCCAAGAGATGGTAGAAAAAGGGGAAATTTCCAAATGCTGCTGATAACACAACAGCTTTGATCGAAGTTTTAGAACAGAATGACTAAAAACAACTAGGGGGGCGAACATGAAGCTAATTCATAAAAAAATACCTCTTGCAAGCAAATTAAGAAACTAATATTGCACAAGGAAACACCGCATTGAGGTAATTAATTTCCTCGTTGTTTCAATTGGTTATACAACCACGTTGCAGCCTCCAATATTCGACGAGGACAGCACTTACAGTGTTAATATTTGAGTTTTAAATGATCTGAAATAATATCTCAAGGACCCAATATGCCATATTTCAATCTAAGGGCAGAAACCTAACGTCGATCGCACTAAACTGCAACAAACTGTTGCTAACCAATGGATAGCTAAACGACTAAGATTTCAGCTCCGGAAGCAGCGCTTTTCAATTTTCCAGTGATGGAACAGCAATTTTCACGAAAATTGTTAAGAGAACATAAGAAGCTCTCAGACACGGAGGAAGAACATAAAAAGGAAACGAAAACCCCAACACAAACAAACACTCGCATGCACTTGCCTGAATCAGGAGATTTCTCGGAGACTTTCCAGAAATGAAGCTTGGATCCGACACTGAAACTATCCGAGGAAAAACGAGGAGGATATTTTTTGAAATTGATGAGCGATTCAGAGACTCAGATCGAGAATTTTGTATGGCGGAGAGAGAAGAGAGTATGAGAAGAAATGTAGCCGTTAAAGTCTTTTAAAGCGCTCTTGATGAAAGGATTGGCATTATTTTTTTTTTCAAATCATATAAACGGACCCTGAATTGATTTTTTTTTTATTAATCTAAGGGTTTGAATTTCAAATCTCCAGTCTGATTAAGGAACACTCCACTGTATCGCGGTTCAATATAGTGAATCGATCTAAACCGTTATATGTATTATTGAGAACGGTTGGGATTCTTTATAAGGTTGCACCAAAACAATATTTATTGGGCCTTTTGAGCCTCTTCGTTCAAGACCTTGATATGATGTTTGATTAGGATGCTAAATGGTCATGCTACCATCACCAGTGGGCCAATCACGGTCAGTCTAAAATTAAAAAACAATTAAAATACTTTATTTCTCTGATTTTAATTATATTTTTTATTATTTTTCTAAAGTAAAATGTTCTAATACAATATATTTCTTTCATAAAAAATTAATTTATAATTTAATTATAATTCTAATAAAGTTTAAATTAAATACTAATAATTATAACTCGTTAATCTTAATGGTTAGATAGAGTTAAAAAATCTTAATCGTAAAATCTACAGAGTGTTCCTAGTATAAATCACTCTTTTCCGGAACATTCAATTCGTGTCTGAGAAGGAAAAAAATGTTATACTTCTAACATAAACAAACGAAAACTGGACTAAATTTAATGTTAGTTTGATAATATCTAGATGTTTTTAGAAAGAATTATAAGATTAAAAGATTTTTAGCAAAAGAATTACATTTCAATAATTTCAGTCATCTATAAGACCGGTAAATCTTAATAGATTACATCGAAATAAAAAAAAATTTGGATCATAAAAAACGTAGATTTTATTTTGTCAACCCATTAAACAAGCTACAAATCTACAGTGTGTTGGTAGTATAAATAAATAACTCTTCGTGGGAACATTAAGTCCGTGTCAAGATGAGGAGTTTCTTCGCCCCTCGAACTCTCTCCTTATGAGCTCCAAGACCATTTCGTTCCACGTGTCGACCGGCCCTGGCATACACCAATGCAAGCAGTCTTGCGGAGGCGGCCGCCCATCGGGTCCACGCTTCGTGATCTTGTTCGGATCAGGGTTCCTGTACGGACCAGGATGCCCATCGTGCCTATACCCAAATGCTTCCGTTATATCCATCAGCTTTAGCTTCGACCTGTTCGCCTGTTTCTTCACGGCTCTCTTGAATCCTTTCACTTGTTGCTCGTGCATTACTTCTGTGAACCCATTTTTCACTAACTTTCCAGGAGGTAATGGCTCAGCTTTTCCGGTGCATGATCCACCTGTGTTCCAAGCACCGCCTTCATAATGATCTGGTGAGAATGTTCGTACGATGGTTAGACCTGTGTAGTTCGGGTGTGTAGCCATGGAAGTTAGGATCGTTTCTACAGATATCCTGAACGCGTCCACGTTATTGACCTTCATGGGTTTTGATTTGTCTGGCCACCATAATTGACCTCCCATGATTTCATCCCTCACGATGTAGACTGACTGTTTTGCGAACCAGTGGCCTGAGGAAAGGACAACCACGTCGAATTTTGGAATTGCTTCCATTATGCGTTCATCTGGGACGTCGAGTTTGAGTTTGGTGACTCCTTCTGGAGCAAAATCAAATGCCTCGGGGAACTGATGGACGAGCCATGATGACCATATCCGTGCTATCATTACCGACGATGACTTGAAATACCATCTCTGCATCTTTCGGTTCCCACGGTTTACCGGAGTTTCTACCTGAAAACATCAATATGCATCATCATGCATACAATTCCCGACATAGATATGAAGCTATATACTACTTGCCCTAAGCTATCATGTCCTTCACACACTTGCTAATCGGTATGACCAAGGATAACACTAAAGATCCTGAATCAAAGATAACCTTAATGATTGAATGAGATAATGACAAAGGAGAAAAACTTGCCTGCCAAAGAAGGCACATCATGGACTCCATCTGATTCCGAGCTACTGAATCACCTATAAAAGCAAGTGTCTTTCCTCTCATCAGATCGAGAAATTTCTTGGCGTCGAACCTAGGAAGGTCACACCGAGAGGGTTTCCATCTCCAGTTTTCATATTCCTTGTCTGGTCTTCCATTTCCCTGACAGTTCTGCATCTGTGTCAGAACGGGACACGAGTTGTTCGTGTACGACGGTCCAAGGGGATCATAAAACCAGCTACCATGATACAGATCACATTCTACAAATGTCAAATCAAAACACAAGTTATCATGAGGCACAAACCGAACACATAAATAGATGCGGGCGTTGATCCTCTCAACCGATAATCAACACTCGGTTACTACTCATTCTAGTAAAATCAACTAATTACTTGATTTGGAAAGGAGGGTACTTTAATCATCCTCTCCTCATGCATTGGAACACAAGGATCTTGGTTCAGTGCTTCTTAAATTGGTAGCATTAATTTCTAAGCGTTGATATTTTGGATAGTGATGTCGTCATTTCCATAGAAACAGTTAAGAGATTTCAACTAAAAGACAACATTTATAGTCCAAGACAAGGGCATTTACCAATTACAGAAGTGATCTAAGCATAGAATTCTTCATCATGAATTTCTTTATTTAGAAATAATCGAGCATTTATAATACAATAATAAGTTGCCAAATACGATAAAACATAAACAAAGACGGTAAATGGAAACTACTGAGTTTAAGAAAACAATACCTGTTTCTTTTGAAGTTGTTTCGGTGTCATCCATGGAAATATTGGAAACTCCATCTAAGTCGGTTTCACCAGACCCGACATCAGTCTTGTCGATCATATTTGGCGAAACCGTGGTATTCAATGAGATCGGGACCAATTTATTATCGTTTTCTTGCGTCAAAGACGTATCCGCCTTCGTATCTTTTTCCTGATCTAATGGTGAGTCAGACCATGGAACTTTCCTTTTCCCTTCATCTTCATTAACAACACTACTACTAGAATCCCCACCTGAATCTAAACTGGAAACAGACGATGCATTTGTATCAACGTTTCTTAGTTCACTACTCTGCTTCAATCCTTCTACTGTTTCATTGTCCGAAGAGACAGGAAATCCCATCTCTTGAACACTCTCCATTCCATAAAAATACCCACTAACCGAAGATCCAATCGGATACGAGAAAAGAAGCAAAGATCCTAGAATGAAGAATGATGCTAATCCACCAATGGCGATTGCTATTGTGGACACTTTCCTAGGAAAACCAGCCATTGTCAGAGAAATCCTAGGAGAAGCCAAAGTCATGGCTTTCCTACAAACCCAGAACCAGAAACGGCAAGAACTCTTAACTTATGTGTAGTAATTTCCCAAGAAGATCTTTGCAAAGCAGCATGCAATTTCCCACTGAATTACTCCAATAAGACCATCACTTAGAATCTGTCAATCTTCGTCTTCAGGATCCGAAACACATAAATCTGAAATTGCATCAACATCAGTCATACAAAATCCCAAGAACAAACAAAAACATGACTAAAAATAAAATAAACTACTATTTTTTTTAATCGCCGCGAAGCGATTTCCGACATTATCGCTAAAACCAAGAAACACCCATCTCCTCACAGGAATCGACAATGTAACAAATAATATCTCCGAAATCCACCTGAGATTCAGCTCAAAATTACCCCAGATTCGAAATGCAAGAGAAAACCAAATCGAACGAGAGGAGTAAGAATCTGGAAACAAAAAAACATACCTTCAACTCCAAGGAGAATCTATCCGAAGAAAAACAATAATCTGGGCTCCGTCGTCTTGTTCATCAGCGAGCAGAGAGATAGATACAGCGGAAAAACTACAAACATGGAAGATTAACGAAGTATAGAGACAAATTAAACAATAATTAGTAATAATTAAGAGAGGGTTAATAAAATTTCTTGTTCCTTGGATCAGCGAAAAATTAAATGCATCGAGAAAAAAAAACAAATGTAAATATTCTGTTCCCTACGTGTGCGCGTGTTTGTTCTCTTCTGCCCGAACGATCCGGAGTTCCACGTTGTGTTTCAATTCCTCCATCGAGTCGGCGCGTGGACGACCACGCGAAAGATAGGCGATATCACGTTAATGCCCCCAGGTTTCTCTCCTTCTCCGGGTTTATCATAATGTTAATTTGGTGGATTCATATTAAATACTAATTATTTAAATCAATATTTATTGTTAGTTAGAAGATTTCTGAAACTAGTACACTATTGTCGTATACTTGATTAAACCGGTTTAAATATATATAGTCAATATATAAAAAATAAGAATTTTCTCCTTAACACATAATTTTTTTATCTTTTATTATAATTCATAATTAAATTTTATTTTCCACTAAAAATTATTTATAACCACTAACTAAATTAATCTCCATTATAGTTTTTCTTAAATTTAATATATTTTATATATAAAAAAGTTTTTCCTCTCTTAACAAAATTTTTTATATATACATTTGATTATTCAAATAATATAATAAATATGCATTTTTCAAATATATAATAATATTAGATCTTATTTATAAAATTAATTAAATTTTATTATATTTATGATAATAATTATATCACTTTATTTGCTTATTATTACACTATTATTACACTAATAACTCACTCTACAGTACTCTAACCTTTAGTATATATTACATCTTACATTTCACATTTTTCATTCTCAATCTTTTAAGCAACAAAAAATCTAAAAAATTTTTGTTTTAGCTTTCCAATAGATATATCTAAACTACAAATTAACCGTTCTACGCCAATAACATTGGTTTCAGTGACCTATTGATTGATCGTAGTAACAGATAATTGTAGCAAGATTATTCTGCTTTTGTGAAGCTCAAAATTTCAAAAAATGGGTCAACTTATTGGTTTAGATATGTTTCTTATCAATGAAAATGTATGTAATTTACATGTGTTGTTGGTCTTGTACTTCATTTTTAGATCATATTTATATATTTGTCTTGTTTTAATTTGCTATTTTTTGTTTATATATTTTCAACTGATAAACTACTATTTTATTTGAATTTATATTCATATCTTTATTGTTTTGATTGTGCTACGCAATAACAATCAACAAAAGTCAAGGACAAAGTCTTAAGCAAATCGGATTATCTTCCAAAACCAGTTTTCAGCCACGATTAGCTTTATGTTGCACTTTCAAGAGTAACTTTGGTGAATGGACTAAAGATATTAGATATAAATTCCAAGAGTAGGCAAAATTTGTCTATCGAGAAATTTTAAACGGTCTCCCAAAATCACAAGGTATTTAGGTAAAGTATAATTCTTTAAATTCATAGTTGTCATCTTCAATCATACATTGTTATTTGTCAGAAATCATATTGATCAAGGTTGTTTCTATGCAGGTTGACATCATATAAAAAAATTTCTCATTGGTTTATTACAATTATTACTTACGGTTGGTTCTAATACATTTTCAATTATATGCATCGATACCTTTTAAATTATATATATTAATCCTTGCAAGGTTGTTTCTCATGAATCCACCTCAACAAGAATTATTAAATATCACAAAAAATCTCTTCAACTCATCTACTTATATTTCATTTAATTTTAATAACAAAAACTTAATAATTTTTTAAATTCTCTTCACAAAAAAACTCTTAATCTCATCTATTTATATTTTATTTAATTTTAACAACAAATCATATATATAAAAGGAGGATATCTCATTGCCTCCTGGTAAAGCCAAGTATGCATCTTTATAAAAAAAAGTTAATTTATTTTTCACTTTTTTCGGTTTTATTTTTTTCTCTTTTATGTCTCTTGACTGCTTTTATTTTGTATTATTTTTTAATTTGTTTTTAGTGTTTACGATGACGTTTCATCATCCTTATCTATTAATCGTGGCCATCATTGTCTTTCATTAATGAAAACAAGCGTTTCACCAGTTTAATGTTCATCCTTTCAACCTTTCTCCTTCTCACTCATTCTCTATCCGTTTTGATTAACGATGTTCGACTCTTCATTTAGTTTACGGTGTTCCGCTCTTCATCTCTATTTATCTCAATTTTTCGTTCTCCCATCTACGCATTACTTTGCGATTCCTCTTTTTCTTATTCATCTTTGTTTTTCTCAGAATGTTCTCCACCAATCGACCCCTCTTTCGCAGTCACGAAAGTGTTCTTCTCTCCTCTTTCCTCTTTCTCCCTCAAGCTTCTCCAGCGGATCCACCATGGAAGCCGAGGTTATGCTCTCTCTGCCTTTCACTACCATTAGGATGGATGACGAAGGAACCTGAAGTAGCAAGTAGCAGCGAGCATCGCAGAGGATTCACCTCTCTCTGAGATGAAAATCCGTTGAAGAGTGCACAACGAGTCATCGACGAGGGATTCATCTTTCTCCGGGTTCCCTCCATAAGGTTTGAAAGTCTTCTCCTCTCTCCGATCTTAGATCAAATCTTCTCCACTCGTAACCAATTTTTGGATGTTCGTGTTATTAGATGATGAAATATGATTTGCTCCATCTTCATCAGATCCGCCATGGAAGCCAAGGATATGCTTTCCCCGCAAAGTAATGCAGAATAATTCTGGATAGGATTTTATTCTCTCTCTAGATTTTGCAGCCGCCAGTACTTCAATCGTCTTGACATGGCGGATCTTGGTTTGAGTCGAGGAGAATGAACGCATTGTTAATGCCTCGTCTGGTTCTAGACTCCAGTATTTGGATCGCTTTCCAAAGGTTACTAAGCTCATTTTTTTAGGTTATATATTGTCTTGTCTCTTCCACAGTCATGCAAAGCCATTGTTGGTTCTAATGCTTCCCATTTCAATGAGTATATAGGTCAAGGTCATTGTTGTTGTATTTCAGTGAACTTGAGCAAACATAAAGTTGATTAATTTAAGTTCACTTTATCCATTTCTCGCTTGGTTTGTGCAAACACAAATATAAATGATCGAACGAACGTAAGGTTTCACTCAGAATGATGAAATTTGAGAGAGAATGAAAGAGAGAAGTAAGGGAGTTGAACACCAAAATTTTTCTGAATAGTCTAGACCTTCATTTCATCATTCCAATACATATATGCCCTAAGGCATTACAAAATACCGTCAAAAACATGCTCAAGGGTCTAATTAAAGTTTGTCCGTTAGTTACTAAATATAGGTAACTTTGACATATTCCAAGAACTCCTTGTTCCCGGAAAAAATAACAACCTGCACCTGTGGTTCTGGTGCAAGGTCTTCACGTTGATTCCGAGGCCTTCACGTCCTTTCACGCCTCGTCCTTATCCTGAGCATCTTCTTTCATCCTTAGGTTGATATATAGTCGCCTACTTCAGCCTGCATGGTCAGCTCCTCGATGTTTTCTTGTCCGCTGAAGTCCGCAACTTGATCAGCCGCTGCTCTGCATTTTCCTGCGTCTCGGGTCGTCGCGTCCCGCCTGGGCGCGTCCCGCTTCCTTGTACTTCGACTGGCCGTGTCCCGCTCTTCAGTGTCCCGCCTGGCTGCGTCCTTCCTCTCTGCGTCTCGACTGGCCGCGTCCTACTCCTCAGTGTCTCGTCTGGCCGCGTCCCGCTTCTCAACGTTCCACCTGACCGCGTCCCGCTCCTCAGCATTCCACCTGGCCGCGCGCCGCATAATTCCTTCTTGGATTACCGCGTCTGAGTCCCTTGCATCTCGGATTACCGCGTTCTTGGTCATGATTTTTTCATGGATAACTTGATCAACTCCTTCAATCTCCCTCTTGATCTCGTTATCCATGACTCCCAACTTGTTCCTTAGTGCCTCAAACCGTTTAGTCCCCAATGACTTTGTTAAAATGTCCACCACTTGATCCTCACCTGCAACATGTTCCAGTTTGATCTCACCATTGCTGACAACCTCCCTTACAACATGGAATTTGATTTGAATGTGCTCCGTCCTCTTGTGATCTACCGGATTCTTACTGATTGCAATAGCCGCTGTGCTATCACAATGAATGACCAGTGCATCATTCATCTCAAACCCCAGTTCTCCAAATAATCTTTTCAGCCATGCAACATGGTTTGTGACTGCACACAGGGCTGTATATTCAGCCTCTGCACTTGATTGAGCAATGATAGTCTGCTTATGTGTCCCCCAACTAAACATCGCACTCCCTATTGTGAAACAGAACCCTGTAGTGCTCTTAGAGTCCTCCACACTACCAGCTAGGTCAGCGTCTACAAATCCCTCCAACCTAGCATCCTCCAATTTCTGAAACCATATACCATAGTTCTTAGTTCCAAAAATGTACCTCAGTACTCTCTTTGCCTCTTGAAGGCTCTTCTCGGTTGGATTGGCATTCCTTCTGGACATATATGAAGCTGATAATGCCAAGTCCGGTCTGGTTGCTGCCAGGTAGAGCAACCCTCCAACCATACTCCGATACTTGGTTGGATCAGACAGCTCCACCCCTCCTTCTGAGTTCTTGCCATAGGGTGACAAGGGCGTTGAGATGCTTTTTGAATGTTGCATCCCAAACTTCTTCAATAATTGTCCAACATACTTGGCCTAACTCATAAAGATACCATTAGCCATGTAACTAATTTCAAACCCAAGAAAGTACCTCAACTTCCCAAGATTTGTCATCTCAAACTCCTTGTTCAGTTTTTCCTTGAATTCCTTGATCAGACCCTCATCATTCCCTGATATAATCAAATCATCCACGTACAAGTAGATGACCACAATCTTCTGGTGTTTTTCCTGCACGTACATTTCAGCATCACACCCACTCCTCTTGCATCCTTCTCTAGAAAGAAGGAATCTATCCTGTTATACCAAGCTCTAGGAGCTTGTTTCAAGCCATACAAGGCCTTTTACAACATCAAGACCTTGTCTTCAACTCCTTCAATCACATAACCCGGAGGTTGTTGTATGTAAACCTCCTCTGCAATTTCCCCATTAAGAAATGCAGACTTGACATCCATGTGGTGGAGGCTCCATCCCTGTGCCACCACAGCTATCAGGGTTCGGATGGTATCATGCCTGGACACAAGCGCAAATATTTCTCCATAGTCCAGGCCATGAGTCTGTGAGAAACCCCTGGCTACCAGTCTGGCCTTTAACTTCTGTACATTGCCTAGCTCGTCAGTTTTCACTTTATAAATCCATTTTACACTGATTATTTTATGTCCTTGCGGTAGCTCAGCCAGTTCCCACGTTCCATTCTTGTTTATCATGTCAATCTCAACGTCCATAGCCTTCTTCCACTCATTTTCTGTCACAACTTCCTCAAAAGTCACCGGATCTTCCACAACTAAGTAACAACATTCATAGACTTGATTTGACTCTCCTTCAACAGGTTCAGCTTCTTCATATATGTCAGAGAGTCGCCTCATACGGTGAACAAGTCTTGAAGAACTGTTGCTTTCTCCTCTGCTCCTTCTGGAGTCAGACTGATGCAGTCTGAAAGGTATTGGGGTAAATGGTGGTTGTGTACCCTTGCTCCCTCGAGACCCTTGTCCTTCTTCAGTCGTGCCCTGAGGTGTTCTTTGTTGTTCACCTTGTTCTTGCCTCATAGTAATCGGATTAAAACTGGGAACACCAGTCCGTGTCCTGTTTTCAGACTGTGTCCCCCAGTCCCAAGCCTTGTCTTCTTCAAAGACAATGTCCCTTGCAACATCTACCTTACCTGTGCTTATCTTGTACACCTGGTAACCTTTGCTCATACTGCTATATCCCACAAATATAGCCTTCTCAGACCTGTCATCCAGCTTTTGCCTCTGCTGTGTTGGAATCAGGACATGACACAGGCTCCCAAACACCCTTAGGTGGTTCACACTTGGCTTGTGACCACTCCACACTTCCAATGGTGTTTTGTTCTCCAAGACTCTTGTAGGGAGTCTATTCTGAAGGTAAGCCGCCGTAAACATGCCTTTAGCCCAAAACTTGTTTAGGAGACCTTGTCTTTGAGCATGCTTCTGGTCATTTCCATGAACGTCCTATTCCTCCTCTTTGCCACACCGTTTTGCTGAGGAGAATAGGCAACACTCAGCTGCCTCTGAACTCCATGCTCCTCTAGAATATCATCAAAGGGGTTGGAGTTAAACTCCCCTCCCCTGTCTGATCTCAGCTTTTTCATTTTCTTGTTTGTCTGGTTTTCAACCAGATTCTTAAACTTCTTGATCATTGACAATGCGTCTGACTTCAGCCTCAGGAAGTACACCCACAACATGTGTGAATGGTCATCCGTGAGTGTTAGCACGTAGACACTCCCATCCAAAGATGGGGTCTGCATGGGGCCACACAAGACTGTGTGTACCAGTTCTAGGATTTCCTTGGACTTTCGTTCAGCCTCCTTAGAAAACTCCAGTCTGGTTTGTTTGCCTTGTAAACACACCTCACAAAGCTCCTTCTCTACCTTAAACTTAGGCAACCCTTCACCATTTCATGGCTCTATAGTTGCACTAAGTTATGCAGCCCTACATTTCCAAACCTTCTGTGATAAGGTTTGACATATCACTCTCCTTTGCTAGGAGAGTTGCTTCCTCAGGCACTTTCCATTTCAATGGGTAGGCCTTTTTTTACCATAGCCACTTCTGCAACCTTGGCTCCTCTCTTGTCTCTGATCAAACATACATCCTCCATGAATTCCACATGGTAACCGTTCCTTACCATCTATGGAACGCTCAATAGATTTTTGTCTAGTCCAGGGACTAGAAAAACTTCTTTCACTCTCCTCCTACCCTTCAGGGTCATCACCTTAATATCACCAGCAGTCTATAGGGTGGCTCCATTTCCAACCCTTATGGGTAACTTCACTGTCCTGTCCAATGAGATGAAATATCTCTCATCCCGGGTCATGTGGTTGGTTGCTCCATTGTCTATGAGCCACATCTCCTCTTGATGTCCTTCCCCAACCACATGAGCAGTCGTGAACAGGAAATCCTCCTCACCTTGCTCCTGGTTTGCTTGAGCTTGGTTTGGAGGACCCTTCTTGATTTTACAGTCTCTTGAGAAATGTCCTACTCTCCCACAGGTAAAGCATTCCTTCTTGGTTTTGTAGTACTTAGATCCTTCACCTTTTTCTTGTTTTCCTTTAAAGTAACACTGAGCTTCAGTGTGGTTGTCTTTCCTGCAGACGCCACACCACTTCTTCCCTTTGGACTACTGGTCTGATTTTCCAGAAAATCTCTTACTTCCATCTGACTTTGACCCAGTTTTTCCTCCTTTGTGTTTGGCTTGGAAAGCTCCCTCTGGCCCTCCGCCACTCCTATCATCCAGCATGTACTCCTGAGTTTGTAAACCTATTACCAACTCAGCCACCGTCACGACTGTCAGGTCCTTGGTCTGTTCAATGACCCCCATATAGGGGTCAAACCTTTCTTGCAATGAACATAGGATCTTGGACACCAAAGCATCCTCTTTGATGTCATCTCCATATGCCCTCATCTCGTTCCCCAGCTCTATCACCTTATTTGCAAAGTCCTTGATTGACTCCTTCTCACCTTGCTTCAACGTATAGTAGGTCGCCCTGAGTCTTTGAAGCTTAATCATGGCCGTCTTGGAATCCCCTTGAAATCTTTCTCTAAGAAGGTCCCATGCAGCCTTTGACGTCTCACATGTGGATAGATGTGCTATGAAAATTTCTTCAGAGACGGCGTGGTAGATGAGTTCTAAGGCTTTCTGATCTTTTGCCTCCTACTCCTCACACTCAACAATATTCTTTTGTCTCTGCTCCTCTGAGGTTTCCATGCCTAAGGCAGGCAACTCCGGGATACCCTCAGTGACAACCTTCCACAAGCATTTAGACCTTAAGGTGGCTTTGATCTTTATCACCCATAGGTTGTAGTTCTTTCCATCAAACACCAGAACAGGTAATGTATTCTGCATCTTGTCTAGGCTCTTACTCAACTTTTGATATGTTCTTCTGTTGGATGTTTTCTTCCATCTTCTTGTGCTTCAATAGTGCTAAGACTTGTGCTTCAGGTTAGTGTCTTTGGGCACCTCTTGGCCTTGAGATCCAGGAGGCTCTGATACCACTGTTGTATTTCAATGAACTTGAGCAAACATAAAGTTGTTTAATTTAAGTTCACTTTATCCATTTCTCGCTTGGTTTGTGCAAACACAAATGTAAATGATCGAACGAACGTTAGGTTTCACTCAAAATGATGAAATTTGAGAGAGAATGAAAGAGAGAAGTAAGAGAGTTGAACACCGAAATTTTTCTGAATAGTCTACACCTTCATTTCATTATTCCAATACATATATGCCCTAAGGCATTACAAAATACCGTCAAAAACATGCTCAGGGTTCTAATTAAAGTTTTGTCCGTTAGTTACTAAATATAGGTAAATTTGACATATTCCAAGAACTCCTTGTTCCCGGAAAAAATAGCAACCTGCACCTGTGGTTCTAGTGCAAGGTCTTCACGTTGCTTCTGAGGCCTTCACGTCCTTTCACGCCTCATCCTTGTCCTGAACATCTTCTTCCATCCTTAGGGTGCTATCATGTCGCCTGCTTCAGCCTGCATGGTTAGCTCCTCGATGTTTTCTTGTCCGCTGAAGTCCGCAACTTGATCAGTCGTTGCTCTGCATTTTCCCGCGTCTTGGATCATCGCGTCCCGCCTGGTCGTGTCCCGCTTCCTTGTACTTCGACTGGCCACGTCCCGCTCTTCAGCGTCCCGCCTGACCGCGTCCTTCCTCTCTACATCTCGACTGGCCGCGTCTCGCTCCTCAGCGTCCCGCCTGGTCGCGTCCCGCATAATTCCTTCTTGGATCTTCGTGTCCCAGTCCCTTGCGTCTCGAATCACCGCGTCCTTGGTCATGATTTTGTCATGGATAACTTGATCAACTCTTTCAGCTGTTATATCAGCTTAGGATGGAAAGTTATCGCCATTGCCTTGAGGTTTTCTTCTTCTATTTTATGTATTGTCGTTTGTAATGTAGGAGGAAGCAGTGGGCATGACCCGACACATGCTGAGTTTGTGGGAGAAGGAACGCTAACAGCTGCTGCCACATTGATAAGGAATTAAAAACGTAAATATATCCTCGATTCAAGTCATGGATCATGTTTACCAGCTTATGGAGAATGAAGGTTGTGATGCTAATAGGTTGAGTAGTAAGATATTCCTCTCTTTCTCTTATCCCAAATCCAATCTTTCCAACATGAAAATAGTTCTTATTTATTTATCTATCTATCTATTTATATATCTATATGTAGCCGCTAAACCAAGTATGTTTACGGGTCCAGTTACACCTTACGACAACGGAAGTATTCAGAGAAATGCATATGATCCAAGATCATTCATCCGAAGTACAATCCTCATCCTTGACCATGCCACAATAGTTCCCTATGGCTATCACCGTAACGCTAGCATCGGAAAACAAGAGAGTACAACAATGGCATCTGAGAAAGGATTCTCAACACAACAAAGAAAAACTCCTCAATGTAACATAGTCCCACATACACTCACCATATTGCAGGCAACAACGGTTCAATATGGTGGAATCGGGATTGAGGTAAGAGCTGCAGCTGTGGCGGCTATGCCGAGTGCCTCTGCGCACCACAAAGTCGGAACTGTTCGGTACGACGTGTCAAAGATGTATTGAATTGTACTTGAAATATGAATATTGAGAAATGGTACATGTTTTTTATGAACAACGGTATGAGGAATATCAACCTATTGAAATGTCAATTGTAAGTTCTTTTCCTGTTATTTCCACTTTGTTTATTAGAAGATATAATAAATAATGACGTTTGCAATGTTTCTATCTGGGTTAATAAGACATGGGGTATTAGATTGATCATTGTTATTGTGCTGGAAGGTTTTCTAACATAGGTAACAAAATAATAAATTTTAAATTATTCATGATTAGTTTGGTACTTATGTGAAAATGGTTATGTTAGTTTAGACATTGCTGACTCAATGTTATAAATATTGGCATAATTCTTTTGTCATTCATAGGCACTCTACCAATCAAGATTTTCATGCGATTTGGGATTGAGATACTAGCTTTGTAATAACACAGACTAATCTATATATTTGAATATTATTTTATCATACATATCAACCACTTAATTACACTAAATCATATTTATTCATGATTTTAAACCAAACAATATATTTATTTATATTTTTTCTTTTTCTTTTTTTTATATATACATATTATGACTAGATAATTTTAGGGTTTTTCACTAATTACTCAAACTCAAGGTATATTTGAGTTGTGGAACAGCTCTGAAAAGAGATGATTTCAAGACGTTTCCATTTTGGTTATATGATAAACATAAGTCATCAAAAATATGAAACCAAATCTCTATAGCTCTTATAATAATATTGTTAAGGCTTTAAAATAATAGTTTAGAATTATCATTGCAATTTATGTTAATAAAAAAGAATGATATTGAAATAAAAAATTTTAAATAATGACATATTGTATAAATCAGTCCGCGCATAGCGCGGGTTATAATAAATATATATAAAAATTTTAGGAAACAAAACGGTATAAAAAACTCGATGTAAAACTGTTCTTCAATAAAAATATCCATGTATATACTATTCATTTGTCACACAAAATGCAAAAATGAATACACTAATTTCACAATGCATAATATCTATATGATTTAGAAAGATGCATAATTTCTATTAACTTATTTAATATGAAAATAAAATGATGACTACTAGAAATTTAACATTTCCGAACGGAATTTGCGGACGAAGCTTTCCGTCCAGAAATTTCCAAACGGATTCAGGACGGTGTCCATGACCGTCTGTAAATTGTATTTAAAAAATACTTATTGAACTTGTGAGGCCCAAAAAAACATACAATAAATATATATATATACATAATTAAAGAAAAAAGAGCATGAGAAGAAGCATGAGAAGAATGACCGCATGATCATCAGAAAAAGCATGAGAAGAATGATCGAGCGATGAAGTGTTGTATTGTACTGATGGTTGGTGTACGTTGTGATCTTACGAAATCTTTATATTGTGTTGGGTCCTCTAGACTTTGTGAGCATATGCCTGAGCTAAATTCGTGTGGACTCTGTGAGTTATAATCCCGTGTGTTACTAGTCTTAGACTTAGGATACACAATCGAGTTAGATAGTGTATGTCGGTTAGGCCTGGCCATTTCGGAATTCGGTTCGGATCTAATGAGTACGGATTATTGAGGTTTAAAAAACATAACCCAAACAATAACTGAATTTAAATTGGTTCGGTTCGATTCGGTTGTACAATGGACTCGATTATATCAATAAAATATTGTAACCAAAGTAAAACGCGAACTCTAATTTGTTCGGTTATTGTTTAATTATTTTGATTTACCAAATGTTTTATCATATAAAATTATAAATAAATGATATTGTTCGGAATATTTCAAATAATTCATTTAAAAAATATATTATAATATATTATTATTCAAATTTGATATTTAAATTTAATTATTAATTATATTAGATAAATATTCATTTTATAAATATCATTTATCTATATATTTTTTTATATTTTTATGTAACCAATAGGTTATCTACGGTTATTCGGTTAATAATCGAATCGAATTGAATCTATTCCGGTGTTTCGGTTAATAATCGAATCGAATTGAATCGATTATCTACACCAGAACCGAACCGAATGACTATAATTCAGTCCGATTTATATAATCAAACCGAAATATCCACCCCTAGTGTCGGTGAGAGTTTTTACATGAGGAGTATCGAGTCGACGACGTTAGTATTGAGACACTTGGATTATAGTCGGCGTCGTATCGTGTTGGAGTTGTGGTAACCTTTCGAGCGATGGAGCGTTGTATTGTATTGATGGCTGGGGTACGTTGTGACCTTGCGAGATGTTCATTTTGTTGGGATCCTCTGGACTTTACGCATGTATGTCCGAGTTATAATCGTGTGGACTCTGTGAATTATGATCCGGTGTGGTACTAGTCTTAGGCTGTGCATACTCAGTCGGGTTGGGTAGAGTTATTTTTATGTGTCATAGTGTGACAAATGTTTATTTTATATTACACATTCGAGAGTGGAAGAATACGTGGCACGAAGTGCGAGCATGTATTGATCTCACTGAGTACGTCTTCCTACCCATTTCTTTTTGGGTTATCATGGATGGGTAGGTTATAGCGAGAACAAAGATCAAAGAGGTTAAGTAATAGTTTCAGAGATTACAATTGAATGATGGAAGAGGCGTGCATGAGGTCTCATAAATGTTATGATGAGGACATCACCAACAAAGCTCCACAAGCTAGATTAGACCAGGAACAAGTGGAGGACGAGCTGAACTAGAAACTGGATGCAAAGGAGGACCAAACCGAGCTCAATAGACCCATTACGAGAGCTAGAACCCGTAGATTGCAAACCGAGATCTAAAACATGCTGGTGAACCAATTTGGAGCCCAAACTGCAGTAAAGGAGGCTGGATTTGATCGAACACATTCTAGGGCCTTAGTCCATCTAGTTCAAACCCATTTGAAGCCCATTTGAAAACTTGGACATCAATGAACTTAATTCAGTCCGAATTTGAAGAGTTCATTCATAGAAGACATTTACACCTTCTCTTTTTCATAGTTTTAGTATTTATTTTAATCTGGTTTCAAGATTGGAAACTCTTATGCTATTTTTTCTTAGGTTACATGGAATTTGCACGAAAATCATTGGCTTCTCTCTTGTATATATACCCTTCTTTAGGTGAATGAAACACACAGATTTTGATGTAAAACTAAGAGGTTTTCTCTTTAGTTCTCTTAGAACTAGTTTTCGAACTTGTCACGTTCAACCTGTGGAGTTGGTGTCTGGCTTATCAAGCATTGCTTTCGCACAACGTTTGAGCGTCTTCGATCAACTTATGTTTTTTAACCGGGTTTTATCGGGGTCTAGGACCGTTTCTCGAGACGTGGGCTTAGGTTCTTAGATACAGCGAGTTGTTATTTGGGTTTAGGGAACTAATCCATCGCCTATTGTCAAAACAACTTCTTCATGTTTTTTATGAGTCATTTTTTTTTAGTTTTTTGCAGTTTTTTTTTCTAGTTTGTCATTGGATTTGACCAGTTCTATGTTGAGTTTGCTCATGTTTAACCATTCATTGTACAACGTTTTGATACTCACATCATCATCTTCATTGCCAACTTCTTTTTCATCTTTGACGTCATCAATTATCGTACTGAAAGCCACAAAATTCGTCATTTCCTCTTCATTATTTTCTTAAAAATTAGTATTGGAATCACTTAAGGTAATTAAGGATTTTCCTTTCGTTTAGTCTCCACATTCATTCTTGGTGTTTCATACCCTTTGTAGTTGTAAAATTGGATTTCTCTAAGATTCTTCAACATATTTTTTCTCTTTGAAATGCTTAGGCATTCAGATTTAAAGTGTCCAAAATCCTTTACATTCATGACATTGGATTCCAATTCTTCTATCTTAGATTTTTGTATTTCATTGTTTGATATTTTTGCTCAGCTGCGTCTTTTGATGTATTTCCCAAATTTTATGGTTGACAATATCATGTTTTGTTCGAGATTATTTATCATCAACTTTGTTTCAAGGAAAATTCATTTTCTTATCTCTTTATTAGTAGGATCTTGTTCTAGTAGAAGTTCCAATTCATACGTGGCATGAATTCCAACAACTTCTTTGAAACTGGTTGTATTAGCATTCAAAGATATATTCATGGTTATTTTTTATAGCATGAAATTTTTTTAAGTAAGCACCGCAAAAGCTTTTTGACTATATTTTTTCCTTCGTATGTCTAACCAAGTACACTTGTCTCATTTGCAAAATATTTATTTTTCCACTAAAATCCTTCACGCTTTTATTTTCAACCATATTAATATCTCAAACTGATTTTCTAAAACATCAAGTCGAGTTTGTTTAAAATTATATCTACCTTCATCGATGGCTTCTAGAGAACTACACATGGGGATTGGTTTAAAAGAATGGGAACTGAAATACTTTTGATTAAATATCATGTTATGATGAAGGCAAAAGATAAGAAAATGTTGAGGCATTAACACGTAGGATAGACGAACAAACTAGTTTTGATTATATGACAATGATGACATTCGATAGACCATTATGTTTAGGGGTGTGAGGAGGTGTGGTGAGATGTGAAATGCCATGGGTGGAAAGAAATTAAGTAACGGAAATATATTCTCCTCCATAATCATTATATATAGTACTAATTATTGCTTGAAAGTGGTTTTCTACTAGATGTTTGAAGTGCGTAAACGTAGTTAGAACATCATATTTGTGTTTGAGTGTATAACGTCAAGTATAACGAGTGAAATGATCAATAATATGACATAGTATTTGACGTCATCTAGTGATAAAAGCGTAGACACCTAAACATCAGAAAATATAATTTTTGATGGGCTAGACAATATTATTAAGGAGACATGAAATGGAAGCTTGTGACTTTTATTGTTAGAGCAAGAATTACAAAGTAAAAAAAATTGTGAACAAGGTAAATTAAATTTCGAAATTATTCCTTTGAGATTGAGAATAGTGGGATGATCTAAATGAAAATATGACTGGGGTCGAGTGGGCTTAGACACGGAAAAAATCAAAGAAATAAGTAGACTATTTGGTTACAAGTTGGACCGACCACTTATAGAAATCATCTCTAGCAACCCGTATTGTGAGTTGTGCTCCCATGCGACGATCCTTCACCTGAAATTCATCATCACAGAATTCAACAGAGACATTATTACTGGGAGAAAGCTTGTGTATGGAGACAAGATTCTTGTTAATTTGAAGCACCCATAAAACGTCAATAAAACTAATATCTCGTGTGGGTAAAGAATGAGAAAATGAATTGATATGTAAGATACGAAGAGTTTTTCATATCCAATGATCATTGTCTCTCCACTTATCCACATTATACGAGGCAACCATGGGTTTGTGAGCTTGTCGTGGAGGATTTCGTGAATCGTTAGACCAAGGTGAGGTGACAGTGGTAGTTCGGGACTATTTCGTAGATAGGGCCAAAGATTGGCTGAAGACCAGAAAAACATGTGCTTGAAGTTGAGGATATCTCTTTGCACTATGATAAGTTGGGATGAAAATTATGTTCTGATGAGATGGTGATTTGCATCTAATCATCATTATAGAGAGGAGAATAAACATCCACAACGTTGGTGCAATGAATTCAAATCATATATGACTCTTACAAAGAGACATCCAGATTGGGCGCACAAGGTACCAAATCTCTACACATAATCCAAACATTACTTATCTTGAATTTCAGAGTCGAGGTCATTATATCAAAGACTATTCAAACACATATATCATGTTGGTACGAGCAGAATGGTGAACATGTGATAGAATCAAATGATAATATGGTACAAGGGGTTAACCATATCTCTTACAACTCAAATGAGATTTACAAGGAATGTGAGGTAATAAAGGAAGTATCACTTGTAACGCTCCAAGTCTCGGAAGTACACGACATTGAGGATACCATGGAAGAACTACCGAGGAACGATAATGTAAGAATGTGAGTGACCAATTATGTAAAGCACTACAAAAATAGTGAAGTCTCGAAAGAAACCTAGATAAAAGCATATGAGAGCACACACATGAGGATAACGTTTCTTTCGATGAGTGAGAGAGAACATGACCTTTTTACCTAAGCCGATGAATGTGTTTACTCAGAAAGAGGTGTTGTTCATATAAATTAATTTATATCATGTCTAGTCTTGTTCCTAATTCATTGCATGGTTCTCGAGAAGTTTTCGGAAGAAGGAACCACTAGATAAAGAGAAGGGACTAGATGTGGTATGGACAATCTTCTAACTGGAAGATGTACTGCGAGTGCATGTGTGCATAGAAAAGCTTCTATAGAGGCACAAATTGCAGTTTTTTATGAAGGAAGATGGATCTGTTAGAGCCCTCTAATGCATTAACCCTTGCACTTACAAAAGCAAGTTACCAGGTAAGTACATTGTCCATTCTAGTTTCGATATGACTGATTTAGCTCATTTTGCTGCAGTTGAAATACTAGATTTGAGAACAATCCTTTTAAAGGATAACAAAATGACGATGATGAGATCTTGGACCCACCATAAGTCATATGAGAACCAACAATGAAGGTAAGGGCAAAGGAGCTTGGGAACATGTTCACTCACATGGACACAGAAGGATGGACAACGACTCTTCAAAGACGTCAAGGAGCACTAAACCAAGACTACAAGAGGTATCTACAAGGAGATGCGGCTGAGAAATAACAAGAAGCCAAAAGATCTGAAGATGCTTGATCCGAGCGAACTCTTTGGACCAATGTATGCTTGGCATCGTCGGTCTCTCGATCCAAATGACATAATGCACAACCCAAGCAAACCTAAAAGGATAAAAGTAGCATTCAAAGGACTCCATCACTTGCATCAATCATTACATTACTCGACCTAGCGTTGGAGGACGTACTTTAGTTTTACGAATTTTAGGATTAAAATTTATGCAACGCCCGACCGAGTGTTCCTACTACTCAATCAAATATTTTACTGTGTTCTGTTAAATTAGTTTATTTTATTTAATTTTTCATTATTTGTTAGTCCTTATAAATAAGAGACTCATTGTCTGAATTTTTAAAGAAATTTTAATCATTTGTTAGTGTTTTTTTATTTCTTAAAATTTAGAGTGTGAACCGTATTATCAATTTTTTTCGTTCACCGAGTCTTGAAATTTTTAATGGGGATGTAGTTAGGGTTTGGACGTCTTTTTTTTAGAAGACACAAATTGTAGGTTTTGCTATCGAGTTGACATTACAAGAAAATTAAGATTTAGAGACGGCCAAGAGGCGTCCGCAAACGAGCGTCACAAAATGATATTCGTCCCTAATTCGTCCGCAAATAAGGACGAAAGTTTCAGTCCGTAAACCGTCCGTAGTTGCAGACCACCAAGCCGTTCGCAAATCGACGGAAAAAGTCGGAGAATTTTTTTTAAAAAAAATTATGGACGGGCGGCCCGTTTGCATTTGCGGACGCCTCTGTAACAGCAAATAATGGTAGTCGAGATAAGATAGTGATTCGTTATGCAATTTATAGTATGTTGTTTGATCGAGATAAGGATTTTCCCTCCTATATAACAGGACTGATGTCACGAGCTCATAGATTGAACTAGATGAGTATGATACCATCCATGACTCATGTTCAATCTAGACATTGAGGAGAAAGGGATTAATGTATATAAATCACGAGATTGGTAATGTCAAGTCATAAACATTCTCATTATATATCCCATTCATAAACATGTAGACGTTTTGAGTCTTTCACCTTGCAATCAAGCGTTCTTTAGTAAAATAGATAAGGAAATCGAGCCAAGGACATACAAACAAGTGCAAGGAAACTATGAATGTCGACAAGCCATCCCGAAGCCATCCTCAAGAGGATATGTGGACGTCCCGGATTAGGGACTACAACCTAGGGGCGTCCGCAAATTGCGGACGACACTCGGTTCCCAGTCCCTAATCCAGGACGCCTTCGGTGTTCGTTTCCAATCCGTCCGCAATTGCGGACCGTTTAGGGACTGTTTGTCCGTCCGCAAATTTAGGGACGGATTAGGGACCGATTTTTTTTAACGTCTCTATTCCGTCCGCAAATTTAGGGACAGACCGAACAGTCCACAAAATCCGTTTGCAATCTTCAAATTTCTGGTAGTGTGATAAGGGATTTTAGTCTGTTTATATCTATCTAACAATTGAATATTGGTCTAGATTCATATTAATATCCACGTTCTAAAACTGAATCTAGACACAAAGGAAAGAATTATGTTGTATTGTCTCACATGGATTAAGAGATGAATTAAAAACTTTTTATATACGTTATTAGTCAAATGTAAAATCTTGAATTAAGTTTTATATTGAATTTAAGTCTAACATTTATAAATTAAATTTTGGATTTAATTACTTCTAAAATTTTTATTATATTGTATTAATATTCTATTTCGACGTTGCTTTGATTTGGAAATCTTATGGTCAGACAATGTTATATTGAAAAGATGAGACTCTAGAATGATATAATAGGGATTGTGCTTTAGCGAGCATGCACGTGCTTCATGGTCGTTATGATTCGGTTCACCGCACACATAGCCTTATGATGCTACCACTCCCACACGTGTGTACTCACCCATTTAGTCTTTCATTTCGTCATAAATTTTATCAATTTCTTAAATTATCAAATAATATGTAAATTAAATATGGCATCAATTTTTTTTAAGATAAATTTTCACTTTCTGATAAAAAAAATTTCCGTGATATGTCTAACATTCGTAGAGTTTTCGAGAAAATTCAAAATTTACATTTTTTTTGTCTAGTAATAATTTTTAGTCTATATATTGTTTGATAAAAGTTAAATAAGATTTTATACTTAAATCTTGGGAGTTGACGTTTGAAACCAATACACACTACGAATAATGTTATAACTAGTGGGAATATAAAAGATGAAAACTTGTAGAAGATAATTATTGAATCAATAACCAAAGATATCAGAAAATATCAAACAATATTCGTTTATTTACTTGTCAATCTTTAAGTACACTTGTCAGTTTATAAAATGTATTAAAGATCTCCACGGATAACTCTCCCTGAGTTAGACGTAAATACAACCTCAATTGTTTCTTCTCTCAGTACAGTATCCAACTAAGTACACCTAAAAACCTTAGAGCTCTCTCTCTGTTTCGTGTACTACAATGATACTTCTCAGAATGGTTAACATTCTTTTTGTTTTCCAGGTCAACTTATCTGTATTCCGCTCGGCTCAACAACCACTCCCGGTTCTTCAGTCGCGCCGTCATGCTGATCTTTCTTCAGCATTGAATCCGCCCGATTCACTTTGACTCCTCCTTCTTCTCCTTAGTCTTCTCGTTGACTTCCTCCAGTCCTCCTCGAGTTGAATTCGTGCTCCTTAAATATCTCAATTTCCTGAAATAACACTTTTAAACTGCAATCCTATTTTTATTGCATTCACAATCTCCCCCTTTGAATTCTTATCACAAAAACATACGTCAATCAAACATACAGAATTCAAAACAGTGCAATAAAATCATTCAGGCACAGAACAATCACAATATGAGATCAAACAACATAAAATGAATTCACGCAACTAAGTCCAGACCATTTTAAGTTTAAGCATGGAAATGTAAGCATTAAGTACACTTAAAAAATTGTCTTTAAATGCACTTAAAAATTAAAGAACATATGGGAACATATCAGTTCCTCTTCCTTTTTCCTTTGCTTCTCTTTGAAGTAGATTCCTCACGAATCTTTTCAATCTCTTCATCCACAGCTTCCTCGTCTTCCTGCATTTCTCCCCCTGTTTATGTGATAAGATTTCAACCAGATTAGACACAATATAATTATAAACAAATTACACAACAATATAAGTGCACTTGATTCCTCTGAAAACGCAAGATCAATCCATCGATGGTTCGGAGCGCTGCACCTAAGGCTGCACTTAAGGTTTGTCTCAGTTCAGTGAGCTCCTGAACTGTGCTATTCCTGGAAGTTCCAGTTGCTGAAGCGGATGGCATCTTTGCCATATAACGCTTTTCCAGTATAATCCACGGTGGAGTATTCTCTCGAACCTCGTCTTTCCCAATTATATCGGCAGCTTGTTGAACCAAGATGTTCTGAATCAGACATGGGAATGGAAGAATGAACGTTGTGGAGTTAGATAACCCCAATCCAACGATCGAGTCCAAAAATACTTTCCCAAAATTGATGGAAATATCATTCTTCAAGCAGTAGAGAAAAACTGATGTATCCTGCCTTATTCCGTCGGATTTCTTGTTAGGCACCCAGTTTGTGTGGGAAATTTTGTTCAGCAATGCATGCTCCCATTGAAGTTTGGAGTTTGGAATCTGCCATGGCTAGGAACTTAACCTACCTTCTGTCAACTCCTTTGTGACAGCATCCATATCTAAGTCCAGCTGAAGTTCCTTGGCCGAGTAACCAGAATATACGGAATCCCCAAAAACTCGTTTATTACCTCTGCACTAAACTTGAATACATGACCACGAACATACGTGGTGCCAAACAGAGTAGAGCCTAGTTCTTCAATATCAGGAACAAGATTCGCATAGAACTCATAGACGAGTTCCTTACAAACAGGAGTCACAGTGGTGACTGTGTTTGTCAGCTTCCTGTTGACCAGTAAGTCCCACACAGATAGATGTGAAATTGATGCACGCTAAGTCCTCTCTCAAAGAAAATTTCCCTTTCCTTAAGGGTTCTAAACCTACCCAGGTATGATTCCTTGTACATTTCGTGCGAATAGGCTTTCGAAACAGAGAGAGGAATAGTGGACGGAGCAGCACTCGGTCGAGGAACCGAGGTAGTATGGTCATCCCGTGGTGGTATTGAAGAAGTAGACGTATCCCTTGGCTCAGTGGAATGTTGATATGGATCATTCTGTGGGGTCGAAGCGGAGGGGACTCTGATGTCGCTATCAGGATATGTGCGAAGGTGGACCATGGAAGATGCACCTGATCTCAGATTTTCACGTTTATTTGGTGCAAAAAATTTCGTCGCCATCACCTTGTATCGGCGACCATTTACACGAGAAGGATTTCGTGTAAACACCAAATCCCCCATCCGTACTTCCTGATCATCAACCAGGAGAATGTCGTCTGCATTTAGGCCGAAATTGTTGCTACGAGAAACTGCTTTTTTTCTCGAGAGAGATGGGTTAGGGTTTCAGAAATGGAAGCAAAATGTGAAATAGAGCAGTTTACGAGAAGTTAAGTGCAGTTGCAGAGAAAATTTAGGAATTTTGAAAAAATTTGAATTTACTGCACTAGTCACATCAGCCCATAAACACATCCCATCACATTTAAAAAAACTGCCGGTCAATTTGAAAGAGAAAAACACTCAAGTGCAGTTTTACTCGTCAGATCAATGTGAAATTTTTGACATAAAACATGATAAACAGAATCAAAGCAGAATCAGACCGTTAAGAATTAGTCAAAAACTGTAAACGGTTGATTGTTTAAGTACACTTACTGAAAATTGTTCTCCACTTAAAACAATATGTTCTATTGCATTTCTTCTTATCATTTTTTTCATTTTCTTCTTTTTTTTTTATTTATTCAAACTACTCATTTACAGTTTCTAGGACGTTGTTTAGATATCCTTTTGTTCATATAACAAGCTCCTTGACTACCCCTTTTTTTAGGTATACTCTTATGCACGCATAGAGGAGTATGTAAGCACAAATTTTGGCTTTGTGTCATAGGACGTTATAGCTGAAACTGAATATCTCCCAACTTAGACCCGAGCATATATTCATGACAAACTAATCTTATTTTTGCATGTGAATGCGCATAAAAGTTATCAGAGGAGTAAGTAGAGTTTAAGTGCACTTAGATCATCAGATAAAAGAACTGTAGCTTTCAGATATAGAAACAGTGTTCAGACACAGAACAAAGATCATTTAAGTGTACTTAAATCAAGCAGACATTGCAGTAGTTTCCCTCTTCTTCGTAAGATCATCAAACACTCCAAAACACAATTTCACCAATGTAATACGCAAGAAACGATCAAAGCTCACAAACACCAAGTGATTTTCTCATAGCTCACAAACACCAAGTGATTTTCTCAGAGAAACAAACCGATTTAAATCCAGGGGTTTTGTCAAAATATCTGCGAGCTAACGTTCCGTAGGCACATACTCTACTTTCATTTGTTTCTGCTCAACTTTTTCTCTCAGAAAATGATGTCTTATTTCTATATGTTTCGTTCTAGAATGTTGAACAGGATTTTTTGAAATGTCTATGGCACTAGTATTATCACACCATGCAGTAAAAGTTCTGGATTTCATACCGTAGTCCATAAGCATTTGGTTCATCCATACCAGTTGAGTGCAACAAGTTCCCAAGGCAATGTATTCAGCCTCAGCAGTAGAAAGAGATTTCGAATCTTGCTTTTTGCTGTGCCATGAAACTAAATTGTTTCCGAGAAAGAAACAGCCTCCAGATGTACTTTTACGATCATCCGCATTTCCTCCCCAATCAGCATCACTGAAACCTGCAAGTTCACAGTTAGTATCTTTGGAATATAATATGCCATACTCTGCGGTACCTTTGACATATTTGATAATTCGCTTAACAGTAAGCAAGTGGGATTTCTTTGGTTTAGCTTGATATCTGGCACAAATCCCTACACTTAAACA
>CM071863.1:58445833-58458980 GCA_036759665.1 Gynandropsis gynandra
ATTTATATCTACTGATGAAAAGATAGCTGTCAGGGCCTTTGCATTGAACGTTGAACTCCTTTTTTTCACTAGGTGTCCAGTGATCTGATGGCTTTTCCTTTTCTGTTCCATTTTCATCGATAACAGTCGGTGGTGTCCATCCGTTCTTAACTGCACTCCAAGCATCTTCGTCAATTCCTCGTATACTCGCTCTCATCTTAACTTTCCAGTATCCATAGTTAGATGAGTCTAACATGACAGGTTTTCCAAACGAATACATGTCTCTTGTTCCTTCCATTTTAGTCGTCTTCTTGGATCTCCAACCAATTTTAGATTTACTCTAAATGTTGGTTACCTGCTCTGATACCAATTGAAAACTTGTAGAAGATAACTATTGAATCAATAACCAAAGAGATCAGAAAATATCAAATAGT
The DNA here is from genome assembly GCA_036759665.1 of Gynandropsis gynandra. NCBI lineage: Eukaryota > Viridiplantae > Streptophyta > Magnoliopsida > Brassicales > Cleomaceae > Gynandropsis > Gynandropsis gynandra. The sequence continues at coordinate 58,446,247 of CM071863.1, forward strand.
ATTCGTTTATTTACTTGTCAATCTTTAAGTACACTTGTCAGTTTATACAATGTACTAAAGATCTCCACAGATAACTCCCCCTGAGTTAGACGTAAATACAACCTCAACTGTTTCTTCTCTCAGTATAATATCCAACTAAGTACACATAAAAACCTTAGAGCTCTCTCTATCTCTCTCTCTTTCGTGTACTACAATGATACTATGATACTTCTCAGAATGGTTAACCTTCTTTTTGTTTTCCAGGTCAACTTATCTGTCTTCTACTCGGCTTAGCAACCACTCCCGGTTCTTCAGCCGCGCCGTCATGCTGATCTTTCTTCAGCATTGAATCCACCCGATTCACTTTGACTCTTCCTTCTTCTCCTTAGTCTTCTCGTTGACTTCCTCCACTCCTCCTCGATTTGAAGTCGTGTTCTTTAAATATCTCAACTTCCTGAAATAACACTTTTAAACTGCAATCCTATTTTTATTGCATTCACAAAAAAGATATAGACGATCATTATATTTATATATTAAATAATAAATCTATAATACATTTCAAAATAAATCATCAAAGTCGTACATTTATTTGAAAAATTGGATATGACGTGTATTATTTATACATTTCATTGTAAATATTACCAAATAAGCAATCATATTACATACATGCTGTCTCTTTCACGATCATGTTTTTTTTTTTTACTTGTGTCACTCTGTAGTGTCAACCAAAGCTGTAGCATTCCTCCCTCAGATCGTGCTTAGTTTAGGCACACGTAAACACCACACTTCTTAGCCCTGTCCCCACCATAGATATGATCAAGGCCTTTATAATTGTGTGTTTAATACAATTATAACATGCACGTTTGTTTCTTTTTGTTTGACATTTTCCTTTTTTCCATTTTCAATATCATGATCATATATCCAATCTCTCAAACAATTTGAACCATACTTTAAACCTATGGTCACAATTTCATCCATAGATTATCTATGTTATATTGTATTATATTATATCGTTTATGATGTATATTCACCTATTCATATATAAGATTTTGGATTATATATTATCTTAAACTAGTTTTTTAATTTGATTTTAGTCAAAAATCATTTATTATAATATCATTGTTTCGTTTACTGATTATGAATATTTCAATATCAAGGTTATATTTTTTTATGTGTACATTCTAAAATCAAATTTAAACATGAGATTGGATATTATAATATGTTGTCTCGAATAAATTAAAATATATATTTATGGATTAATGATATATATGGTTTTTAACAATACAAAATTCTTAACTAATTTTCAATTTGGGTTAATCCAAAACTCATTTGTTACATTCATTGATTTGTTAAATTCATCAATTTGTTAAATTTTAACAAGGGATATAAATTGTATTAATATATTGTATCATCCTTTTTAAAATAAAAAGGGTAAATCGTCTATTCTACACGAGAATTTGATTTAGTTTTGTTAATTGCGTCAAAATCAGATAAAAATGAATTAATCAAATCGGTTTAATTGGTTTCAAGCTCGAGTAGTAATTCTAGTTGTATCTTCGGGCATAACATCTCTTCTGGCTGGGGGCGGAATCACACATTTTCGTTTTAAAATACCCTTTGGTGTGAGTGAGTGTTTAACATACGATATTAGAAAATGAACATATTTGATAATTTGGGATGAAGCACCAATGCCCACTAACATACAATCGAATATTTGGATTGAACTTTGAAAGATATCATCTCTGCTAGCAATGAGGAAGCATCTAAAAAACTATTTGGGGTAAAATCATTCTATTTGGTGGTGATTTTAGGTAGATTTTATTTGTAACACTAGGGTGGAATATAAAGTATTCAGGTAACAATTAATCGTTCATATTTGTGGCAATCATATTGCATTTATACATTGACACAGAACATGCGATTATCTCAAGATGAGATGAAATTTGCAGATTGGCTATTGACTATTGCGATGGGACGACACTTACGAGGGATACAACAACTACAAATCATAATGGAGGTAAAAAAATCATGATAGAAAAAAATTGATGCTTGGAAACACAAACAACTCGTTACAAACTCTTGTAGATGCAACATATCCACGTTTCACATCATTTTACACGAATCTTGAATATATAAGACAGAGAGAGATTCTAAACCAAGGAATGCACATGTTGATTAAGCAAATGGGTTTTTATTATCAAAGCGTCATGGCAATATGATCAAGTTCTTTACTTTAGATATTATTAGGATTAATAGTTCTCCGACTAATTATTGACATTCTTACTACCTTGTGGCGTACCTAAACTCTTTGGAGTTCTCTAGAATAAAAAACGTGTTTAAAGGTTGGTGCCTCAATTATGATGTTCTGCAACACCAAAGAGAATGACTATATAACGATACACGTTTTAGATATATGTGTACTTGAGACCAAAATTATCATTGGAACTCTAGTGAACAAGGTCCTTATACCAAGGGTGATTTTATCACCTATTGATTCAGACCTTCCATTTACATTGAGAATAAGACAACTTCCACTTAGATTGTGTAACGAATGATAATAAAAAAAAGTCAAGGACAAAGTTTTAAATAAATCGAATTATATCTATCAAAACCGGTTTTCACCCACGAACAGATTTATATTGCGTTTTCAAGAGTTATTTCATCTGATGGGTTGAAGATATTAGATATGAACGAAAATTCAACAGAAAAATCAGATGTCAAAAATGTTGTTTATTAAGAGATTTTTTTGCCTCCAAAATAGACATGGTACCAACAAATTTTATTCCATCATTAAATTTTTTATATGCCATCTAATCATAATATATTATGTCTTTATACATGCTTGTTGTTTTTTTTTTCCTTGGATCAACTAATGAAGCTAATTTTCAATATGATTACAATCCAAGAAATATTTCATGTTTTTTAAAAATATCCTACGTCTATCACACTTGGTATTTACATTGGTACACATATTATTCATCCATACATGTATTTATATTTTAAAAATATTATGTTAGTCATAATCTTTCCTCTATTTCTAATATTTCAAGATATATTACGCACCGTAAACCATTTCGTTAACATATCTTTTTAAAATACGTGTATACCCTATCTTTTTAAAATACGTGTATACTCTATCTTTTATCTCCAACTATACAAATAATTTCTATATTTTATCTTTTATTTTTCTTCTATTTATTGTTTTGCACATTTTTTATTGTATAGTCTTATAAATTATTATAATTACACAATTATACATAAACAAATTTAATTTTACAAAATTTAATTTTTTAATCATTCGATCTAATACTTTTATTTAATAATATAAACAGAAATCATCGATGCACATATGACGTTTCTGGTTAGTTTAAATAGTACTATTAACTTTATGTATTATCTATTGAACACGAGATGTTGCTTTGTGCAACTTAATAGATGTTTGTGGCTACGGGTTATAGCGACATCGATGGTTGAGTTTGACTTATCCACCGCACATTAAATGCTAATGAATCCTGAAATAAATGCTTTTATTCTATTTTTTTCAGTAAATACTATATTCTACTGATTGTAACACAAAAGCCTCGAAAGCCTCAGCAAATTTATAATTATATAAAGTTATAGAAAAATACCAATTGAGAAATAAACTATCTTATTTAAAAATATTTACTGAATTTAACTAACTTAGTCGATATATATACTACACATTAAATGAGGAGATTGTCGCCACAAAGGTGCTGAGATCTTCTTTGGGGTACGAGAAAACTATACAATGGATTCTTAGCAAAACAACATAACACTAGTTTCTATTTAATTTTATTTACTTTTTTTTTAAATTTTTCAAATCCATGTATTATCAAAGAGAAATATATCTATTCATCACATTGACAGAATTTTATTTTGAAAAAAATTATTTCAAAAAAATTTAAAGATGGTAAATTTTATAATAATTTTTTAATTTTTCGGATGAAACAAAAAAAGTTTATGATTTTATATATTTTTAATCAATAAAATATTATATTTTTATGACCGCAATAATTCGTAATTTATTTTTTATATATACATAAATACTTTTTTAAAATGTATTTAATATGTTGTAAACAGTACAGATCAAATAAGTTTATACTAAAATATACACAAATTAATATACAACAATAACTTTAAAATAAAAGCCTCAGACGCAATACCTTCAAAATAATCTTCATTAATTTAATTATAAAAGATCATATAACATATGTAATACATATAACATGGAGACAAAACATACATTGGTGAATGATTAATGATGTAAGAGATGAAGTTACGAATATAATAATGGAGACAAAACAACTGTTTTACATATTAAAAAAAATAGACGATTTTTGTAATCGTTTAGAGAGTCTAACATAGACTAAGACGCCGTCGTTTTGGGATGCCGAAAGAGATCCTCAATTTCACAAACCTACTAACTTTATACGTCATCTCTCTCACTCTCTCTCTCTATATATATTACAATCCTCGGCAACATGCATGCACTATGCATGAACATGAAAGTACACAGTCATGTACATATCGATACATACACATATGTGTTTGTGTATGCTTAGATTGACACGATGACTCTTTGTTCAACACAACAAAATCCCGGTGGATCAGCAATTGGACAACCCAAGTGTTATTACATATATAGTTCATCGAGATATATATGTATATATATATATGTAATAAGTTCATCTAATCAAGTTTTCTACAAAAATATTTATTCAATACACAAGATTTAATTATATAAAATATTTGTCTTGAACTTTAAGTTTCAAATTATAAAATTATATTTATTTTAACTTTTATATACTGTTTAGTGATTATGTAAGGAATATTTGAGTAGAAATTTTAAATTAATGTTTATATTTGCCTCTTCGTTGGGCGACAAACATTTCTCTCACACATTTTCTGCCTTTCCATTTGTTGGCACTAGCATGCATATTACCCTTCCTTTTCAATTTTAAAGTAATATATTTATATATGCATGTATATATTATAATATAAAAGTTGTAAATCCTTATTATAGTTATGGTGAATGCCATTTTTACAGCTCTCTTGGTCATGCGTGATTGCATAATATAACATATATATTATTTCCTATTGATTTGAGGGTAAAGAAGTTAGTTCTATATATCTATACATATTTTACAATTATTAGTGATGATTTCGGTGGAACGATTACAAGCTTTGAAATTAGTTCGGACATTGATTTAGCATAGCTGTTCATTAAAAGGAAATATTTTAGTACAATATCATTTTGAGTATTTCGCATACATTATGTAATTGATAAATGAAAAATATAAAAAAAAATCTATTACATATTTAAATTGTTATTTAAAAATGTATTCATATTAACCAAAATTTAAACTATAAAAAATATAATAGACGGTAAAACTCATAAGTATTTTTTTCTGATAACATAAAATAAATATCAACAAACATTAGATATTGCAGTATCTTCGTTCCATTTATTTGTGATAAGAATGTAAAACCAAAGTGAAAATATATTATTTTTCATAACAAAAAGAAAAAGAGTAATGATGACTCGAACACCCCACGAGCAATACACACATATTCACTTTAATTTATTTTCTATTTGAGATTATAATTTATATCTCTCGCTTTCTTCATAACTCCGCTCTTCAATCATTCATTCATTCATTCTCATTCTCATTCTCACTTCACTTCTCCTTCTTCCTGGGCTTCTCCACATTGATGGCTCTCGAAACATTCCTCTTAAAGCTCAAAACCGCCATTTCCCCAAAACCCACCTCCAAATCCACCCGATCATCTCCGCCGTCTCCGATCGCCGCCTCCGCCTTGACTCCAGTCGGTGTTTTGTCGTTCGAAGTTGCTGGACTCATGTTGAAGCTCCTCCACCTCTCCCACTCTCTCTCCGACTCCAACGTTGTCAGTCTCCGACATCAATCCGTCTCTCTCGAAGGAGTTCGCAAGATCGTCTGCGGCGACGAGACGTTCTTGCTCAGCCTCGCGTGTGCAGAGCTCGCCGAGAGCCTCTGCCACGCCGCGAAGGGCGTCTCGCGGCTGAGCCGCCGCTGTACCACCGCGAAACTCCGCTCGTTCGAGATGCTCTTTTACGAGTTTGCAGACATGGGTCGTGACCCACACAGTTGGGCCTTGAGTTGTAAAGACATTGAAGCTAAGAACAAGAAAATGGAAAGGTAAAAAGCAATTACCTTTCCATTGTACACACCAATCATTAGGAAAGATGCGAAAGTTTTCAAATTGAAATCCAGATTGAAAAGTCCCAAGCTTTGAATAATTTTCGTAGTTAGTGGTTCGATTTTATGTTGGAATTTGAGTAAAAGTTTCATAATTAATGAATCTTTCATGGAAACAGATATGTAAACCTGACGACGGCGCTATATAAAGAAATGGAGGAGCTGACGATGTTGGAGAATTCGTTCAAGAAATACAGTACGCAGCTGATTCTCAGAACCGACAACGAACTCGACAACAACAAGGACCTACAGAAACTGATAGATCTGCAGCAGAAAATCCAATGGCAGAGACAACAGGTGAAGTATCTCAAAGACAGATCTCTCTGGAGTAAGAGCTTCGACGCCGTCGTCGTGATTCTCGTGAGATCGGTCTTCACCACTCTCGCCAGACTCAAATCCGTATTCTCCGCCGTCTCCGGCAGATTCGTGGGTCCCACCTCTTATCTGCCTCGATCCCTCTCTTCGTCCACTCTAATTCACCCGAGTCCAAACGACGCCGTACAGAGGCCGCAAAACGGCGGAATTCCCAAAACGGCACCGTCTTCGGCATTCTTCGAGGCGAGTTCGAAGCTTCTGAAGCCACCGGGAACGACGCTGGGAGGTTCTGCTCTTGCTCTGCACTACGCGAACTTGATCGTTGTGATGGAGAAGATGATAAAGCAGCCACAGCTTGTAGGTGCCGACGCGAGGGACGACCTGTACGGAATGTTGCCAGAAAGTGTACGGACATCGCTGAGGTCGCGGCTGAGAGGAGTGGGATTCACGGCGACGGACGCCCGACTCGCGGCGGAGTGGAAAGTCGCGTTGGGGAGGATCTTGGGATGGCTTTTACCGTTGGCTCATAACATGATTCGGTGGCAGGGTGAGAGGAGCTTCGAGCAGCAGAACATGGTGACAAAGACAAACAGTCATCAGCAGATTCAGACAAATCAGGATCAAGTGAATGTGATGTTGTGGCAGACTCTGTTCTTCGCAGACAGAGCAAAAACAGAAGCTGCAATAACAGAGCTTCTTGTTGGATTGAATTACATTTGGAGGTTCGAAAGAGAGATGACTGCAAAGGCTTTCTTCAATCTCCACTCTCCGAATTCTACTCAATCAGAATCTGAAAACTGATTTATTCCTTCGTATAGTTTTAATTTTCCACAGGATTTGGGGAATTCAAAGGGTTTTTTTCTTTTATTTAATTCCTTAATATGAACATCAAAACATTGAGTTTTTTTTTCTTTCTTTATTTTATTTTGGTTAACTATTGATTTGACTCGAGGATTTATAAAAGTATATAGTGTGATGTAAAATGTAGATAATCATGTATGAAATGAATTTGAGTGAGTATTTTCTTCTTGTAATTATCGTCGTAATCCTTAAATTATGAATAAATATATATAAACATATATCACTTATCATTTATTTTTATTTTACATTTTCGAAAAATAAATTAAAAAATGTCTATTAGTACCAACAACAACAACAATAATAATAAGTGACATCATTCATGTTTCTTTACTAAAGTCGTGGACTTCTGGAATAATGAAATATTTGAATTTTTAGAATATAGATAAATGAATAATGATTTCGTATAGTATAGACTGAACTTATAACCATGAAATTTAATCAGCGGATTATAGACGAAATAATAATATATAGTTTGCAGTAGAATAAAAATTGCAGTTTTTTTTGTTTCAATTGTAGATTAGATAAAATATCATATATTTATAAATCTATAACAGTTTAGCTTCTAAGTCGTATATTTTGTAAATAATTATATTTTGTAAATCTATAATTATTTTTCCCAATCTTTCAATATCTATCAAGTGAATCCATATAAATTATTCTTAAAACCCTAAAACTTTGGTCTCGTGACAAAGATAAAATGATTACTCTATATATATTTAAAAAAATCGATCGTTTTATAAGATATAAAAACGGGTGGTTAACGATCTCATCTGAAAACAAAGTACTTTTGTAAGATGAAAGTTGATGTTATTACTTTCTCAATATAGACTATATATAGTACATAGGTAAACCTAACAGGATCCTAAAATTAAGATAACAGAGTATTTCTAAAGATATGCTCAATATACAACAATATTGCATAGTATCTTCCTATATGCCCCTCAAGATGGAGCACTAGAGGTCATGTCAATCTTGTCACATAATCGAAGAAAGGCTGAGCGAGGCAGAGGCTTTGTGAGGAGGTCTGCAAGCTGATCTGCTGAGGAAACATGCGAGACCCTGAGCAAACCGGATTGAACTTGAGCGCGGACAAAGTGATAATCAAGTGCAATGTGCTTCATACGAGAGTGGAATATTGGTTTGACTGAGAGATATGTGGCCCCGATGTTGTCACAATAAACCACTGGTTCAGTAGGCAGAGTAACTCCAAGTTCTGTGAGGATGTGAACAAGCCATCGGAGTTCAGCTGAAGTCGAAGCAACATACCTATATATTTGCTTCAGTAGATGAGCGAGCTAGAATCCCTTTTTGTTTCTTAGAAGACCATGATATGGATGTTGTCCAAGAAACACCACAAAAGCACTGGTTGAGGCATGATCATCTCGGTCACCTCCCTAGTCAGCATCACTAAATCCATAGAGAGATAGACTATTTGAGGCTGTGAAGAAACTATCAGTGTTGATTGTACCTACCAGAAATCGAAGTACTCTCTTTGCAGCCTACCAATGTTCTGTTGTGGGAGCGTGCATGAATTAAGACAATTTGTTTACAACAAAGCTGATGTTTGGTCTGGTGTGGGAGAGATTTTGGAGACTTCCTACAATCATTCGGTATTCTGTAGCATCTGGGAGAGGATCACCAGAGGACAGATTTAGGCGAGAAGTGGAAGCCATAGGTGTCTTGACCTGATTAACATCCTGCATTGAGGTACGATTGAGGAGATCCCGGATATACTTCCTCTCTGTAAGCAGGAGGCCTTTGGAAGTTCTTGTTGCTTCAATACCGAGAAAGTATGTGAGATCACCAAGATCCTTTAATGAAAATCTGGTAGCAAGTGTCTGAATGAATGATTGAATGTGAGCTGAAGAATTTCCAGTAATAACCAGATCATCAACATAAACAAGAACAAAAATTCGAGTTTGTCCTTGTTTAAGAATAAAGAGAGACTCGTCGGCCAGAGAATTCACAAAGCCAGCATGAGAAGAAACTGTTTGAGCTTTGAATACCAGACACGAGGGGCTTGTTTAAGGCCATAGATTGCCTTGTTAAGTTTGCAGACATGATATGGGTTGTCTTTGTCTATGAAGCCCTGCGATTGTGACATAAACACCTCTTCAGACAGTGTTCCTTGCAAGAAAGCATTGTTTACATCAAGTTGACGCAGAACCCAACCAGATGAGACAGCAAGACTTAGTACAAGGCGTATTGTAGCTGCTTTAACAACAGGACTGAAGGTTTCATGAAAATCCACTCCCGGTATCTAATGAAAACCTTTGGCCACTAAACATGCTTTGAATTTGTCCACACTTCCATTAGGCTTATGTTTGACACGAAATACCCATTTGCAGTCAACAATATTTTGTGCTTATGCTGGAGGAACTAGATCCCAGGTGTTGTTCCGAAGTAGAGCATCAAACTCTTCACTCATGGCTCGTCTCCATAAGGGATATTTTAGAGCTTCACTAGTTGTACGAGGTTCAATGAAAGTCTCTTTGTTGGTCTAAAGATGTTGTTTTTGCCGCGGGTAACCATTGGATACATGTTGGTAGTAGAGGCAATATCATGGTTGTCAGGTGAAGATTGGTGTACATAACTCCGAGGGAGAGCAGAAACTGTTTATGTGTCCGTTGTGTTCTCCAGTGGTGAAGGATCAGAGCTTGAGGGCAAATCTGGTGGTGTCCTGAGTGTTTGAGATATTGGAATGACTCTTGATACTAGAGGAATATCGGAGGAGGAAGATGGAGGGAAAGACTCTGTGGGTGAATGCAGTGATTGTGAGAGCGATGGAAAGCATTTTGGTAGATCTGAAAAGGGAAAGATATGTTCGAAGAATTGAACATGCCGAAATGTGTAGGTGAGAGAATAAACAGGATCAAAGCAGAGATATGCACTCTCATTTGGTGAGTAACCGAGGAAAATGCAGGGAGTGGATCTGGGAGATAGTTTATGAGCAGAATAAGGTCGAAAACCAAGGGTAACACAGGCAACCAATTACCCGAAGTTTAAGATAATTGGGTTCCTGATTGAAGAGCAAGGCAAACAGTGAAGTATTGGAGAGATTTGGTGAACACAATATGTTAATGAGATAGATAGCAGCAGAGAAAACAAATGACCAGAATGTAAGAGGAATTGAGGTATGAAGAAGAAGAGATAAACATGTTTCAACGATGTGTCTGTGTCGTCTTTCGGACATGCCATTGTGTTTAGGTGTGTGGGGTGGAGTTTTGAGATGAGAAATTCCATGAGCAGCAAGAAAAGAGGCAAGAGCAATGTACTCTCCACCATTGTCACTATAAAGGGTTTGGATTTTGCTTTGGAAATGTGTTTCGACGAGGGCTTTGAATCTTATAAAGATTTCAGAGACTTGAGATTTGTGTTTTAGTGGATACAACCATATGTATCTTGTGTAATGATCCACGAAGATGACATAGTATTTGAATCCATCCACTGATAACAATGGCGATGTCCATATATCAGAGAACAAGATTTCAAGAGGTTTAGAAGATGTAATAGAGGTAACTTAAAATGGTAATTTGTGACTCTTATTAATAGAGTAAGAGTTGCAGAACAGAGAACCGAAAGAATGAGACAGCGGAAGTGAAAACTTAGATAACATTTTACGCAAAATGGAAACTGACGGATGTCCTAAGCGAGAGTGCCATTGAGGAAGAGGCATCTTGGATGCGGAGAGAGCAGTAGGAGATGACTCATGAAGGGATAGATTTGGCCATTCATAGACACCATGTCTGGTAGTTCCTTTAAGAACGATTGCCCCCTAGCTTAGATCTTTCACCTGAAATCCATGAGAAGAGAGTTCAACAGAGACATTGTTAGATTTGCACAGCTGATTTATAGAGATGAGGTTCTTGTTTATAGTAGAAACATGAAGCACATTATTGAAACATTGTTCTCGTGAGGGCAGAGAGATGGAAAAGGAACCGGTGTTTGAGATTGGTAATGTTGTTCCATCACCAATCATGACTGCATCTCCTCCTGTGTAAGAGTTGTGGAGTGATATGATGTGTTGGTCCACTGTCGAGTAGGCACTATCCTGCATCATAAGGAGAGACCATGGAGTTGTGTGCACGAGGCTGATAAGTATGATGAGGAGCTTGTCTGTGTTGCTGCTGAAAGTGAGTTTCAGTGTTCCCAGATGATGTGATCAGTTGAAACTGTGGACATCGTTTGGCACTGTGACCAAAGGTTCCACAAGCCTAACATTTGCCTTGGTAACCTTTGGTTTGGCTAGCCTGATTACGATTCCAGTTGGTGTTTTGTTTCCTTCGGAAAGCAGAGTTTGGACGTGTTTATGTGTGAAGAGCAGTCACAGGGAGTGTGGGTGAGGCTGAACTCATATTCTGAACTTTAGCCTCATGATTAAGGAGTCTTTCGTGCAGCTCATCCATTGGTATGAGCATATCACGAGCATTCACCGCATCAATGACAGACTTGTATTCTTCAGGAAGTCCATCTAGAATGTATTCTATGATATCTTCAGCATCAAGAGCCTTGCCCAAAAGGGCAAGTTCATCAGATTTGGATTTCACAAACCTCTTATAATCATGAATGGTCTGTGTTCCCTTACTGCAGTGTTTCAGTTGGTTGCGGAGTTGTCTCAGTGACCTCGGGTTGGTTTGCCATAAGTGTTGGCAAGGAGCTTCTAGGCCTCTCAGACTGAAGACACACGGATAACCATTGGTTGCAGTGAAACATAAATTGCACCCAATAGGGCAGAGAACAAGAAACGCTCTTGTTTTCTTAAGGGTTTAAAGGCTGGGTTGGTTGTTGAAACACCATCAACAAGTAGTGTGGCCTCTGGAAGAGTAGGTTTTTTCCTGAATAAAGCATTCAAGACTATGTCCCTCAAGAAGTGCTTCAACTCGAACACTCTATGTCAAATAGTTTGATGTGGTGAGTTTGATAATTTTTGTCATGTTCACAGTGAGAAGAACCTTTTGTGGTTTTTGGGGGTTGAACATGAGTGTGGAATCAATGGCTGCAGTGAAAACATCATCTCTGTTTTCTGATGTGCGAGGCATGATTTTGAGAAAAGGGGATTGAAAAAAAAAAATTTGTAGACGTTTGTCTTGTTAGTCGGTTGATATCATATAAGATGAAAATTGATATTTTTCCTTCCTCAATACAGACTATATATAGTAGGGGTGGGCACGGGTCGGGTACCCGGATTTTTGAGGGTACCCGAACCCGAACCCGAACGGGTAGGCAATTTGCTACCCGAACTCGAACCCGAGGGATGCGGGTACCCAGGGCTCGAGTACCCGAAGAATGAGCCGGGTACCCGCGAGTACCCGAACCCGA
>CM071863.1:58477417-58536938 GCA_036759665.1 Gynandropsis gynandra
CCAACGGGCATCCGTTACAATTTGCAACGGATGACCGTTGGAAATCCCGCTATATATATGTTGCGACGGATTTTTTCTTATTTCAACGCCAAACAAATCCAGAAATCTCAAACACTACCAAAACTTACAAAAATGAGAAGACGTTTTATAGGAAGCGGGGGAATGTTGGCCGGTTCCGCGGGAGCGCCTCCCCCGTCGCCACCACCTCCATATCGTCCTCCGTCACCAGTAGCGGCACCGCCGATATTTGTTGACGAGGACGATATGGTTGATATAGATGCCTTGATCGATGATTTCGATGGGCGTCCAACCCTTCCGATCATCGATCCCGAACGTTCTCTTGGAACGTTATGGTAATTTTAATGTAATTGTTATGAATTTCATTTAAATTGCGTAAATATTACTAACTTGATATTTTGCTATGCAGGTTTGATGAGAGTGATGTCTTAAGACACACTGATAACAACATGATTTGGGGATCGATGCAAGACGATCTCTTTTACTCCTGGCAAGTTACGCCAGAAGTTGTGCGCCAGCGATGGTGGCGCACTTTTGTGGTAAGTTTTATTAATTATATTTGAATTTTAAAATTAAAAATATATATTTGAAAACTACTAATTATATAATTCTGTTTGCAGCGTTCATACAGATGGCGCCGAATTCATACAACGCGCATCTTCACTGCATGGGTGCGCGATATGCAGATTCGGTTGCGCATCATGATGAATGGTGCGAAGCGGAACTACTACGCCAACAACAGCAGACCGAAATGGGCAACCGAAACGGTCTTCAACAAATTGATTGAGCATTGGGAGTCCGCATCATTCAAGGCCAAGAGCGAGAAGGCTAAACAAAATCGCTACGGTGAGAAGGTTCCCGGAGATGGTCCCCATCGCCATACTTCGGGATCAAAATCATTCGCGAAAAGAAAAAAAGAATTGGTAAATTTTAAATTATTTAGATTTTTTATTCATTTAAATATTTATCTAACAAAAATTTTTTATATTGTAGACGCAACGGATGGGAAGAGAACCGACTCTTCTTGAAGTGGTATTAGAAACCCACGCAAAGAAGAAGTCGGTTGTCGGGGAAGAGGCTGAAGAACCGGAACTCGTCGATCCTCGAGCGACCCGAACCGTGAGAGCTGTGACGGAGAAGATCATACAGCAATCTCAGGCTTGCGGTTCAAGCCCCGACGACCTCAGTCCTTTACAAAAGGACCAAATCTATTTAGAGGTAATAATTTATTATTTTGTTTCTAAATTATTAATATAATTTGTTAAATTCTAACGTTACGATTATTTGTTTTGTAGTCGGTGAAACCGTATAAGGGACGCCTGTACGGTCTCGGAGCGCTTCAAAAGGACATCCTCGAAGACGTAACGTCGGTACCTCCATCGGTCCAAGAGAGTTTTTCTCAACAACGGCGGATCGAAGAACTCGAAGCACAACTTCGAGAACAACGAGCTGAAACGGCGCAACAATCAGTGAAGATACAACATTTGGAGAGCGTCATTGAGTTGTTGTCGGGCCAGGTGAGGGGATCAACACCGCAGCAAGAACCGGGGCTCGATTCGGATGCAACTCCGTCTCGAGGGGATGGTGGTGGTGATGGTGGGGATGATAACGACGCAACCGACCTAAATGATTTGTAATAGGAAATAGTTTTAATTTTAGATGGTTTGTAATATAATTTTGATATTTTTATTAAAAACCTTTTAGTTTTAATTTTTTTTTTATTTTTTTTATTTTTTTATTTTTTTTCAAATGTTGCAACGGGCATCCGTTGGAACTGGTAACGGGCATCCGTTGCTAATTTTTTCCCGCCAAATTGTTTCCCACCCTTTTGCAACGGACATCCGTTGCAACCGCTAACGGGCTTCCGTTAAAAAAATATTTTTCCCGCTAAATCTTCCCGCCAGTTTGCAACGGCCATCCGTTGCAAGCTCCCGCCATTTTGTAACGGTCATCCGTTGCAATGTCCCGCCACATGGCAACGGATGTCCGTTGCCAAGATTTCCGATTTTGCAACGGACCGCCGTTGCACACCAACGGCCGTCCGTCACAACGTTTTGCAACGGTGATCCGTTACTATTATTCTAACGGCTGATTCCGTTGAAAGTCCGTTGCAATTTTGTAACGGAATATATCTGTTGGAAGGCCGTCACGAATTGCAACGGATCCTCATTTGCAACGAACTTTTCGCGACGGACGGAAATCCGTTGGTGTCCGTTGGAAACGGCTGTTTCCAACGGATTTTTGGCGATTTCCAACGGATTCGTCCGTTGGAAATCGCCAGTTTTTTTGTAGTGTCTCATTCTATTTCTCATCAAGAACTGCTTTTCGCGTCATCATTTTGAGCTTACGGATGTCCTTCCAACAAATACCCTTTGGATTTCTTTATAGATGTTCCATCTATATCTGAACATCTGGGCCATTGCATCCCTCATAATACTATATAGATAAAAAAAATAAAGCTTCCTCGTCGTTTTCAGCATGAAAAATACTTTGAATATCCTGTAAAAACAACAAATAACTATTTGTGACCCTTGTGACCTTTGTGATCCTTGTGACCATTATGACCATTGTGTAATTTTTATCTTAGAATCTTCGATTTTCTCGATCACATCTACATACTTCGGGTTGAAATTGGATGTAACCCGCTTTTGCACATCCTTAGACATGATGGATCAACACCCATAATATCAACTTACCATCTGTTTTTGCCTAAACTATGGATGGTTTTGAATGAAAGTCACTGAAATATTAGAACAAAATGACAAAAACAAAAAAAATATGAAAACATTCATGTTATTATAATATACAATTTACCATGAGTGGATGCCACAATACAATTTTGGTTTCGATGTTTCCCCGCTAACCTGTTTATGACAAGTATCCACAAGCTTTTCAAATGTGTAAAGCCCCCATGGAAAGCCTTCAAAAATTCTAAGTCATCAATCATGTCAATCACATCATGGGTGATGGAATTGTCTGATGAAGGTTTGTGATCTAGAACTTTCCAGCACACCATCAATGTTGCCAATCTCTTTCGGTCGACAAAATTCTTCACCTTCACAAGTTTTTCACTCACTTGTACAACAATCACCTTTCCACGATCGAAATTCTTCAGCCTGAATTTATCACACCGTTACGACTCTCATCTTCCGTGATAAGGTCCGCAATTCAATCCGATAATTAGTGTATGCTCCACTATAGAGTACCAGATAGGAACACCGTTTATGACAAACCATATCTATTTCTTGTCATGTATAATCATTGGGTGATTTAATAAGACAAACATTTGAACCTTCATCGGGATGGAATCACATGGTAATGGAATATATGCCTAAATAGTGATTGCATGTTAAAGTAATACCACTCATCTCCACTTAACATTCCTCTCAACTTCTTTATTATTTCGAATGGATAACATTTTATGGAAATCTTAGCATTTTTTCCATGTGTTTGAATTCATAGAGAAACTTCGATTTTGGCGGTCCCTGCAAAATGATCAATTAAGACCCATATGACCCTTTGTGACCCAAATGACCTTTACGACTCAAGCGACTCACCGAGATTTCTGACCCTCCTTGACTCAAGCGATTCATGACCCTAGACTCATGACCCTTTTTCACTCAACCGAATTCCTGACCCTCTTCGATTCAAGCGATTCACTGAGAATCGTGACCCTCTTCGACTCAGACAACTCATATCCATTTGAAATCAACAAACAATTTTGCTTTCAACAACCTAATCCTTAATGTATTTCATCTACAAAGTAAAATTCTAGAAACTGATACACTCGCAGACACCAATGAAGATTGACTTTCTTACTCTCAACTTCGAAATTTCCTTCTTCCACACTTGGAACTCAATCCTTTCTCTGAACTTCGAAATCACCTCTCGCTCCTTGCTCTTAACTTTGAAATAGGGTTTGTTTCGAAATTTTTTCAACCATGTTTGTTTTCTCGTACAAAAAATAAAGACACATATATTTTTTCACCATTTTTTTAATTCTTAGATTTTCAAAGATCCGTTTAAAGCCGGATGCCCTTTCTATTTCGCCGAGACAACTTCATAATTTTTTAATAACTTCTAAATTTTTGTGGATGTATAACTGAAATCGTGCGACCAAACATAACGAGTTGCGTAAATAACCGTTTATTTGGCGGCTGCGTTTAAAAATAATAACGACTTTGAATTCTCAATTAATTAATTTAAGAAAATTCCTCTAATCCCAACTTGGTGAGAAGACTCTTCTTTAATTAGGAGTTTTTCCTATGAAAAATTTATTTTTAATGGGATAAAGAATATGTTTCCCGAAAGATTTAATATTTTAAATTTTTATTTAAGAGAGATAATATTGAATATATCAATTATATCACTTGAATATATATTCACATATATATTTAATTATATATATATATGGATAATAATAATAAAACCAGAGATGAGGGTATATAAATTGAAGAGTGACACGAAGAACAACGCACGAAGATGGTGGTTTAGGTAAAGCAACAATCGAAAGAGAGATCAGTTGATTCTAATCCCCTTTGATGTGGTTCAGTTATCATAACAAAAACTCAACATCTGAACCTAATATAAATCATGAAAGAAGAAAGCATTGAAAGACGCCATTACCGAAAATGTCTGAAAGTGTCCAAGCAAAAGCAGAGACCAAACCCTATCACCAACAACAGTCCACGAGGAAACACGTCCGACATCCTCCTTCTGTTCCTTTCATTTGGGAACAACGTCCTGGCCTCCCTAAACCAGATTGGAAGAACCCTAGCTCCACCACCAGTCCTCCTCCTCCCGCTCTGCCACCGCCAGTGCCACCACCGGTGAAGCTGGTTGCATCTGTCCCGTTCGCTTGGGAAGAGACGCCGGGAAAGCCTTTCCCTTGTTTTGCAGATGACCCATCGCTTGACTCGGTAGATCCTCCACCTGAGTTTCTCTCTCTTCCACCGCCTCC
Organism: Gynandropsis gynandra; assembly: GCA_036759665.1. Lineage (NCBI taxonomy): Eukaryota > Viridiplantae > Streptophyta > Magnoliopsida > Brassicales > Cleomaceae > Gynandropsis > Gynandropsis gynandra. Next base: position 58,482,396 of record CM071863.1, read on the forward strand.
TATGTATGCCAACCACGGCATTGGTGATGAATTCGATGGCACCAACAGCGACATTGATGATGTCAGCAGCAATTCATTTAGTTCTGCACCGTCTCTCTTAGCAGCAAACTGCCTTTCCTTCTCCGAAATGGATTCCGGGTCTGTTCCTGTGGATGGATTCGATGACCTGAATAGAGAGACAGAGTCGTCGCCGGCATCACCAGCTTATGATTCAGACGACAGTACTTGCAGTTACATGACGGGTGCTTCCAGCCTTGTAGGGGCTCCTTTATTGGAGAAGCTCTTTCCTTTTCTTCCACCGGATTCTGGGTTTATCCGAAACATCCCAGCTGGTTCCGAGGAGGTCTCAGTTTTTCGTGCTTCAGATAAAAACGTAGGCTTTCCGGTAAGAAAGGCACCGACGCTAGGAGAGCTGATAATGATGAGCCGAAGGAGGAGTTATATGAGAAGAGCTATTGAAATGCGAAAGCAAAATCCTCCAATGGTAAAAAAATCTCTCAAGATTACCATACATTAATGCCTTTTGTCACATGTTAAACCTCTTTCAAGTGTTTGAAAACATCATCACTTGCCTGCAGGAATTTTCGAACGAAGCTACCAAATGCTGCCCCTTCGTGCCAGGCATCAAAATGATGGAAGGACTCGAGTGGAAGAAGTTCCAACCGAGGCTTAAACTCATGTAAAATGAAATTCCAATGAAAAAGAGCTTAAATTTCAGACTCACCCAAGCCAAATCTTTGCAAGTTTGCATTCCATCTTCTTCAATTCCATATTCGTTCTTATGTGCTATGTACAAATATATAATGCCAAATTCTTCTCCTGCAAAAAATGAGAAACTCGTAGATTTTCATCCGATCCTCAAGTACATAATCAAAACAATTTCTGTCAATAGATAACGATGCCGCCACAGACAAAAATGTTTTGACCTCAAGTAGAAGATTCAGCAACCCTTCTAATACGATCGATGACCAATGGGATCTCTTCATCCGCTAAGGCGGTAAAACAACACCTGAACCATCCAGGTTCTATACAATAACAAGCTGACCCTGGAGTTGCATTAATCTTAGCAACACTTAATAGTTTCTCAAATAATTCAAGTTCTCCTTTCTCGCTATACGATGTCAATAAACTGCTCATATCAACCCAACAATACAACCCACCATCACTCTTAGCACATGGAAGTCCTAGCTGTTTCAGAGCTTCCACAAATTGATTATGCTTATCCCGTATCCTTTGTTTGTGGGCGGTAATGTATTTCTCGATGAATCTTGCATCCGAAAGCATAGAGATAAGTAGCTTCTGGATTGGAACAGGCACAGAAGAAAATCTTGTCAGCTTCTTCGCAGCAGCTATTACGGTTGGATGATGGGAATAGACAATTCCAGCTCTAAAACCTGGAATAGAAAGGTCTTTCGACAAACTATAAATTATATGAACCCTATTCTTATCAAACTCTTCTGAATCAGCAATCTCTGCCATGCTCACAAACTCTTGGTCCCCATAGACAGATCCTGCAAATATTTCATCAGAGATAACATGGATGTCTTTTTCTTGGGCAAAGCTTAAGATATCACAGAGCAACTCTCGTGACATTATATTTCCAACAGGATTTGAGGGGTTCGAAAAGAGGATTCCTCGAACTTTTATTCCCCGTTTTCCAGCTTGATTGAAAGCTTGATCCAAAGCAGATATGGTTAAAGTGAAATTATCAGCGCTGCGGCAGTGGACTGGTATGAGCTCCACTCCAGTCCGGAATTTGATATCCCTGTCAAAGCTGCACATTTATTCTTTCTTAGCCTATCTAATAGAATTTGCTGTAAGATTTAACGAGTTAATCTGAAATCGTCTTAAAAAGGGTACGGTAAAAAAAGATTTACCCGGGATAATAGGGTGTTGGAATGAGCAAGGCATTGCCATGATCAGCCAAGCAGAAGGTGAGTATTTCAACAGCAGGATTTGCACCAGCAGTTATTGCTATGTTTTCAGGATCAAATGACACAGCTCCCATAATCCTAGACAAGAAACCTGCCATAGCCTACCAATTCCAAAAAGATAAGAAACAAGACAAAAACCTAATGAAAGACTCAACAAAAGCTCCAATAGAACAAGATCAGAATCTCGTAATAGATAAGTTACGTAAATTGGTGAAGACTTATCGACAAAGGAGTTGTTTTTTTACAAGAAATCGGATTTTCCTCTCATCCGGTGCCCGCTACAACAGACGCCATAAATCAAGGATTACTTATAAACCTATTGTTGTCAGATTCAAATGGCCTAGATATATAATAGATCAATCTGTGTAAGCTTATTATCCATAAGTATAACCAGCATTTCTTTGCTCGTCCACAAGATATGAAAACAAGAAAGAGTAAGATCCTAAGTAAGAGTTTCTCCATTGGAAAAGCTAGTAATGTTAGCATAAATTGTCTACACTTACCACTTTCAGTTCCATCAATCCATCAAAAGGCTTATACATGGCGATCTTTCTGATTCTGAGATCACCATAATCATCATCATCATCATCATCATCTCCATATGGAAGCATTGACTCCATTAAATTCTCAGACATCCATCTCTCGAGCAAGTCAAAACACAACTACAAAAACTCGCACAACAAAATTCGACCCATCAGCTAAAGGGAAACAATTCCTACACATCAGATTCGGAATCTCCGAGACTCACCGTGCTCTCCGACAACCCGAGCTGCATAATCCCATCTGGATTCCTCGTACGATCGTACGGATCCTTCTTGGCCGTCTCCAAACCTATGTAATAAGGCGAATCCGTTGGCTTCGCAACCGGAATCGCCCGAGAGGAGACCCCAACGGAGCCGATAGAGCGGCAGCGAACGGAGAGATTTGGCCGCGAATCGGGATTCGATAGAGGAGGAGAACGGCGACGTTTCAGGTAGAGCTGGAGGAAGTAGAAGAGAGAACAAGGGATAAGAGAGCCAAGGAAGAGACCTCCACGGCCCTGAACCAAACCCTGGAGAGGTACTACGAGCCTCATGGCGACTGCGATGGCGTGTACAGTATGAACTCCGCCGCGAAATCGGGCCCACTGTCAAGATGTTCGAAGGAGAGAGAGAGAGAGATTTGTATATCACTTTGCAGCAACAACTAAACTCGTACATGCTCTATGAATTCATGACCAGAGAAAACATAAATAAAAAAAGATGGTTTTTTTTGTTCCATGGAAAACCTTAAAAGTGTGTCGGAACAAATTCTGGATTGGATTCGAAATACATTTGGTGCGATTTAGTTTTGATTTGTCAATTTATTTAAGCTTATATTATAATATTCGCTTCTATAAATATATAAACATCATCAAAATATATTCTGAAATGAATTTCTTCATCTAGTTTAATTAGTATCCATGTGGTTTGGTTTTTACGTTCATTAATTCGATCAAATATCGTAATGAATTTATAAAAAAAATTATTTTGTCATCCAACAATGACACCGTGAAACATTAAAATATACAAACGGAATTTCTCTTTTAAAGAAAAAAATAAGAAAAGAATAATAGTTTAAAAAGATGCCAGAGTTAGGTATTAGATTCGTTTTTTCATATTTTTTAAAAAAAGTTGCCATGACAATGATATAAAGGCATTCCGTTTTAATTCGTTAATTCAATGGGTGGTTAACTTTAAAAATATAGTCGTAGGCTAAAACTCTCCAAAAAAAATATTTTAACTTCAAAAATAACTTTACAAATGTTGATATTCTCAAAATTATCCTGCGATTCAATTTGATCTAGCGACTCAGTTCGATCATGCGAGCTAGTCCGATCCTACGATCCAGTTCAATTCTGTGATCCAGTCCGACCTTGTAACCCTACGATCTAGCGACTCAGTCTGACCCTGCGACCCTATGACCTTGCGATCCAGTTCGATCCTGTGACCCTGCGATCCTGCGACTCAGTTCGACCCTATGACCCAATTCGACTCTGTGACCCAGTGCGACCGCCAAAAATTGCCAGAAATCGCCAGAAAACGGTCGAAATCGCTGAAAATCATCTACAAGTCGCCAAAAATCACCAGAAATCGCTAAAAACGCTGGAACTTGCTGGAAATCACTGAAAATGGCTAAAACATTGTTGGAAATCGCTCGAAAATTGCTGCAAAACGCTCAAAATGGAAAGAAATCACTCGAGAATGTAAAGAAATCGCTCAAAATGAAAGGAAATCACTCGAAAATGAAAGCAATCCTTCCTCTCAAATTTTGTTTTCCCTCCTCTCGAATTTGTCTTTCTCTCCTTCGTATGTGTTTTTCATTAACAAAATATAAAGACATATATGTCTTTTCTCCAATTTTTTTTCCATCAGATTTAAGAGGTTAGTTTTGAAGAGTTTTAGCCTTAGAAGAGCATTTCTGATATTCTCCCTATTTAGTTGATTGAAATATATATTTTTTAATATATAATAGGTTTGAAATAATTTTTTAAATATATATTAGATTTGAAATCCCGTAAATAAATTTTGAAATTTTTAAAAAGATATTATTTTTTGAATAATAATTTACTATTATTTTAATTCATTCGAATAATTTTTAAATTTTAAAATAATTTATAATTTATTAAATTTTATATGGATGAATTCCATGCAAATATTATTATGGTATATTAGATCTATTGTAATACATTTTATGTCATAATTTAAAAAATCTAACAAAATATATCAATACTAGCAATTATGTTTGCGCTTTGCGCAAAAAAACAATTCTTTAAAAAAATTGTTTATATATACAATTATTTAAATTTTATTGGTTTTAGAAAAATTTATTTATATATATACATTTATTTAAATAATATTAAATTTTAATATCAATTTTTTTTAAAAATTATTTATATGTATAATTATTTAAATAAAATTGAGTTTTTCAATTTTAATACCTAATGATTGTATTTTTTTAATTTTTAATAAATTTTTAATTTATTAAATATTTTAAAATTTAAATTATTTAAATTTTAATATTTTATGGGTGTATTTTTAAATTTTATTTTTAATAAATTTTTAATTTATTTAATTTTTAAAATTAAATATTTTAAAATAATTTTTAAATTATACTAATAAAAAAAATCCTAATTTTTCTCTCCCTTCCTTTCTTTCTCTTTCCTCTCGCCTCTCCCTCTCCCCCTCCTTCTTCTTCCGTTTCCTCTACCCTTCTTTTTCTCTCCCTTTCCTCAACATCCAGCCGCCTCTCTTCCCGAGCCGCTTCCCCTCCCCCAGCGCTGCACACCCTTCGCCTCCCTCGCAACGCGTGCTTCGTCCCCAGCAGCCCGCGCCTCGGCCAACATCGTACCTAGCCTCACCCCGCGGCTCCCCTCCAACACCCCACACCTACCCTCCCCAGCACCTCACGTCTCTCTGAACAACCCACGCCTCCCCTCCCCACCGTCTCGTATCATCACGCCTCCCCTCCCCCACCGCATTCTGGTATGAATATTGGGAATAGGAGAGAGAAAGAACAGAAAATGAATATATGTTCAAACGGGAGGGAGGAGAGAGAGAGAAATAATCCAATGGTCAGTTGACCATCTATCCAACGGTTGAAAATTGGTTTCATCTTTTAAAAATAATAAAAATTGATCTATTGGCCCACAGAATGCCAACAAATTAAAGAACAAATCAAACCCACAAAAATCTGATACATGGTCAGCCTTATGTTTTATATATATTAGAGATATAAATTATCATGTTTAATAATAATATTTATTAATAAATGATTATTGTATAATTATTTCAAAAATATAGAAATGATAATAATCCAAGGAAAATAATTATTATTTAGTCGTTAGGCGTTAGTCGGACGTTCCGTCAACGTCTAACGATTAATCGAATTAGTCGGTGATTAGGCGTTTTTTATTTTTTATTAATTAGATTTTTAAAGTTATGCAATAAGAAAAAACATATAACGTAAATAAAATACCATAAATAAAATATAAAGTCCTGTAAAATCATAACATAAACAAGTATAAATTCATTAACCATAACATAAAAATAAGAATAACAAACCATTAAAGATCTAAACATCTAATAGTTGTTATCCAATTAAATATTTTACCTCTTTACGTGGTCCATAGTCGACCTTCAAATAAATCATATTTCATTAGCATAGAGGAGCCTTGTCAAAGTTTACACGTATACATACATATATTGGTATATATATATTTCTTTTGAAAAAAATGATTAAATTTTCTTAAATATATTATTCTTTTGAAAGAAAGTGAGAGAGAGTGTTTTACTTAAATATTTAATTTAATAATTTAATAATTATAACTTTTTTTTTTAATAAAAAATCTTCTTTGTCCAATGTAACTCTCCCTCGCCTCGCTTCGATTCGCCGCGCGTCGCCTCCACCACCGCCTCGTAAGAGTAAAACGAAGAGCAGGAAACAAAAACCGGCCGACGCATCAACGGGGAAATACAGAGGGAGAAAAGGGAAGTGAAAACCTTTAAACAGACATAGCAGATCGGACGGATGAAAGAGCACGCGATTTGTCGGTGAGCAAATCGCACCGTCGAACCCATTCGTAGGAGCGCCAATCGAAGGGCGCAGAGGGAGACAGAGAGGCAAATAAAACAACAATCCTAATCGAGCGGTCCAGCAAATGGCTCGGATCCCGGCCAATTTCCGAACCCGGTGGACGAACACTCGTACACGTGGAAGAGGCACGATTTCGACGGAGGAAATCCCTCCACGTCACCGGCCACCGACTTCTATCCCTCACTGCGCTTTTGTATAGAATATAGATAAGGGTAATTAAAGAGAGAAAAAAACTGGAACAACCGTACTTCAGTTGAAGAAGAAAAGAAGAAAAAGAAAGAAAGAGAAAAAATTGAACAAAGAACTATCAATTTTTCGTTTTGTTTTTAGGGGTGAATTTTAATCGAGATCGTGGTAAATCTCTAGACAATTTGATGTGATTATTTTCTTAATTCGAAGATTTATATTATGAAAATTAATTAATTGAATGAATCTATAATAGAAAAAATTGATTGGAGTTGTTGTTAGCGATATTACTAAGAATCGTCAAATATTTTCACCAATTTTATGCAAAACTGATCACAAACAACAACAATCCTATTTTAATTTTCTATTTGCACCAACCTAAAATCTAAAGGCCATGGAGAACAACCATAGTCTTGTTCTAGACCACTAAAAATAACATCAGATGAGTCGCTGAAGAGCTTATACCAAAGAGCATTCAGAGACTGTTAGATGAAGCATAGTTTGACAAACACATATCGGATAAAAACAAAGACAAAAATCAATTGGAACGAGATAGAGAGCAACAACCACGACGACCACCGATGAAACTCATGCAACTAAAGAAAAAATAACAATAGGGAGAAAATGGAAAAGAAGACTTGAGTTTTGGGTCTTCTTAGGTTGGGTCAATCGAACGCGTGGGAAACCACATCCACTAAAGGCGTGCCCATCCTAAGGCCATCGATCTGCCACATGTCTTCAGTTGTTGTTTCACGTAGGTTTGTCAAAGCGACATCAGAAATATCGACAAAACTCTTTCTGAACTTGACGACAAAGTCGGGGAACGACGGAGTGGAGAGAAGGGACGGTAATTACGACAGAAAGAGGAAGATAAGTCGAATGAGTGGAGCACGGATGTGTGACTGCAGACGGAGCGGAGAGAAGGACTACGTTCATCATCTTAGATTTGGTCATCACGACGAAGAAGAAAACGATGAGATATTGATATGAATGCTGAAGCTATTCTTGGTATAAAATTGTACAAATAGAAAGGGAGAGACTGGAAGTACAGAGTGAAGGAGATGAATGTGTTTTCAAACTCATTTACGAATGCGAAAGGGCTAAAGATGCAAGTGTAACATCTCCTCTTTCATAATCACTTAAGTTAATTGTTAAAAATAAATTGTTCAACGAATTAAATACATAATTTTTCTATGGGCATCCGTTGAAAATACCAACCGGATGCCCATTGGAAAATATGTCCAAATGATGGAAGTCATTAAGTGACATGACTGTTAAGTTTCCAATATTGTGTTTCCGAGGCATCAGATAACATAAATCGGTTGTACGTGTACCTTTTAATGGACATCCATTGGAATTTACAACGCATACCGTTGGAAACCATTAACCCTATGCGACGAGGTAAATAGGTGGATCATAGCCATCATGAGATATTCCAATGGATGACCATTGTCATGCTCCAACAAGCATCTGTTGATCATATTTATACATTTCAACGGGAATCCGTTTGCAGCTTACGTGTCGTTCATGCCAATGGATTCCTATTGAAAACTGAAAAACCGTGAAATTTTTCTATGTGTTAAACAGAATTTAACGATTCAACGGTGTCCGTTGCATGTGCCAACGGAAGGCCATTGAAAATGGAAAACGTAATTTAGAAAAATTAAATTACAAAGATATTTTAATTACATAATTCACATATCTTATGTAGTTGATTCCTCAATTGGTGAGTCTTCCTTTAATGGTGAATGTAATTCGTTGCCGTGTTCATTTTCTACATCTTCCAGTTCAACGTCTTCATAACAGTGGATGTATATGTCATCTATGTCGATTCTTATGAGAATCTCTCCACGCTTGTTTGTATCAATTGACCGTATGGGCTCAGTGTGATCGGTTTTCATTCGATCTTCTTTATCTTCTGTGTTTATACGCCTCTCAGTTTAATCTTAACTAAGGCCCGCCACTCTTCTTTTCGATGTGTCATTGTTGTAGGATAGTGCATGTAACATATCTGATCTACTTGATTTGTTGTGATGAATGGATCATACTTTTCATATTATCGTGCCGGGTTCATATCAATTCTTCCCCATCAATTTTTTTCTATATCACGACCTATGTGTGGATCGACCACTGACATTTGGAAACCTTTATCTTTAATCCAACTAGACCATGATGTTCCACTAAAGGGATTTGGTGCAAATTTTCATAGAAATTATCATCCTTTACTTCACTATTAACGCAAACGCCGAACTTGAATGTGCTTCTATGTTTTCTATGTTTGTAAGTGTAGAATGTGTATCCCTAAGTAAACAAAACTTTCCAACACAATACATTTCTTGCAGGTCCATTAGCCAAATATGTTAGCCAAGTAGGATATCTCTCATCTGAACCCTTAAGCTATATATTATAAAAATAAATGATTACTTATAACATAAATTATTTTAATTATATATATGAATCTCTCAACCACATGCCGAATTTTTATTTTATTGAGTTTATTTTTCAGATGAGGATATGCACCCATTACTTCTTCATCAAATATCATGTAATGAATGCATGTTAACACATACACACACACACACACACATATATATATATATCTATGTAAATTAAAAGATTGATTCTCATCGTTTTTACTTTTTAAAAAGTAATAGCTCTTGAAAATTTAATAATATATATGTGTGGACATGATTATATTCCTTTGGTGTTAGCCAATATTCCTCGGATTTTCTCATGTACATCCAATTGGTGTGAAGATCTTAGGAATTGCACCAAAGTAAGGAATATATTGATATAGATAGTTTGTGTGATGTTCTTCTGATCTCCTTTGTTTCTTTAGAATATGTGACTCAAAATAAGATGTGCTAAAATATGAGATTTCTTCCAACAAGTATTGTTTAACAATATATCCTTCAACCGCTGATTTGTTTTTTGTCTTTTTCTTTGGATGAAAGAAAAACATTTCGAACGGATACATCCACCTGAATTGAATCAGCATACTGAGTATTGCATCTTCTAGTAAATGTATTGTAACATGTTCCATGACATCGAAAAAATAAGGCATAAAAACTCTTTTCAAATAGCATAATACTATATTATTTTTCAATATTTCAAAGTCATTTTTTTTAAAATTTCTTGAACATATCTGTGAAGAATATGCCAATTCTGTATAATACGTTGTGAACATTTCGTGGTAATAGCTCAACAAACGCAATTGGAATAAGTCACTGCATGAAAATATGATAATCATGAATTTTCAACCCAATGAACCTAGAACCCACAATATCCACACACCGAACAATGTTCAATGCAGATCCATTTGAAAATTTATTTTCGTCTTTAACCACCTCAATAATGTTATTTTCACTAGCTCAAACAATCAGAATATTAAGTTATGTGTCTTTCCATCGCGTAAATCCAACTCAGGTCTTCGATATATTGTTTTCAAATCTTTCCTTGATTGTATGTTATCCTTCATTTTCTCTGTCACATTCATAACAGGTTTGATGATGTTATCAAAAAATATTTTTTCAATATTATGACGTTATATTAGTGATTTTTAATATAGTAGTTTCCAATAAAATACTGCGTTTATATCAGTTACACCATTCACCTTGATCTTGTGGTTTTCAATGCCCACAATCTCTTCTATATTCCACCGGTTCTTGTAAATCGTTCATTGTGTTTAGCGTTCGTAAAGTATTTGCATTTCTGTTTTCATGCATGTTGCCTCTTCTTTGTGTACCACATTCTTTCAAAAATATTTTTTTTTTTATCTTTTCTGAATGTATATCCATGGGGAAAAAAGTTTCTATGACAATCAAACCAACATGGTTTCTTCCCAGATACTACACAAAACGAATCTGTATTATGTATAAACACTACAAAAAAATTTGCCAGTTGCAACGGACGGGGCAACGGATCCGTCCGTTGATGGCCTTTGCCAACGGATTGCAACGGATACAAGAAGTTCCAACGGGCCGTCATCCATTGGAATTCCTCGCAAATTTCAACAGACGATTAACAGATAGATGCCATTGCTCCCTTCCGTTGTAATCCGTCGTAAATTTTAAAGGTCATTCAATAGATATTTTCCGTTTCCCACGTCCGTTGGAAGCCCGTTAGAAATCCACAAAAAAGGCCAACGGACATCCATTGCATTTTGTAACGGATGTCCGTTGAAAATTGTAACGGATGCCCGTTGTAATTGTTAATTTCGAGGATTGCCGATGGAATAAATTCATGTGAACTTGAAACGGGCATCCGTTGAGGTTTCCAACGGATGTCCGTTGAAAATTAAACTATTTAATGACAACTATCAAGGTTTTAGTATCAAACCATCAACAACATATATATTTTCAACAAAATGTCTTCTTCTTCAAATCGAGATATATATAGATCGAGAGAATGATTGTATAGATGAAAAGATCCTATAACCGAAAAGATAACGCAAGAATTTTTACATGGATTGGAGCAATTCATGAGTTTTGCATCGATGCAACCTTTGTGTCAAGAACGCGGGATAATGTTATGTCCATGCAAAAGATGCAAAAACAAGAAGTATCGAAGTCAAGAAATTGTTTGAAAACATGTTTACAAGGTAGGTTTCGTTGAGTGCTATGAAATTTGGTTTTTCCACGGTGAAAATTGTGGCGTTAGAGATATTGTGCAAGAAGCACAAGTAGAAAGAAATGAAGAAGTTATTTATGAAGCACCAACGACCAATCCATATGTGGAAATGGTGTCATATGCTTTTCTTAGAGTTGTTCATAAACAAACGCGTGAAGAGATGTCGAACATCGATGCACGCCGATTCTTCAACCTATTGGATTCGGCAAAACGACATATATATGAAGGTTGACGTGAAGGTCAATCCAGCTTTTCTTTATCTTCAAGATTGATGAGTATAAAAACAGACTACAATGTTGCTGAAAATTGAATGGATTCATTTTTCAAAACCATGCGTGAATATTTACCAGAAAATAATCAAGTTCCTGAGACATACTACGAAAAAAAGAATGTGTAAAAAGATTTGGGAATGCCACATGAGAAAATTGATGTTTGTAGAAACAGTTGCATGTTGCTTAAGGGAAATGATAGACTTGTTGGAATGCAAGTATTCCGATGCAAACAGATTTCGGCAAAAAAAAATCTTCACGTAAATATGTACCATACAAGAAAATGTTCTATATGCCTGTAGTAAACAGGTTGAGAAGGTTATTTGAATCGAAAAAAACCGCTACGACAATGAGATGTCACGCAGAACACTCAACGGGCAAAGGTATAATGCAACATCCATCGGATGGTAAGGCGTGGAAAGATTTCACTGAAATATTTCCTGAGTTCACGTATGAAAAGAGAAATGTTTATCTTTTCATGTGCACCAATTATTTTAGTCCATATGGATTATCTGGAAGTCAATATTCTCTGTGGCCGGTGATTTTGTCTCCATATAATTTGCGTCCCGATATGTGTTTGAAAAGATAGGTAATGTTTCTGACGTTGATTCTAGGACCAGAACATCCGAAGAAAAGTTTTGATGTGTTTTTGCAGCCCGTAATTCACGAATTAAGACATTTGTAGAACGAAGGAATTCTTGGTTATGACGTGAGTACGAAGCAAAATTATACATTGAAAGTGGTATTGTTGTGGACAAGTAGCAACTTTCCTGCCTATAGAATGTTATCTGGATGGAGCATGCAAAGGAGATTAGCTTGTCCATATTGTATGGAGGATACATATTAATTTCGACTACTGCATGGTAAGAAACCATGTTGGCTTGATTGTCATAGAAGATTTCTTCCTCGTGGACATGCTTTCTGGAAAGGTAAAAAACATTTTCGAAAAAACGTGGTACAAAAAGAAAAGGCACCGTGCATGCAAACTGTAACACATATCCTTTACGAAAGATTGAACAAAATGGGCAATTTACAAGAATCAGTAGAATGCGGTGGAGATCGTGGGCATCGTAAACCTAAAGGCCTAGGTGAATGGTATAACTGATATAAATGTAGTATCTTTTGGGAACCACCATATTGGAAATCATTGATATTATGTCATAATTTAGATGTTATGCATATCGAAAAGAACTTTTCGATAACATCATCAATATTGTTCTTAATGTGGAGGATAAAACTAAGGATAATATACAATCAAAAAATATTTGAAGATAATATGTCGACAATGTGAGTTGGAATTAACAGATGGAAGGTCACCTATCCTACTATTCGGATTATCTGGTCCGAAGAAAACAACATTATTAAAGTGGTTAAAAGAAGACGTTAAGGTTCCAGATGGATATGCATCGAACATTTCTCGGTGTGTGGATATTTTTTGTTTGAGGCCGATCGGGTTGAAAAGTCACGATTTTCACGTTTTTATGCAGCGACTCATTCCAATTGCATTTGCTGAGCATATGCGGAATCAACATATTTTTCAGATATATATGCTCAGGAAATTTAAAAAGGATGACTTGGAATTAATGAAAAACAAGATCTTTAAAGTATATTCATTGGAAAAAAAATTTCCGTCTTCATTTTTCGATGTCATAGAACATTTGCCAATACATTTACCAGATGAGGCAATACTTCGTGGGCCAGTTCAATTCAGATGGATTTATCCTTTCGAAAAGGTTTTCTTTCATTTAAAGTTAAAAGCAAAAAACAAAGTCATGGTTGAAGGATCTATTTTCAAACAATACTTGTTGGAAGAAATCACATATTTCAGCATTTTTTATTTCGAGTCGGATATTTAGACGAAAGAACAATGTGCAGCGGATGATCACACAAACTATCTGTATCACTATAATCCGCAGATTGGCACAATTCCTGAGCTGTTTACACCGATTGGACATACATGCGGTAAATCCGAGGAATTTTGGTTAACACCATAGGAATATAATCACTTCCATATATATATATATATATATATTACTAAATTATCACAAGTTATTACCGTTCGGAAGGTACAAAAAAATATTATTCAATCTTTTAATATATATGTATATACATACGTATTAACGTATTTCTATATATACATGATATGTTATGTGTTGACCAATTTTGTTTACTCGCGGCTACACGTTCCACACGTACGCACACGGAAAACATAGAAGCACATAAAACTATGGCGTTTGCGTTAATAGTGAAATAGAGGGCGAGACTCTAAATTTCGTAAGTAAAGAGAAAGCCTTAACTTCTACTACATTTTGCACCAAATCCTACAAGTAAAATATCTCGGTCTCGTTGGGTTGAAGGTAATACTTTTTAAATATCAATGGTTCGACCCAACCGTAGGACGTGGGATACGGAAAAATCGATGAGGAGGAATTGACATCAATCCGGCACGAAAATATGGTAAGTATGATCCATTCATCACAATAGATAAAGCAGATCAAGTATGTTATGGAGAATTCATATGCGATTATGAAGACGTTGAATCGGAAGATGCTGAAGATGAAGACGACGATGAATTCTATGAACAATCGAAGGAAGACTCGCCAATTGATGAATCTACTAAAGAAGAAATGTAAATACAATAATGTGTAATATAAATGATGTGCAATGTTTTTAGAACTTCATATGATCGAAATGTAAATACAATCGAAGAATATATAAATGATGTGCATTGTTGTTAGAACTTAATATGATCTATTACCAACGGGCATCTGTTGGCAATGTTAATGGATGCCCGTTGGAACACAAAAATCCCCTTCGACACTTAGAAAAATTTAAGTTTTTCCGCAATTGCAATGGGCATCTGTTGGGAATTTGTAATGGATGCTCGTTATAAATTTTCTAACGGACACCCGTTAGAAGAGCTTAACGGATGTCCCCATTAAATCTTTGCAACGAGCATCCATTAATAATACTAACGGGCATCCGTTACAATTTACTAACGGATGTTCGTTAGAAACTTTGTAACGGGCATCCGTTAAAATTTGTAACGGATGCCTGTTGCAAAATGTCATCATGACTACCTAGTGTATGATAATTAACAATGGTCATCCGTTGGAAATTGTAACGGATGCCCTTAGCAACGGGAGACGAACCGCCGTTTTACCGTCCGTTGCCTCGAGAACATGCATTCCAATGGGCATCCGTTAGAAATTCTAACGGGTGCCCCTTGGAGAATCGGAACATCGCGTCACTTAATTCCGTCAATTGAGTTGACGGCTTTTCCAAAGGTCATCCGTTAGAATTTACAACGGATGCCCGTTGGAAGTTTCTGTATATAAACTGTTGAACAGTTTCATTTTTAACACAAATCCAAAACTTCAAATCCTCTCAAACACTTCCTCTCACACACAAGAATCACACTTACAAACACTAAACACAAAAAATGAGAGCTAGACAATTCATAGGTTCGAGAGGTATGTTGGCTAGTTCAGCGGGAGCCCCTCCCCCGCCTCCACCGCCACAACATCGCCCTCCTTCACCAATATCGGCACCGCGTATATTTGATCAAGAGGACAATATAGTGGATATCGACTCCTTAATCGATAATTTCGACGGGCGTCCCACCTTCAAATTATCGATCCCGATCGTCCTTTCGGGACGCTATTGTAAATTTTACTGTTATTTTCATTTATATTTTTTTAATTTATAAATGTTATGTAAATATTTAATTTTAATGTGTAGGTCTGACGTGGATGATTTTCTAAAACATATGAACAAAAGCATCATCCAAGGATCCTTATAGGACCAACTCTATTATTTTTGGCAAGTTACACCAGAAGTCATATGCCGCCGATGGTGGTGTACCTTCATCGTAAGTGTTTTTGAAATAAAATTTTTTTATTTAAAATGATTATTTATATATGTTCTAAACTAACTCATTATAATTTATTATGCAGCGCGTATACAGATGGCAGAAGAAGGATACGTCGCGCATCTACACGGCTTGGATGCGCAACATACAGGCTCGCATGCGCTTGATGATGAACAACGCCAAACGCAACTACTACACCAAGAATCACAAACCAGCATGGGCAATGGATGAGTTCTTCAATCACTTTATTACACATTGGAAGTCTGAAGACTTCAAGGCCAAGAGCGAGAAGGCCAAAAAATGTCGGTACGACAAGAAGGTTCCTGGAGATGGTCCGCATCGCCATACTTCAGGATCAAAATCATTCCCAAAGAGGAAACAAGAAGTGGTAATTTTTTATTATTTAAATTTTTGGTTTTTTAACAATATTTATATAATAATATTTATTTCATATAACAGATGCAACAAATAGAAAGAGAACTGACTCTTCTTAAGCTGGTAGTGGAAACCCACGCCAAGAAAAAACCGATCGTCGGGGAAGAGAGCGACGAACCCGAACTTGTCGACCCTCGAGCAGAAAGAATTGTGAAAGCTGTGACGGAAATCACACAACAATCATAAGCTTACGGTTCAACTCTCGATGAGCTCAGTCCTTTACAAAAGGATAAAATTTATTTGGAGGTAAACATTTATTATTTGATCTTTTGATTCATAAAAAAAATATTTTGTAAAAATTCCAACTTCAAGAAACACGATCACAAATGCAACACAAGGAGAGCGTTATAGAGTTGTTATCCGGCCGGGCGAAGAATCAAAGCCGCATCAAGAACCAAGTATCAATTCATATGCAACGCCTTCCAGAGGTGCTGGTGACCATGGAGGTGATATTGGCCCCACCGCTTTAAATAAAATGTAATAGAATTATATTTTAATTTTTTGTAAAAACTTTTATTATTTAATTAAAAACTTTTATTTTTGTAAATTTTTTTATTTTTTTTATTTTTTTACAAAGTTCCAACGGATGCCCGTTGCCATTTCCCGCCAATTTGTAACGGATGCCTGTTGCCATTTTCCGCCAGTTTGCAATGGATGTTCGTTGCAAATTTTTAACAGGCATGCATTGCAAATTCGTAACAGGCATTCGTCGCATTTATTGTAACAGGCATCCGTTACAATTTATCAACGGAAAAATCCGTTGCGCGTCCGTTACAATTTATCAACGGAAAAATCCGTTGCGCGTCCGTTACAATTTTGCAACAGATTTTATATGTTCCCACGTCGTTGGAATTGCAGCGAATCTCGATTTGTAGCGAGCGCTTCCCAACGGTCTCAGATCCGTTGGCGTCCATTGGGAATCAGTTTTTGCAACAGATTTTGGGCAATTTCCAACGGAAATGTCCGTTGGAAATCGCCTGTTTTTTTAGTGAAAATATAGACATGTAGTCTCCCGTGCAAGTCATATCCATATAACATTACATAGACAAGAAAGTCACTAATTGTCTAAAACAAGATCGTTTTCAGTGTAACATTTTGCTTTGTACTTACGTCATATACAACAATTTTATTGTTTTAAAAATCTCTTAATTCATGAATTAAGGGCTGCAAAAAGGCATCGAAACTTTTCTTCGATGTTCTAGTCATGGAATTAGCAACGCCAAAAACATGACGTCTCTTTATAGATATATAACAAGAGACAATATACGGAGACAAAATCACAGACCATGGAGAATATTAACTTCCGAATTTTTCATATGGACTAAAACAATTGTTGCACAGATGAAGATAAACATTTCTCCTTTCATACGCAAAATTAGAAAATATGTCATTGAAATCCTTCCGAGCCTTACCATCCGAAGGATGTTGCATTATCCATTCATTCATCGAATCTTTTGTATGATATCTCATTGTCGTAATGTTTATTTTTATTTATATAACCTTCTCAAAATGTTTGTTACAAGTATATAGAATATCTTTTGTATGGTACATATTTTCATGAAGATGGTTTTTGTGGACGGAATTTGCATGCACCGCAAAATTTACATTCTGAAAGGTCTTTATCTCCTCTAAAAAACAACATGCAACTATGTATACAAACATCAAGTTTCTCATGTGGAATTCCAAAATCTTTTAAAACATTCTTTGTTTCAAAATATATCCGAGGAGCTTGATTATTTGCCGGTAAATATTCATGCATGGTTTTGAAAAATGAATCCATGCAAATTAAACTACATTTTAGTATGTTTGTATACTCATCAATCTTGATGATAATGATAAATGAGACTGACCTTCATGACAACCTTCATATATAGGGGGTTTCACTGTATCTAATAGGTTGAAATATTGGCGTTCATCATTGTTCGTCATCTCTTCTTGCGTTTGCTCAACAACTCCAGGAAAAGCATCTGACACCATTTTCACATATATATTGGTCGTTATGATTTCTCAATGAACCTCTTCATTTATTTTCATTGCTTGTGCTTCTTACACACTATCTCTAACACCTTAATTTTTACCGTGAAAGAACCACATTTCGCAGTTCTCTACAAACCCCACATTGTAAATATGTTTGCAAAAAATTCTTAACTTCGATACTCATGTTTTTGCCTCTTTTTAGGGATATAATATTGTCCCGCGTTCTTGACACAAATGTTGCATCAACAAAAAAATCATAAACAACTCCAATCCGTGTAAGAATTCTTGCATAACTTTCTCGGTTAGAGATATTTTCTTCTATACATCCACTCTCTCTATCTTATATATCTTTATTTGAAGAAGATGACATTGTTGTAAGTAGTTTTGTGTTTATAGTTGGATGGTAAGAAATTCGAATTTGTGGTATAAATAGTTAAAATTCCAACGGATGCTCATGGAAAACACTAACGGATGCTCGTTGGAGACACCAACCCATAGGCAATACCAACGGATGCCCATTGAAATATAACGTTCGATTACTCCAACGATCACATCAAAATTCTACCATTTCCAATAGTCATCCGTTTGAATTGCCAATGGATGCCCATTGAACAGAACAACGGTCATCTGTTACAATAATTTGTTGGTTTTCAATGGCCCTCCAATGTATAGATAAAAAAATTTGCAAAGGATACAATACATTGAAAGCCTGTTAAAAATGGCAACGGATTGTAGTGGACTTTTGACCGTTAATAATTCCCTATTATCCATTGCAAATCCATCCGTTAAAATGAGGTTTTTTTGTAGTGCATGAAGTTACCTCGTACGAGTGTGAGCTGCCATGAATTGCGACCACAATAACCAATTCCATGAATCTTCTCCACAGGAGATGGATATGGTAGAAATGAAGGTCGCAAAATAGAGTTTGGAAGTGACTATCCAAATACCCTATCTGAATTTCATATTGGGATAAACCGAATAAAGATAATGAAATAAGGATCTCGTAATTAGGAGGTTGAGGCATCCCACAATCTGTAAAGAATGTCGACGATATAATGATGATCATGATGATGATGAATGTTTCATCTTTTTACAATATCTCAAGTTGCAGAGATCTTTATGAAAAAGATAGTGAGATTGCATGGCTTTCTGGAGAAAATTATATCAGACAAAGGTAAGGTATTCCTTAATGAGTCATGGACGGATTTATTCAAGGCTCAAGGGACTAAATTGGCTTATATCTCTACTTATCACCCTCAATTTGATTGGCAAACTGAAGTCTTGAACAGATGTTTGGAGGCATTTGTAAGATGTTTTATCGGTGGAAAACCAAGATCATGGGTTACTTGGTTGATGTGGATAGAGTATTGGTACAACACTTCATACTATATATCATTAAACCATTCCATTTCATGTTTTGTATAGCAAGGAACCTCCAAGGCTTATCAATAGATATGAGATATCTATTGTTAACACTAATTTGGAGGAGTTAATGAAAGAACGAGAAATTGTGCCGGATATGGTGCAACAAATCTTAAGCAAGACCCAACAAATGATAAAGATGACAATTGATTAGCATATAAGGAAAATAAAATTTTCGATTGGAGCATGGGTTTATCTTAAGATCAGACCCTACAAACAAAAGTCTCTAACCACTAGATCTAATGTCAAGCTTGCAAGCAGATACTATGATCCTTATCAAGTTATTAAAAAAGGGGAAAATGTTGCGTACAAGTTAAAGTAATAAAAAATGATGTTCATTACATCCAGTCTTCCATGTATCACAATTAAGAGAAGTTATTAACAACATCTTGTGCACTCAATGACTACTCGAGCTATAGAAATTTTGGATTCGTCTTTGGAGTCAAGAAACCATTAAGTCAGAAATCAGAAAAGATCAAACGAATCAATAACTCCTTTGGTAGAAGATATCTTGACTACATGAGAATCAATGGATGATCTGATAAGAAGATATATTGATTTTCACCTTGAGAACAAGATAAATGCCAAAAGAAAAGAATTGATAGATTTTTCATTCCAATAGTTGGACTCAACACTTAAAAACGATAAAGAAAAAAATAATTTGAAAGATTAAAACATGGGAGATAAGTTGGAACATATTTTGTAACAGAATATTAAAGAACGGAAAATTCAAATTTGTAATGATTATATAAATCAGAGTTCAAAATTAAAGAACGGAAAATTCACATAAACAATCTTTTCATTTTATTTTTTCATATCCCTAAAGTTCCAATATCCATTTTGAGTAAAACAGTTAATGGGTACAAAAACCGGTTACTCGGTGACCGATCCGTAAAATTTAACCATTTCCGGTAAGCCACTCCTCCTGGCGATCCACCTGTCATGTCCGTTTCGTGATGAGTACCACATGAACCCATTTTTCACTTTCTTTTTTCTCGAACTCTCTCTCGCTCTAGAAATTTCACTTCTGATAGATTCAATTCCTCAACATTTCGCTAATCTTTGTCAATCCCAGAAGAAGATTGCCTGAGTTATCCCATTCCTGGCGACATGTCTTGGTACCAAAGAGCTAAGCTCGTCGTCTTCAGCTCCCTGCGAAGCAATGTTAATCCTCCGAGGATTGCCACGGCATCTCCGTTTTCCAATGCTTTCCCGATAATTCATCGACATGGTTCTTCGAATCTGTCAGCTAAGTTTTCTGGGTTCTCCTCAATCTCTTCACGCAGAGTAGGTTTAGGCTTATGTAACTCTCTCGGGAAGACAAACACCAATTCTTGTAACCCGTTTCTGAGCAGTCCCAAGAGGTTTTACTACGTTGATCGTTACCAGGTTCATCATTTTAAGCCACGGGGGCCGAGACGGTGGTTCCAAAATCCTAGGACCGTGTTGACGGTGGTGCTTGTAGGTTCTGGGGTTTTGATCACCGTGTATTTTGGGAATTTAGAGACTGTTCCTTACACTAAACGGAGACATTTTGTTCTTTTGTCGAGATCGATGGAGAGACGGATTGGTGAATCTCAGTTTCAGCAGATAAAAGCCGGTTTCAAGGGCAAGATACTCCCTGCGATTCACCCTGAGAGCATTAGGGTTAGATTGATTGCAAAGGACATAATTGATGCGTTGGAGAGAGGTTTGAGCCACGAGCGTGTGTGGAGTGATCTTGGGTATGCATCCATGGATAGTAGCTCTATGGACAATGACAGGGCTGTTAAGGATACGGTGATGGCACTGAGTGAGAATGGTGGTGAAGGGCAAATAAGTGGGATGAAGTGGTCTAAAGAAGATGAGATTCTGGATGACAAATGGATTCAGCAAAGCAGGAAGAAGGGTGAAGAGAAAGGGTCGCAACCTGCAACTTCTCACCTTGACGGATTGAATTGGGAGGTTCTTGTGGTTAACGAACCGATCGTTAATGCGTTTTGCTTGCCTGCTGGAAAGATTGTGGTATTCACTGGGTTGCTTAATCATTTCAAGTCAGATGCTGAGATTGCCACTATAATCGGACATGAGGTATATTCGTGATCCTGCAACGATATAGTGTTAATCATTATCTGAAGAATTATGAAATGTTGTTAGTTGCCTGTGTTAATCATTATCTGAAGAATTATGAAATGTTGTTAGTTGCCTTGATTTTCTTGGTGTTGCCCACAATCTGAGATCGATTTCGAATGTTGCTTCGAAATGGCAGTTGAGGTACTTTGATGATGTTTTATGTATGCCATTGTCTGAATAGGTTGGTCATGCTATTGCCCGACACGTAGCTGAGGGAATTACGAATAGGTTATGGTTTGCCATCCTCCAACTGGTTCTCTATCAGTTCGTTATGCCTGATCTCGTGAACACAATGTCAGCCCTTTTCTTGAAGCTTCCGTTCTCCAGAAAGTACGTCTCCTTCTCCTGTCCTATCAAACACCGTATAATAATCTCTTCGAGGCTTGACTTAGCTTTTGGCTCCTATTTGCTCCATGGTTGAGGAACAAGGCCTATGTCTAAAATAGTTAGAAGAAAGCAAACTGTTGGAACATGGGCTAGATTTGCCTTAGAGAAGGAAATTGAATCTCAAATCATAACACATTTGGTTTGGTTTGGTTTGGTTTTGTCAGGATGGAGATAGAAGCAGACTATATTGGTTTGCTCCTTCTCGCCTCAGCAGGATACGATCCACGAGTAGCACCCAAAGTGTACGAAAAGATTGGGAAGCTTCAGGGCGAATCTTCTCTTCAGGACTATCTGTCAACGCATCCCTCGGGAAAGAAGAGGGCTCAGCTGTTGGCGCAGGCAAACGTCATGGAAGAAGCTCTCATGATTTACAGAGAAGTTCAATCAGGCCGTGGCATTGAAGGCTTCCTTTAGTTCATTCCCTCTCCCCATCTTCTTCTTCATTCTCTTATTTATCTCACTTTTCCATATCTGTAAAAGTTTAATCTTTACTTGTTTTTTCTCACAGTTTCTGCTGAAAATTGTATCATAGCGTTCTTGTTTTCATAGTTTCCCGTTGACTCCTGCTTATGTTTCATACTACATGAATAAACCTCGTACGGACTCTATGTCCCAAAGGTAAACAACAAACCAAGTCCTTGGTTCTTTGCACGAATAACTTGATTTGTTTATTTCTAATCATTTCATTTCTTTGAAAGCTTGATCAACTTATGCATTAATTTGATTTGAAGTTATTTTTACATCCATTGATATCCAAAGTAATATCTTTTATTGTTTTTTAAAGCCGTGTGATTATTTGCACAAGGGTTTTCCATTTTGATAGACTCTAGGTAAAGAAAATGCTCCGTTTCTTTATTAATCTCTGAAAAAAACGTACAATTTATAGAAATTGTTTATAGAGTGTATTACTCCATTCTTCCCCACAACTAATTTCCTGAAAAATGATCTTCCCCCCTCTCAAATTCAACCTAACCTCCTATTTATAGTTCTTCATTTACCAATAGCTGGTAACTAACTGTACTTCAACAAACAATCACAAAAATATCAAAATAACAGAATTAAAGAATGTTGACCTGTCCTTGCTGAACCCGTTACTTTCTCTTCATTCCATGCTCTTTTTCTCTTTACTCCCAGCTCTTGAACTCCTTCACTGCTTCTCTTGATTCCTTCACTGTTTCTCTCGAGTTCCTTCCTGCTTCTTCCCTTTCTTCACTGCTTCCTTCCTTTCCTAACATAAACCTGCTGAAACTTATCAATACCCCCGCCTTTAAGACGAAGCTTGTCCTCAAGCTTGAAATCTGATTGCTTCGAGATATCCTTCGCCAACTCCCATGTCGCTTCATGAAATGGTAGGCTCTTCCATTGAATGAGAACTTCCAAGGATCCTTGCTTAGAGTAACGAGTATCCACAATTTCCTCAGGTTCCACCTGCATCTCCAACTCCCCTGTAATTTGCGTAGGAATAGAAACAGAATCAAACTGCTCTCCATTAGCTGGCTTTAGTTGGGAGACATGAAACACAGGATGTATTGATGTTGTCTTTGGCAAATCAAGTTTATAGGCAACCTTGCCAATTCTCTCTATGACCTTAAAAGGTCCATAAAATCTGGCAGATAGCTTATTGAAACTCCTAGTTGCCAAACTCTTCCATTTATAAGGTCTGAATTTGAGGAAAACCCAATCTCCCACTCGAAATTGTATATCCTGCGAGACTTATCAGCGTTAGCCTTCATCATTTGCTGAGCTCGCAACAATTTCCTCTTAATTTCCTCCATCATCTTATCTCTCTCTTTCAATTCCTTGTCCAATTCAAAGTTCGTTGTAGAACCCTCTTCAAAACTGACTACCATAGGTGGTTCTCGACCATAAATAACCTGAAAAGGAGATGTTTTCAATGCTGTATGAAAGGAAGTGTTGTACCAAAATTCCGCCCAATCCAAAAACTTTGACCATGACCGTGGATGATCAGTAGCATAACATCTGAGATAAGTCTCCAAACTTCTGTTAACGATCTCGGTTTGCCCATCAGATTGAAGGTGATAAGCTGTGCTGTAATTCAACTTAGTTCCCATGAGTTTAAACATTTCAGTCCAAAAATGGCTAAAGAAAATTTTGTCCCTGTCCAACACAATAGACTTAGGATACCTGTGCAATCTAACCACCTCCTTCATAAAACTTCTAGCCACATCCGCTGCTGTGAAAGGATGTTTTAACCTTATAAAATGTGCATACTTACTCAATCTGTCGACTACCACCATGATTGCATTATATCCCAATGACTTCGGTAATCCTTCGATGAAATCCATAGACAATTCTTCCCAAATGTGATTGGGAATAGGGAGTGGTTGTAGTAACCCCGCAGGTGATAGAGTAGAATACTTGAACGTCTGACAAACCAAACATCTTGCAATATATTTTTGAATATCCGATTTTATTCCCTCCCAAAAGAATAAATTCTGAATTCTTTTGATTGTCTTAAGAACCCCGGAATGTCCCCCCACCGGACCATCATGATATTCCTTCAAAATTAACTTCACCAATTCTGAATTTTTAGGAATAACCATTATGTCTTTATAATACAACCTTCCTTGACAAATTCTGTATCCCACGGGTCCATCCTCTTGCCTCAAAAGCTTTTCCTTGAGCGGTCCTAGCACTGGATCCAACATCACCTCCTTATCCAAATCTTCGAACTGCATTATATTCGGAACTATTATTGCTAATAAAAGAGCTTGCAAGTGAATTTCTGAAGGCTGATATATCCTATAGAGACCATCGGCAGCTTTGTTTTCAATTCCTGGTTTATACACGATATCAAAGTCAAACCCCATCAACTTTGTCAACCACTTTTGATATTCCAAATTAACCATCCTCTACTCCAGCAAAAATTTAAGACTCTTTTGATCGGTACACACTAAGAATTTCCTCCCAATCAAATAGTGTCTCCACTTCTGCACCAAAAACACTATAGCCATCAACTCCCTTTCATAAATGGGTTTCATTCTCACTCTATCTGATAAGCCTTTGCTGAAGTACGCTATCGGCTGATTTTTCTGCATTAATACTGCACCTTTTGCTGAAGTACGCTATCGGTTGATTTTTCTGCATTAATACTGCGCCTAGGCCATAACACGAAGCATCAGTCTCTACCACAAACATCTCTTGAAAATTCGGTAAACCCAACACAAGAGTAGAAACCATAGCCTCTTTAAGACTGTTAAATGAATTCTCAGCTTTTTCATTCCAAATGAACCCATCTTTCTTTAAAAGATCTGTAAGCGGTTGGGCAATAAAACCATATCCCCTCACAAATCTTCTATAATACCCTGTTAACCCCAAAAATCCTCTCAAGTCCTTCAATGTTTCAGGTTTCGGCCACTGTTGAACTGCCATCGTCTTACTTGGATCGGTAGCCACTCCCTCCTTCGATATTATATGACCCAAATACTCCACTGAGGTTTGCCCAAATGTACATTTCTTTTTATTAGCAAAGAGTTGATGCTGAACCAACTTTTTAACACCAAATTGAAATGATCCACATGGTCTCTCAAACTCTAACTATAAACCAGAATGTCGTCAAAGAATACCAGTACAAACCTTCTAAGATAAGGCCTGAAAATCTCATTCATAAGAGACTGAAAAGTAGCTGGTGCGTTGGTTAAACCAAAAGGCATCACTAAAAATTCGTAATGGCCGTCATGAGTTCGAAAAGCTGTCTTCATTATATCCTCCTCTTTCATACGAATCTGATGGTATCCAGTCTTCAAATCCAATTTTGTAAATACAACAGCACCATTCAACTCATCCAAAAGTTGATCAATCATAGGAATTGGGAATTTATCCGGAATTTTCACCTTATTCAATGCCCTGTAGTCCACACAAAATCGCCAACTGCCATCTTTTTTCTTCACCAATAACACAGGACTCGAGAAAGGACTTTGACTAGGCCTTATAATACTAGCTTGTAACATGTCCTTAACTAATTTCTCGATTTCCTCCTTATGATAATGAGGATATCTATAAGGCCTTACACTAACATGATCAGTTCCTGCTTTAAGATGATAGAATGTACCCTGTCTCTGTGTGGAGGTAAACCAGTAGGCTCATCAAAAACCCCGGAAAAAGACTCCAAAACCTGTGTCAACTCATTAGGAATTTGTTGCGCAAAATCTGTTATTTTTTCCAGTTTGGAAAACTCCACCATGTATCCCTGTTCCCCTTTTGAAACATCCTTCCACAATGTTTTGAGAGTTACTAAGGAGTTATGTAAGTTCGGATCTCCTTTCAACGTGATCCATGAGCTGCCATTAACGAATTTCATCTCCAATTTCTCAAAATCCAGCTGAATCTTTCCTAATGTTCTCAACCATTGAATTCCCAAAATCACATCTGCACTACCCAACTCCAATGGAAGCAAATCAACTGTTATCTCCATATTCTGTATAACTATTTTTATGACTTTACAAATTCCCTCGCCCTTAACTGTCACTCCTGTCCCCAGAAATACTCCATAGCCACTAGTACCCACTGTCTTCAATCCTAGCTGTTGTATAACTTCAGTTGAAATAAAATTGTGGGTTGCTCCACTGTCTATCATCACTACCACCTCTTTTTGCTTAATTCGTCCTTTGACTTTAAGAGTCTTCGGGGTAGTAAGTCCAACCACTGATTTCATCGATAATTCGGCTAATTCCCTCATTTGTAAACAATCCTGTTCCTGCTGTAATTCTGTTTCTACTTCTTCTTCTACAAATCTGTTCCTCATCAGGTACAAGAATTACCTGCAGCTCCTTCAGTGGACATCTATGTCCAACAAAATATTTCTCATCACATCTAAAGCACAACCCTTTCTTCCTCTTTTCCTCGGCTTCCGCATCTGTAAGTCTTTTGAATGGTAATCTCCTTTCCCCTGATTTCGTATTTTTGGTATTCTGATTAACCACTGAATTTTCGGATTTAGCCCCTCCAGTAAATCTAACAGCAGATCCAGTAGGTACATTCACGGTTCGAAAATAAGAGTTTCTTTCAGAACTATTCTTCTTTCTCAAATCATCAGAACTGAAAGTGCTCTCATTCAATCGAATGGCTAATGCTATCAAGTCCTCCAATCCTTGAGGTTGTAAAATTCTAATGGTTTCTCGCATGTCAGATTTCAATCCACTCTTAAATGCACCTTCCAACACCTTATCAGGAATTCCCTGTAACTGTGATAACAACTCTTCAAATTCCTACAAATAATCCGAGAAGGAACCTGTTTGAGTGAGAGAGAACAGTCTTTCACTAGCTTCACCGCTAATTCCCGAAAATCTTACTAATAGTCTCTTTCGAAAATCCTCCCAACTAACAAACGGTCTCCTTGTTTTCTGCCAATTATACCAGTTTAATGCCTTTCCATCCATACACATAGAAGCCAATCTTAACTTCTCATGATCTGAACTATTTCCCAAGTCAAAAAATCTTTCTGCTCTAGCAATCCATCCTACTGCATTTACACCTTCGAAAACCGGCATCTCAACCTTTTTAAGATGAGTTTCAGAATTTCTGAGGAACCGATTACCTTTTCCCTTGTTTTTCAATTCTGTTTCTGGTCTCGGAACTTCAAATTCTGGTGGTGACGACGCTTCTCCTTCATGCATCGCTTGGAATTGATGAATCGGAGTGTGCCGATCGACAGAATCAGGTAAATTCGGTCTCTGTTGCTCTCGCTCGATCTGTTTCCCAGTGTCGGAGCAGAATTTGAGAATGAATTTCTCGATTACGTCCAGTTTCGCCATGTTTTTCTCCATCGCGTCGATCTTTGATACACTCCTCTCGATTCCGGCAACTCTCTCATCCAGTTCGGCCAATTTCTCCATTCTCTGTTGAATTCCATTCATTCTTGATTCCACATGCGCCTGAAATCTTTCGAAATCCTCCTGAATATGCTCAAATCTTTGAACGCTTCTTGTTGCTGCCATGAAGTCCTTCTCTGTTACCACTTTGATAGACTCCAGGTAAGGAAAATGCTCTGGTTCTTTATTAATCTCTGGAAAAAACGTACAATTTGTAGAAATTGTTTATAGAGTGTATCACTCCATTCTTCCTCACAACCAATTTCCTGAAAAATGATCTCCCCCCTTCCAAATTCAACCTAACCTCCAATTTATAGTTCTTCATTTACCAATAACTGTCAACTAAATGTCCTTCAACAAATAATCACAAAAATATCAAAATAACAGAATTAAAGAATGTTGACCTGTCCTTGCTGAACCCCTTACCTTCTCTTCATTCCATGCTCTTCTTCTCTTTACTCTCAGCTCTTGAACTCCTTCACTGCTTCTCTTGATTCCTTCACTGCTTCTCTCGAGTTCCTTCCTGCTTCTTCCCTTCCTTCACTACTTCCTTCCTTTCCTAACATAAACCTGCTGAAACTTATCACATTCCCACGCAATAAATCTGCTTATTTCCAATGCAAATTAGCATTGACAACAGTGGAATTAATGTTGCAAACATGATTTTTCAAGATCAATCGCAAAATTAAGGTTGAAATTGACATTGTTTGTCATTGGTAAGCTGTAAATAGTGTTAAAAATTTCAACACTATTGTGATAGAAAATTGCTACAAATACCAAGTTATGCTAACACAAAAACGTTCATTTTACCATTTATTGTAACCCAACTTTCTTTAAAAATTGTGTAGAAGTTTTGAACGTTATTCTAATGCAAGCTAAAATTGTCACTTATAACGCTATTTTGGTACTTTTAATGTTATTTATTTTCGTTGTGGCATTAGTTATGAACACCAATTCACAAAGGATATTTTAGAGTTTGTTATATGATATCGATTCTGATTTTGGATTTCTATTTGTGATGTGTATGTTTCAAAATCGAAATTGAACGAAGAAGAGAAATCTTATATTATTTTTTCTGTCACAGATCAATTAACGTTAACTCTGGAATTAATCTTTGGCTCAACTCATTATATTTCTATATAAATAACGTGCATTTCGTTGTTGATATATGTGACTTCAAATTTCAAACAAAATTGAATGCATTAATCGACTATATGTGACAAGTAATAGACAATTCATTTCGTCCTTGTTATCAATATATATAGTAATACATAAATTATCGTTGATCTATTTTGTAAATCACCGAGAATTATGATATTCAAACACATATCTAAGTAACGTCAATTTCAATGTTTTCGTGTTCAAGAATATTAATTTCCTCCGTTTGGGTATTCACGTGTATCTTATTAGTCAAAATGTTTTTTACAATATTATCCTCAGTTCTATAAGTACTTCTATGTTAATGTTTCATTGTAAAGAAAAAAAAAGTGAGCTTCTGTTAATATATTAAATTCTTTATGTATTCACGTTGTCATCAAACTCTCTGAGGGTAAGATATTCTTTGTGTCTTTCTCTTTTCTTTTTTATCGTCCACTCTATGCATGTATATTTTGTTCTCCACAATTAAGATATTTTCACTTTCAATTTCATCATCGTTGATGTGGAAAATATTGTTTAAATTTTTCATTTTTACCACGAAGTTTCTAATACAATTTACAGTTACTCGTGGATATCCTAATTTTTCATATTGAAATCAGATACACATATCCGAATTTATTTAACTAAAATTTATCAATGATGAGATACATATATGTTCCACATGCAGTAAATTCTCAGATTTATACTACAACTTTCTTATTTTTGAAATATATATATATATATACATATATATTATATATGCCTCTTAAAAGGAATAAATCGAATTTGGGTATCTAATTATTCCAAAGCAAAATAAAAAAAATTATATTAACTTTTTATTTTTTATTGGGATTCAAGTTATTTAAACATGTTTCATATATTTTTATTTTACGAAAATTATAATTTTTTATAGAAGGACTAAAATACTTATTTATAAATTAAAGATTCTAAATTTGATTTGGTTTTTGCAATTCAACTTAAGAAAAAAGATAAACAAAAAAGGACTTGTTGGTTCCTTCCTAATTTTAATCTTAAACTAATAAGTTAATTTTGGTATTGACAAAATTGGTTTTCATGTTTGCCAAGAACGTTATACATATAAAAAGAATAAAATATTAAAAAATTATAAAACAAATAAAATATAACCATATTTTGTTTACCATAAACTTTTATCTTTATAAAATTCGAAAATAGACAATGCAAATATATAATTACTTAAGATTTATGAACCATTTCAATTTATTTTGAGTATTATGTTCTTGTTTTAATTCTTTTTTTTTTTGACGAATTTTCCATATAGATCCAATGTTTTGTCGGCCATAAAACATGATATATATATATATATATTTTATGATTAAAACATATAATTTTTATTATGCAAAATATAAAATATATATTTAAAAATATATTTTTTATAAAATTATATAAATAATGTCTAAAGAGACTATAATTAAATTTTAAAAATTAGAAACATAGACGTATCACAAAAACACGAGATTTAACTAGATTCAATATTTCTATTTTTCAAATCGTTTAATATTTTTTGGTTCAAAGATTTGATATTTAAAATATTCTTATTTTTCAAATATATCAATTATCTATTTTATTTTCTTTAAATATGTTCAATTTTTATAGTCTTTTTCTCGAAATCGTACCATGTCAAAATTTATTTTAGTTTTTTCTGGTAATCCTATTTTTTATCTTAAATTTTAAATATTGACAATAGATAATATCATAATTTTTTAAATCCAAAACCTAAAAAATAATTTTTTAAATTTTTAAAAAATATAAATAATATCAAAATAATTGTGTAATGCTTCTTCATTTCTTCATGGCGAAGAAAAATTACACAATCTATTTTGACATTATTAACATATTTTTAATAAAATATATATTTTTTATGATATCTTTTAAGTGTAATTAAAGATATTATATAAATAATATGATATCTATTGAACTTAAAATATATTATAGTGTCTTTATCCGAAAGATCAAAAATATAATAAAAGTATATAAATAATGTCAAAATAGATTGTGCATAATTTTGTGTTATTTCTACTTATGTATATAGATATATATAATGTGTAGAGATATGATTCCATTATTATTGGTGTTATAGATTTAGAATTAAAGAAAATATTACTATAAAAAATAAAATATTTGAAATATTTAGAAACATAATTATATATGTCTAACATTTCAATAGATTATTTAGTTTCTAAATATTTTAATTTTTATAATAATATTGTCTTTAATCCTAAATCTAAAATATCAATAATAGAAATATATCTCTACACATTTTATACATAAATAGAAATAACATAAAATTATCCAAAACTAGTGTAAAAAGAATTTTAATTTTTCTTATGTTTATAGAAGGACTAGAAATACACATTTATATATTAAAAATTTTAATTTCTTTTGTTTTTGGTAATTCAACTTAAGAAAAAACATAAACAAAAAAATTGTTGGTTGCTTCCTAGTTTTAATCTTTAGCTAACAAGTTAATTTTGGTCTTGATCAAAATTGGTTTGCATGTTTGTGAGGAACATTATACATATAAAAAGAATAAAATATTAGAAAATAACAAAACAAAGAAACAATAAAACATAACCACATTTAAAGGAGTTTAACCCTCTACAAAAAAAAAAACTTTTATCTTCACAAAATCCTAAATAATATTAAAATAGACAATACAAGGTTATTTAAGATTTATGTACCATTTTAATTTATTTTGGATATTATGTTAATACTTTAATTTAACATTTGATGAATTTTCTATATAGATCCAATGTTTTGTCGGTCACAAAAAATGCAATATATTTATTTTTTAGATTAAAACACATAATTTATGTTATGTAAATTATATAATAAATTCTAAAAAAATTTATATAATGATATATTTAACTTTAAATTTAAAATATATCATAAAAATATATAAATAATGTTAAATAGATTGCATAATGCTTTTTTACGATGAATAAACATAACCTTTTTCATCGTGAAGAAGTTTTCTCAATATAATTTAACATTATTCATTCATTTTTAATAAAATAAATTTTAAAAGTTATATTTAATATATATTTTATTAATTCAATTTTTTATTCAAGTATATAAAATACATCTTTTATCCTCAAAATTTTCATTTTGGAAATAATATTCACATTGACTTACATCGAAGATTAGCTAAGACAATACATGATTTTTTTCTGAAAAATAAAATAATAAGAATTATATTATATTTTGATATTGATGTAAGGAATAGATCACATATTTTAATTTTTATTTGATTTAAAACGAATTAGATTACAAAAATTTTGTATATCTCGTTTATATCCAATGAAAATATTTTTTTATAGAAAAGGTTAAATAAGACCATCTACAAAAAATATATGTAAAAACATTCTTTATTTTCTCATCATTTTACATATTAACCATTATTTTTTCATCTTTTCATGAGTTTGTGTCTTATTTACTCCTTTTTGTTTCAATTATTTTCTTGAATTTATAACTATCGTGTGTCAATGAGATGGCTGAAAAGGAAAAAAGTGAACACTGCTATATATTGTGTGAATAATAAGAGACAATTTTAGTTTGGCTTTTTCTTCTTGCACACATCAAATTTGCATGACCACTTTCATTTTGATCCTAAATATAATTCATTTTTTCTAGCCTTGTTGCACTCAATAGATTGATTTTTTGAATCAAATTAAAAAATATGTTTGTTTAATATAATGTCAAAATAGACAACACAATACTTATTCACGAAGAAGAAACTAGTTTTGATTAAGATTTTTTTATAATAATTTTAGATAATTTTGTGTTATTTGTACTTGATGATGATATGTGAAGATATATATTTGTATTATTATTGTTTTAGATGTAGGATTAAAGATTGACTATTAGAGAAAACCAAAAATATTCAATATATTTGGAAACCAAATATTTCCACCTTTAATTAAAAAAATATCTTTTTCAATTCATACTAACAAATTTGTATTTACGATAAAACTAAATGTAAAAATATAAATGACCATGCAAATTTGATGTGTGCAAGAAAAAAAAAAAGAAAAAAACTAAAATCATCTCTTATCCTTTCCAGGAAGTATGACGTTGCTCATTATTTCCTTTTCAGTAATCTTATTGACACATAGATAATTATAAAATAAAAAATAAGACACAAACTCATGAAAATATGAAAAAATAATGGTTAATATGTAAAATTATGAGAAAATAAAGAAAATTTTTTACATATTTTTTTGGGTAGATGCCTCATTTAACCTTTTTAACAAAAATATTTTTATTGGATTATAATTGAGATATAAATAATATTGAAATCTATTTCATTTTGAAAACCAAAGAAAACCCAAAATATGTCCTCTATTCCTTATATCTTAACCCAACTTTTCAGTTTATTTTGCTTTTTTTATAATAAATATTACGATATAATAAGATTATTATTATTTTATTCTTCATATAAAATTCATGTATTATCATAGCTAATCTTTAATGTAAGGTAATATAATGTGAATATTCTCTCCAAAATGAAAATTTTCAAGATAAAAGATGTATTTTTAAATTTAAATAAAAAATTAAATTAACAAAATATATATCAAATATAAATTTTTAAAAGACTGAATGAATAATATTAAATAAGATCGTGCAATGTTTCTTCACGATGTAGAAAGTTATGTTTATTCATCGTGAAGAAACATTGCACAATCTACTTTCATATTATAAAAATTTTTATATCTTTTTGGTTTAAGATTAAATATATTATTATCTTTTTAGATTTAAATTAAAGATATTATATCATTCGATATTATTTATATAATATTTTTTAATTTTAATCTTAAAAGATATCATAAAAATTATAATTTTTAATTGAATATATAAATAATTTCAAAATAGATTACACAATGCTTCTTCGGGATGAAGAAAGTCTTCATCATGAGGAAGCATTGCACGACTATTTTGACATTATTTACTGATTTTTAATAAACAATTACAATTTTTATGATATCATTTAGGTTTATGATTAAAAATATTATACAAATAATGTCGAATGATATAATATATTTAATATTAAACTTAAAAATATATAATAATATCTCTAATCTTAAACCTAAAAGATATCATAAAAATATATAAATAGTGTCAAAATAGATTGTGCAATGCTTCTTTACGATGAAGAAGCATTGTGTAATCTAATTTAACAAATTTTTTTTCTGAATACAAATTTATTAATATGATATAAGAATGAGAATCTATTAAAATTTTAGATAGACATAATTCAGTTTCTAAATATTGAAAATATTTTGGTTTTCTATAATAACATTGTCTTTCATTCTAAATCTAAAACAACAATAACAGAAACATATCTCCACACTTTAGCCATAAATAGAAATAACAAAAACTTATCCAAAACTCCTGTAAAAAGAATTTTAATCAAAACTATTTTCTTCTCCATGAAGAAATATTACATAGTATTTTTTGACATTTATTTTTATCGTAACTACAAATTTTTTAGTATGATATGAAAAATATAATGAAATAATGGTGTAAATAATTGGTTTTCAAATATTTTGAATATTTTACACAACTATGTTTAATTAAAACTTTATGATTTTTAGGTTTAGGATTAAAAAATACGATACAAATACTATCAAATGAAATAATATATTTAATCCTAAAACTTAAAACATATAATAAATATTTTAATGTTAAACCTAAAAGATATCATAAAAAATATACAAATGATGTCAAAATAGATTGCACAATGCTTCTTCACGTTGAAGAAAGTTATGTTTCTTCATCGTGAAGAACCATTGTGCAATCTAATTTAACATTATCTTATTTTTAATATAAATTTATTAGTATGATGCAAGAATGATAATATATTGAAATTTTAGATTGATATAATTTAGTTTCTAAATATTTCAAATATTTTGGTTTTCTATAGTAATAATGTCTTTAAGACAAAATTCATGTATTGTCATATCTAGTTTTTTTATGTAATCATGAATAATCCGTCCGAAATAAAAATTTTCACGATAAAAGATATATTTCACAAATTTGAATAAAAAATTAAATAAACAAAATATATGTCACATATATTTTTTTAAATTTCTTATAAAATTGAATAAATAATGTATTGAGAAAAAACAACTCGTTTTACATGCAAACTATAAAATAAAGGGAGAAATAATATATAAAAAATAAAATACATAAAACAACCTGATTATCTTTCTTCATATGTTGTAAAGAAGATGAAGACGGTTTGAACTGAATTGAATACGGGATGGAACCTCTAAACGCCATGTGGAAAAAGATGTACACGTGTCATCCTCTACAGAATTGTGAAAGCCTTTGATTGCCACCACGTGAAAAAATGTACCTCAATTTATAGATTTTTTTTAACAATATGTAATTTATTATGAAAATAAATATGTTAAAATTTTATGGAAAAATATTTAAATTTATATGAAAAGTAAACAATAGAAAAATATGGAAAATCTATGTGCACACATAATTATATAAGGAAAATATGCAAACATATATAGACACAAATAATTGTATATGGAAATATGCGAAAGAGATAAAAATACATTTGAGAAATAAATTCTTTATATATCAAAGGAGATTTATTTACTTCTTATAATCTTAATTTATATTTTTATCCTAATAAATTTATTTTGTTAAACTCGATGTTTAATCCTCTAGGGTGAAATTTTATTTGCTCAGACTATTTTTTTAAAATATATTAATCCAATTACAAGATCAAAATATAATTTTGAAATATAATAAAATCTTATCTATTATGATTTACCCTTTATATAACAAACTTCTGTTAACAAAGTAAAACACACAAAAATTTATGTTGAAAGAATGATAACTATAATCATTTTTTTCGTGTTGTTATAGCTCAAAACTCGAGAAACCCTTGAAAGCTTACATGATTATCAATCTCTCGGTTTCCTTTTAGATTGTATATCAAAGGTATCTCGCATAGCCGAACTTAAGTATCATCAATCATTTTTTAGATTCATTGTTCAATCTTTTGTGCACATGTTTTTAGGCAAAGAAAATTCATATAATCTTTTTGAGATGACGTGTAAGGCAGTTTGGTTTTCGTTAAAAGTTCTAAAGCACACTTTATCGAATTGGCTCTTTGTTCTTAGTAGGAACCCTACAATAAGAGTCTAGCTTTGTGCGTATTTCCATAAATCTATCATATCTCCACTATAACTTCCAAATCGAATCAAGAGATTACATTTTCTTCGAATGCTGGTTTTCTAATACCTCATGGGATAACTTGATGATGACTCAAATATGTTGACACAATTGTCTATCTTGTTGAAAGTGTCGTGTCATTTGATTGTTGGGTACTTGGTCGAGTTCACATCACTAGAAAATGTGGTTTACCTATCGTTAAAATTTCTAAAATAATTACAACGGAAATGAATCTATCTATATATTTAATCATCTGGAAAGCAAGTTCCTCCGAAATCTGTCCTTAAATCATCTGAAAACAAATTTCTATATGAATTGGGGACGAGATTATAAGACGGTAATCTATTTGGAATTGTAGATCATTCATACATCCATCTCGAAACATTTCACTAATTTCCTCCTTAAATTCGTTCCTAATATCATTTCTAAATGTGCCTCTCTATTTACAAACAAAAAGATTCCATCTCTAAATACAATGATATCGAGAAATTCACATTCTAGTATTGATACTTTTGGGCTCATCTTCTATTGTATAGGGGCTCATTTATGAGTTATGATCACAATCATATTCTTGCACCTTCATCCTCTATCTTTAGCCACATTGATGCCCTCATTCGTGACAAGGCTTCAATGTCTAGGGACAATAATCCGGATTTGACTAGAAAGTTCTATAGAAGTTGATTGAACAATGCCAATTCCTATAATTGAACAATCGGTTTCCACACTTGGATGTAAATGTTAGATTATAGGTTTCAAATTTTGAAAGAAAAAAGAAACAATAAACAAGGTTCTATATAAAATAAATGATAGATCTTGACACTATATTTTTTTCTAGATGATTATGCAAGAGAATATTCAAAATCTCTCGAAAAATTAATATTCTCATTTTTTTGTCACTTCATGTATTGTACTTTTCATCTATTTTTTATAACTCCAGCAATTTATAACCATTATTTTTGGGTGCGCATGATTAAACCCTTTGGACATATACTACAGTCTACTAACTGTAAACCTATAGTAAATTATAGAAATAATGAACATATGATGCAAATGTAAAAGTCAAATGTTTGACCCCATGGTATACAACGAAGATCCATCTACCTTTACCATTATACGATCCCAATTGGAATCTTGTTTTTCAATTCGTACCTCAGACTTGTTTTAACTTTTAAAGAGAATACACTAAATGAATAATGACATTTATCGTAACTCATAGAATTGTAAACATTAAATATGATTTGAAGGTGTATAATTACTTTCTTAAATGAGCTATCATGTCTCCCAAAATGGTTAAATGGATATTCCAAACACACTTTCGAGATATAACTTTCTCAAAATTTTCTTAAAATGTTATAAAGACTAACGGTCTCTCATTAGGTTACGACTCTACTTTGTAAATATATATTACCCTCAACACAAAATAAAAATATTAATCCAAGGTTGCTTCATTCAACTTCAGTGGTAATATTTCTACGTATACAACAACAAATCCTAATTTTATAAGTAATTATTTGCAAGCACCGAAAAACTTCCTCAAATGCAATATTTTTTTCACACCTAATCGCTTTAGATTTGTCATTCTCATCTACTGGAAAATGAAACTCAGATTCGGTACAAATTGGTTTATATTCAAACCACATTCTTCGATGAACCATATTCTTAACACTAATATCTCCAGGGAAAACTTTCGGTACAAATTCTATCCATATATGATCGTTCAAAATAATTATTCGTTAGGATTTAAGACAAAAAAGGTATTCTGAATTAGTCTAGAAAATGCTTCATTAATCCCTCCCTAAACTCCATTCTAAATCTGTTTTCTTAAACATCAGGTCTCGTGATTTAATCACGATGATTACAATCGGTCATATATTTGGAAAGAGGATCTCATGATTCAATCACGATGATTACGGACAACACTATCTCTGGCAAAAAGATCATTGGGTCTAGAGTATCATTAACTTACAGAAACTTGTTGCCTTTATAATCATTCATTATTCTCTTTCTACCTTTTTTTGTGTGCATAGATTCTCCTTTTCCATATAATTGTATAGTTTTCATTTTCTTCTTTCTTCTAAATATTGTAATTTTGTATATATAATGTTCTTCCTTTGTATTGTGAGAAATAAGAAGAAAATATTTATTCTCTTTGTGTCTTCTTGTGTTAATTTCCATTAAATTATTTATGGTATCAGGGTCACTTTACGACCTAAACAAGTTTCCAAGAGAGTTGTATAGAAAGTTGCATGACGGACACACCTGTCACGGATTTGTTAAAAGTGAAACAGATCATTTTTTATTTTCAATTCCGAAGGAATCAGGTACCACGGTTCTTCTCGTGTGCATTGATGATATTATTATATCGATAAATGATCTTATTGGAATTAAAAACACAAAAGAGTTCTTAAAACGAAACTTTGAAATAAAAGATTTTGGAGAATTGAAATATGGGATTGAAGTTACTCGTTCTAATAATGATTTTTCTTGTCTCAAAGGAAATACATTTTTAATCTCCTAATTGAGACAGGGAAGTTTGATGTCAAACCAGTTAAGAAGCCCATTGAAGAGAATCATAAAGATTATCAAGAAATGGAACTTTTATCAAATGTGTATCAATATCAACAGAATGTGGAAAAAGATAATCTATCTCACTATCACTCGGCCAGATATTTATTTTGCTGTTGGCCAAACCAACACATGCATGCTCCGAGGAAGCATAATTGGTTCCTTGTGGAGAGAATTCTCAAATATCTAAAAGGGTCACCAGGAAAAAGAATTTGTATGAAGCACAATGATCATACAACGATTGTAGGGTACTGCAATGCTGATTGGGTTGGAGACAGAACTAATCAAAAGTTTACAACGGGGTATTGCATCTTTGTTAGGGGGGAATCTAGTCACCTGGAGGAGTAACAAACAAAGTGTGGTCGCTCGCTCAAGTGTCGAAGCCGAATACAGAAGCATGGTTAATACTACCGACGAGCTTATTTAGATTAGAGTCATTCTTTGAGATCTCGACAACGCAATAGAGGATCAAACTACCCTTCATTGTCTTACTAAGTTGCCATCCACATAACCAAGAACACAATCTTTCATGAAAGAACGAAGCGCATCGAGATCGATTGCCACTTTATCCGCGAGAAAATAAAAAAGAAATCATCTCTACTACCTACATAAGAAGTTCAGACCAATTAACAGATCTATTTACAAAAGCTCTCTGTGAGAGAAGTGGTACAAGTCTTCAAAAAAGGACGGGCCTGATGATATCCTTAAGTCGTTGAGAAGAATAAGTTAGAATGATGCAAACACAATGATTGGTTCATGATAGTACTGTTTTTCCATTCACCAAATTTTGTCCCATTAGATTATCTTCGTAAAGGCTTTAACGAGGCTACACTTTTTAGTCCCTAATCATTACGAACTTGAGGGAGACTGTTAACATTAGATTCGTGATTTAATCACGATGATTACAATCAGTCATATCTTTGGCAAGAAGATCTCGTGATTCGATCACAATGATTATAATAGGTCATATGTTTGGCAAGAAGATCTCATGATTCAATCATGGTGATTACGGTCGATTCTATCTTTGGTAAAAAGATCCTCGGATCTAGATTATCGTTAACCTATGGAAACTTATTGATCATTTATAATCATTTTTTATTCTCTCTACCTTTTTTGTGTGCATATATTCTCCCCTTTCATTTCTTCTTTATTATGAACGTTGTAATCTTCTCTATTTAATATTCTTCATATGTATTGTGAGAAATAAGACGATTCTCGCTAACAAAAATTTCTTTCATTTGAAGAATGTATAAACCAATTTATCGGTTTTATATAAATTTTGATATTTCACCAATGTTATAAATTGTGTCATACCATTTACAAATTCATTCAAGGCCTTTTGAGTTTATGGATCAAGTCTTTTGTATATCCATTGTCTAGAAACAAAAGTATTTGATCTTAAAGTTGATGTCATAATAATATGGATAACATAAAATTATGTCTAAAATGATGATGATTTCACATTATTAAAAAAATATGTCAAACTTTGTGAAAGATATATGTTTCGTAAAATAATCGTAATTTGCAAAGAAACTTTTGATAGTAAATTTTTGTGAACATCGCAATCGATGGTATAACATAGATCAAATTGTGACGAAACATGTTTTCATATCATATTAAATATGAGCTTAGATTTAATTGATCTCAAAAGATCGTTTAAGAGTTTAGAATTGTCTAATATCATATTTAAACATATAGATGTTATCTCCTACCCGATAAATCTTAATTCCAAATCGTGGGTCACAGTTGATATTTCAAATCCATTACAAAGAGTAATTTTTTTGTAGTGATATGATATTCAGGCAATTCTTTTCAATATCATTCCAAAGGTACTATCACTTCTTTATTTATTTTTTCCTATATTTATTTAAATATTTTACTTTGGTTTTCGTCCTTTCATAGAGAACGAAGATCATCCTAATGTTGTTGATCCAATATTACTTCCACGAAATAGAGGGAAAAGAACATACAGTTCCACCAATGTTTTGTGTGGTCTACTTCTTCAATGAAATCATTAGCTCTATTAAACAAAATGTTCTAATAGTTCAATTGAAATATTCTTATCGTTCCTCTATTGATTTGTATTTTAACATGTGGTATTTTTTTATTTGCACATGCTTCCTTGTTCTTGTTCTTTTTTTTTATTTCTTTTTTTCGTCATTATTTCTGATATTAGTCCTATTTGTTGAACCAATATAATATATATTATATATAACCAATTTTAATAGAATTATTTGGAACATAACTGAGATGAAAGCTGAATAGAAATGAATTTGTTGAGATTCATTTCCAATTCATTTTTCTTTTTTCCATAATCAACCGAATCGAAGCTAATGTTTGTTCGACATTAATTTGAAGGCTCATATTGGAGTCGGCGACTAAACAAAAATGTTAAATATAAAAATACTCAATTTAGGATGTAAATTGTCTGTTTCTTATAATTTAATAATGAATTTCCCTTTCTCGAGAAAAAATATTAATTTAGATTGGAAAAAATGATATTTTTTTTGGTACCAAATATTATATGTAAGTTACCCACAACGTTCCAAAATTAACCTTAGTATAAAAGCAAACATCCCCACGTCTCGAATTGAACTCACTACCACTCGAAACTAAAAGAAGGAACAAAATAGACGTATTCCCTAATTCTTCGACCATGGAAGCTAACCAGAGAGACAGAACTCAACGTAATGTCGGAGAAGACAGGGACGTCAAGTTCCGCGACCAACGCCGCCCCAAAACCTTCATACAAAAGCTGGCCAGCATGGTCGAGTTTAAGTCCTCTCCAGTGAATGGCGAGGGCTCGGAGCCGCCCCCACTTTTTTCGTGGGGAGGAGGGAGCGAAGGTGAGCCGTTATACGGCGTCGTTTCAGTGATGGGGAGGTCACGAAAGATGGAGGACGAGGTCTCTGCCTTGCCAAACCTTTGTTGTCCAGAAATCAACAGTGGCCAACCAGTTCACTTCTTTGCCGTCTACGACGGCCATGGCGGCACTCACGTAAGGAAATCCCAAGCAACTTTTCGAATTTTCTAAAAACAAAGGGTTTTTTCGTAATTTAAACAAAAATATATATTACCTCTGTTGTTCGCAGGTGTCGACTCTATGCAGAGCGAATATGCCCACGTTGGTGCAGGAAGAGCTGGAACACGTGGAGAACGATAACAAAGAGGTCGTGGAGAAGGAGTGGAGGAGTGCCATGGTGAGGAGTTTCAAGAGAGTGCAGGATATGGCCATTAATCCTTGTGTCTGCGGCGGGACAGGACTGCAGCAGTGTGATTGCAACCCCGTCGAGACCGTCTACTGTGGCTCCACAGCCGTCGCTGCCGTCCTTACCCAAGACTACATCGTTGTCGCAAACACCGGTGACTCACGCGCCGTCCTTTGCCGTAATGGAAGAGCTTTTCCTCTCAGTTTCGACCACAAGGTACAATAAAATCCTTTTTTCACAACCCTAATTTTTGAGTTAATTCGACAGGTTTGACAATTAAATCGAAAAACAGAAAAAATTATGTGGTCAAAACTATGTTACATGATTTGACTCATCAGTTGGTAACTCTCTGTGATAATTGTTTGAATAAATAAAACAAGTAGGGTTTTTTTGTTACAGCTTTTTTAATTAAAAAATGAATAAATCATTGAAAGAAAGTTACCATAAAAGGAAAATATGCCACTTATAATCTGTAGTTAAAGTGAATTAAAAAATATATACTTTAATCACGCTTTATAACCCGTACTACATAGTATGTGATGATGAGTTTAAAACCACTCGCAGCCGGACAGGCCAGACGAGCGTGCGAGAATCGAAGCG
Organism: Gynandropsis gynandra; assembly: GCA_036759665.1. Taxonomy (NCBI): domain Eukaryota; kingdom Viridiplantae; phylum Streptophyta; class Magnoliopsida; order Brassicales; family Cleomaceae; genus Gynandropsis; species Gynandropsis gynandra. The sequence continues at coordinate 58,524,807 of CM071863.1, forward strand.
GCTGGTGGTCGAGTCTTAAGTTTTGAAGGACCTCGAGTCGAAGGAATCTTAGCCATGTCTCGTGCCATAGGTACCTACCATATTATAAATACATAAATTACATCTCAATTTCCAAATAAATATTATCATATTCATATTATTTGAAAAAACTGGATTTTGTTCTTTATGATGACCAGGGGATCAGTTCCTCAAACCATACGTGTCATGGGAAGTAATGTTCATGTTCATAAGGAGAAGTTCTGAAGATGAATGCTTGATCTTGGCAAGTGACGGGCTTTGGGACGTCCTCTCGAATCAGTTAACATGTAACGTAGCCAGGAAGTGTCTTTTCCAAGACACTTCTAGAAATGTAATGAATCTCAACCGCTTGGCTCGATCTGAAGGCGAAGGTCGCCGTTGTAGGTGTGTAGTGGCCGCGACTCTCCTTACGCGACTCGCCTTGTGTAAGCACAGCCACGACAATATCAGTGTCATCGTTGTTGATCTCAAGGGCGGCGGATGAGTTCAAAGAAAGATTAAAAAGAAGAAAAAGGATCCGACGTTATAAACTATTTATAATTTTATTTAAAGTCAAACAGTATAAGTTAGGGAATAAAATTTATTATTCCCTTAGATTCGAATAAGATTTAGATTACGAGATGAGTAATGAATGATATATTAAAGTTTTTGTACTTTAGGATAATATATGTGATGTTTGTTTTTAGGACAATATATGTGATGTTTGTTTGTCAAACTGTTTGTGTTTATGTTTAATTTTATGTTTCCATGATATAACCAGTTCTTCCTTTTTTGTTTGAAAAAAATTCAGATAAATTTATTTTGAAAAATCAAGAAACAGTCTTGTTTTTTTATTAAGCGGACAATAATAAATAATCGAGTTAAAAAATGTATCGGAAATTACTTTGGGAAGTTAAAAAATATTTTAATTTTATAGAAAAACGTTTAGACTTTTAAAAATGCATATTGTTGGTTATTTAGTATTTTTATTCAAAACTTTAAGGAAAGCGAATACCTAATTTAAGGTAAAGCAAAGAAAATAATAAATGAGTTGTAGAAACTAATATAAAATGATTAATTGATATTTAAATTAAGGAGAAAATGACGATTAACAATGATACACGATTTTCATTAAATAACACAAATTTTTAATTTATTTTAAATAATAAAATTGTCAAAATCATGATAATGTCTTTAATCCTGTGCGCTATTCCTATGCCGTCCTGAGCAATTTAGATCTATCTTCTCCTCCTCACCACCATGGATCTAGGTTTTTCACCTTTGTCATTTGTTTATTTAGCAAAGCTCCTAGTGATTGAGGAAAACCCCTCCAGCCTTAGCACATGCCATCGCATGTGTCCTTTTACTCACCTCTCCATCTCTCTGGTGAATCGTTTGGGTGAGCGGAATTGATTTCATCTTCCATTGCTCATCGCTCTGTATTCTTCTTTCCTGTTCGGGCTATCACTTTCAAATTCCATTGCTCGTCGCTCTGTATTCCTCTTCCCTGCTTGGATTGCCACGGTCAAGGTAATGCATTATTGGTCTTTGCAGGAGATGCATAACCTGCATAACCTCCGGAATTAGTTGTTCTTTGTCGAGAAACTTGACTTCCTTCGAGATCTCTATTGTGGTATTTTGGTTAATCGAAAATGACAATTTATTTGTATTAGGTTACGAAGAATCAAAATCTGAGATGCTCTGCTTCAACAGAGATACCTAAGGAACTGGTTTTTCTTGATAGTGATTGCCTTTTCCACAGATCAAATACCTCCATTGCTTGAATCTAGTCATGACTCATGAAGATGTAAGCCTTATTTTCCCTAAATCATCAATTTCGGTATAGCAGTCTTGAAATAAAATCAAATGCTTGTCATTGTGCCGATGGAAAGTGATGAGTTTAAGACAGATGGTAATGAAAGCAATAGAGGAGTTTCAATATGTAGATGAAGATATGAACAGTGTGATAATTAACACAAATATATATGATATATCAGCCAGAGAGTAACCCTAAGGTTATGGGTCTGTGACGGATTCAACTGAAGCAAAGAGAGAAAAGTAAAGATTGGTGGTCGAAGGAGGAGCGTAAGTAAAGGCTTATGTGATGGAATGGATAGGTACCAAGGTGAAGAAGAAGAGATGTAATTGTGAATGGATCAGGGAGACTTTTTAATATTCATGGAAGCTATAATGAAGAATGGAAGATATGCTTCAAATAGTCTTTCACTCTCTTTCAAGTACCTATGATTCAATATCTTGTGAAATACAATTGATTTTGTTCTTAACTATGTCTTAGTTGGTGGTATAATGTTGTTTGCAGTTGAAAAGAAAAAGAATATCGCGGAGGATGATGGTAGAGAGGGATAGAGTGGTTGAAGATGAGTTCGGTAAAAAAACTCAACAGCAAAAGAATGGAAAGAAGAAGAAAACTCTTGAATGTTCTAGAGTAAAAGATTAAGCTATAAAGAATATCTAGACTAATAACCTAGTTAAGAATTTCGTTTAATTAGAGAATAAAATTTATTATCTGATTAAATTTGGATAAGATTTAGGGTTTCGAAATATATTGAAGTTTTTGTATGTTAGGACAATAAATAATATTTGTTCGGTTGTTTGTGCATCTGTGTGTGTTCGTATATAATTTTATATTGTATTGGTATGATCAGCTTTTTTGTTCTTTGTTCGATAAAAAAATCAGAAAATTTATTGGAAAGCGTAGAAATATTATATTAATTGTTTTTTTTATCAAACGGACAAAATTACATTTTTAATAAATAATTAGGTAGTAAAATCATTGAAAATAACTTTGGCAAAAAAACCGCCTAAGCTTTTAAAAATGCATACTGTGGGTTGCTTAAGTGAAGACATTTAAGGAAAATGAATAGGTAAACTAAGGAAAATAAATTACTTCTAGTATAATAACTGCGTGGTAGAAACTATATATAACGATTTATTGCTTATTAAATTAAGGAGAAAAATGACGATTAACAATGATGCCCACAAAATATTCGTTAAATAACACAAACTTTAATTTATTTTAAATAATAAAATTGCAGAAATCTTGTGAGAAGGATAATTTTTAGTTTTGTATGATATTTCTATATGCCGTGGCTAACAATTCCAACGAAACCGCCATTTATCTTCACCATAGCCAAAGTTACACATGAATCTTGTTTTGTCACTTTTTACCGTTTGTTTTTGTCGCAAAGCGGCTAGTGATTTTTTGAGTAAAACCTTCCAAGCCCTAGGCACATGTCGTCGCTAGATATTTTTTTACTCACCCTTCCACCGCACGACTCTCTCCATATCTCAGTGGGTCAATGCGGATTTGGTTCCGTCTTTGTTGTTCATGATGTGATTCTATCTCTGTTGTCCGTGGCTCTGTCATCTTCTTCCATGGTTCGGGTTATCACATTTAGGTTAATGTATTATGGCTCTCTGCAGGGGAATGCTGAGTAGCAAAACTAGTTGTTCTTTGTTGCGAATCTTTACTTTCTTCGGGATATATCCATTATGATATTCTTGCTGACTGGAAATGACATTGTAAGTATATTAGGTCATGAAGAATAACAATCTCTGGATGCTCTGCTTCAACAGAAATACTCTGTGATTAAGGAGTGGAATTGGTGGTATTTGATAATGATTGATATTTCTAGAGAGATCAATATCTTCATAGCTTAAATCTATTCAAGATCAAATGAGTTTAAGGAGTGGAATTGGTGGTATTTGATAATGATTGACATTTCTAGAGAGATCAATATCTTCATAGCTGAAATCTATTCAAGATCGAATGAAAGTCACTCTGACATCGAAAGTGATGAATTTAGCAAAGATGGTAATGGGCAACAATGGAGGAGTGGGGGACAAAATGATAACTAATAGATATATATGATATTCAACTTCTTGTATATCGGTCGCCACAAAAAAGTAACCCTAAGGTTCCAGATCTGTGACAGATTCAGTTGAAAGGAATGAGAAAGAAAGCAAAGATTGGTGGTTGAAGGCAGAGGTGAAGGAGAGACCTAGCGATGAATGGATAGGGAGATGAAATTGTGAATGAATTAAATGAAACTCTTTTTTTTTTCCCAAAAACGAGCAATATTATGTCCCACAAATGAAATTGTGAATGCTTTAAATGAAACTCTTCTACAAATAATTCCAATATGCTCGAGAGAATACCTAAGTTCAGATACATTATGTAATGCCAATTCCAACAACAACGAAACATGTGAATTATACAATACAGAGTTCTTAAACAATTTAAAATATCCAGGGATTCCTAATCATTGTCTAACGCTAAAAGAATGATCACTTATTATATCTTTGCGAAACATAGACCAAACGCTTAAATTATGTAATGAAATATGATTCAAATAACTCAATTAGGTATCAATATAATAGAAGGTAAAATAATAACAGAGACTCACGCACACAACAAAGTATTTATACCTCAATTTCTTTTAATCCCGATTAATACAACTTTGCCATTCCATTTTAAACGAAAACAATTTACTATTATGTTATGTTTTGCAATGAAAATTAACAAAAGCCAAGGACAAAGCATTAATTGAGTAGGTATATACTTACCAAAACCAGTATTTAGTCCTAAACAGTTGTACATCGTAGTTTCTAGAGCAAAAACAAAAAAAAAAATTGAAACTACATATTTTAGACGATATTAATAAATATACAACGAAAACAACAAATATTGTATACAAAGAAATATTTAATGACGTTTAAATGTTGTATATTTATACTGAATGAAATATTTAGTTATCAAAATTTCAATATTTTCCCATATATATCTTATATATAATATCGTACACTAATTTTAATCTGTGCAAAGCGTGCGATTAATACTAATACATAAATGAAAGTTATTACTTGTATAAAATAACAAAAGATTCGTTAGTTCTTTTATTTGGTTAATATATATATATATATTATTTTAAATTTTAATTAAATACAATCTATTTATTTACTATAATAAAATTAGAAAGATAACCTATTAAATATAACAAAGCTAATTAAGTGAACTATTTCTAGTATGAAAACAAAAATTCCCACATGAATTTGATGAGTGCCAAAGAAAAAAAGTGAAAATTTTAAATTATATCTTTTGTCCCTTCGTACATATTCAAAACATGATAGAATTGTTTTTACATCATATTTACACAAAAATATAATTATAAATCTGGTAAAATAATTTAAAAAAGTAAACAAGTAATTAAAAGTAAAATTTAATATGTAAAATATATAAAAAAATAAGAGATAATGTTGCACATTTTTTAGGGGTCATGTCTTATTTAAATTTTTAATTATTGTTTTGTATATTAGATTCTAAATGGAATATAGATAATTTTAAAAACTAATTACTTTTAAAAACCTTATAAAAATCAAAATATGTGCTCACATTCGTTATATTTTACCCAAAATTTTTTTAATTTATTATGTTTTTTTCTATAATCAGTATCAAAATATAATATAATTATTTCTTTAATGTTTTTAGAGAAAACCCATGCTTCATTGTGTCATGATGAAAATTATTATAAAGTAAATATTTTTTTTAAGATAAATATTTTTGGGAGATATAAGGTATATTTTAAATCTAAAGCACCAATTAAATTAACAAAATATATGATACAATTATCAATATATATACATATTCTAAATATATTTATAAAAATGAACGAAAATGTATTAAATGGCCAAAATGGGGCGCAAAAAAATAACTTTAAAAATATAATAAAATGGTTTGATAGTCTTTCTTCGTCTCTAGGAAAGAAGGAGAAGAAGACAAATTAAACCAGTTAGATGTGTGATGGAATCTATAAACGTGACGATGTAAGAAGATATCCTAATGTCATCTTATATGTTAAGAAACCTTTAACTACCGCCATATGAAAACCATGTATCTCAATTTATAAAAATAAAAAATATTTATTGTTTTATGAAGAAACATATGTAATTTTTAATGAAAAAAAGTATATTTTATGAAAAAATTTACAAAAATTTGTTTTAAAAAACAATAGCAAAATATGAAAAATCTATATGAAAACATTAATATATACAGAAAATATGTAAAATATATGGGCGCAAATAGTTATAAAACTATGTGAAAAAGATATAAAAAATTTTTGAAAACTACATTTATCATAAATGAGATGAGATTTGTTTACTCAACGATGTTAATCCATAAATTTAAAATTTTTAATCCAGTAAATTTGATTTGTTAGACTCCATGTGTAATCCTAAAGTTTTGTTGAGAATACTTTAAAAGATTATATTAATTCAATTATAAGATCGAAGTATATTTTTTGAAATATAATAAAATCTTATCTATTTTTATTCACATTTTACAAACAATTTTTTTAATATACAGTAAACCACACAAAATTTTTGTTGAAAGAATGATAGATGGCAAATTGTTTTTCTTGTTATTTTAACTAAAATATTGGGTCAGCCTTGTAGCCTTGTAGGACTGGACAAATAGCGGATATTTGTGAATATCTGATTATTTGTATTTGTATTCGGTGAATATCAAAATTTATTATCTTTATTTGTATTTGTAAATTCGGATATTTGTAAATACGAATATTTGTCGGATATACGATACCCGTCAGATATACGGATATCTGTATCTGAACTAAAATTTTTTTAACGTATAATATATATATATTTAATAAAAACAATAATCATCAAATATAATCTAAAACTGAAATTTAAATCGCATAAAGATGCAAAGATACATAATATAAATAAAACAAAACACCAAATCTTCACATTCATCTCGAGATCAATTGTCTAAATTTAGTTTCGTTGATGATTCTACGAATATCGTCAATTCACCTAAACAACGAAACAAATTGTTAGTTTATATACTAAAATAAATTCGCAAAAAGTATATATTTAGTGATTTCGATTTTTTATATATTGTAATGTCTCTATGACATTATCCAACTCATTTGGATTAGTACCAATATTGAGTGTAAATTAAATCTTCAACAATATTAGTTATTTTACAGTAGTCAATATTTTATAGTCCTCCAATCATAAATTTATTGCATATTTATCTATATATTTATAAAATAAGTGTTTAAATAAGATTAATAATTTTTTTATTTCCAATTTGATCATTAAAATCAATTTTGTTATATATGTGTCTATATATTAACTAAATTTTCTATTTAGTACTTACGGATACGAATTGTTCTGATAATTGAGTCTACTATTTGTATTTATCGAATATCTGATTTCTAATATTTGTATTTGTATTTGTGTCAGCTGATATTTGAATTTTCGTTCGAATACGAATCAGATACGAATATTTCAAATATTTCAAATATTTTGTCCAGTCCAACAGTCTTGTGATATTAATGATTATTGGGTCAAATTGATATATTATATTTGTTTGGAATATATATTGTCAAAACAAAACAAGGGAGGAAACCGCTACTTAGTTCCCAAACTAAGAGGAAACATGTTGAGCATTAGACAAATGACAAGAAATGGTTATCAAGTTCACTTTACATACAACAAATGCAAAATTTTGGATAAGAGAGATATAGTTATGGATGATATACCTATGGTGGCTAAGGTTTATTAATTGAAATGGGATTCCATATGCTAATTATCAACTCAAGGTGGAAAGGAAAGCGGGAAATTATCTGGATTATGCAACGAATAAGGAAAACATCTAGAGACCGTCACACACATGGCGTGGAAAAAGAAGATGTAATAGATACCAAAGCTGGAAGGAAAAGTGGAAGGTATTAGAAACTTACCGAACCCAAGGAGAACCAAGAAGAACACAAAGCTGAAATTCACACCGAAGCTACGGAGCAAAAGGGAAAGAACAAGTCAGAGAAGAGAAATTGAACTCTGACTCAACCATAGAGAACAAAATAGAAAGAGAAACAAGAAGGCTTACCGCGAGCCCGGAGAAGATTCAAACCACGAGCCCGGAAGATTCAAACCGCAAGCCCAGAGAAGATTTAAACTGCGAGCCCGGAGAAGAATCAAACCGAGAAGCTGAAGCAAAAATTGACCACCATCGCCAAGAATTCGAGAGAGAGTGTTGAAGATGACTCACCCTTGCCGCTGTCATGGCCTTCGTTGGAGAACAAGAGAGACACCGACGGTGAAGATGAAGCTAGCGAGACACCGATGGCTAAGGCAAGAGAGACACTGATGGCTAAGGCGATTGAGAAACATGTAAAGAGAACAAATGGATAGGGCAAATGAAGTCAGCCCTGGTCTAATGAAGTAAATGAATCCAAATCCAAGCCCAAATATCTCATGCAGCCCGCGAAGCTCAGGAACCAAATCTTCACACAAAGAAGAAGATGCTGAAATTGCAGAAGACCAAAACGGCTAAATGCCACTTTTGTGAAAACAATTTAAGGCTATATTAATTTAACATTAGCTCTAAGAGACCAAGATATACTAACTAGGTTATGCAAGCGTTGGTATGAAAATTTTGTTATATAAGTTAAGAGGAAAAGGGTGGAAGCATCATCTTCAAAGTATTCATCATCACCATTAAAAAGAAACCTAAAATAGCACATAAAAAAAATAACAAGGTTTATTATCATTTCAACATAATGAAAGTATTATGCCTATTATGTAATATTTCAATAGTTGAGGGTTTAAGTTGTAATTATTAAAATTTTTAATAATTATATAAGAAACGAAAAACGAGTTTCTGTTATTAGTTTATACAATCGCAAAATCAAAACCCTAGCTGTCAAAAGAAAAAAAAGAGGAACGAAAAAAGTTTTCGTTCTTCCCGAATCCCACACCAACGGTTGGAAAACAGATCCGATCTCGCCGTGGATACGCGTAGAGGACTTGTGCTATCAAGTCTATCACATCCGACAATCACACGTTTAACGAAAAGGTATTACGAAATCGTTTCTAAATTTGTTCGTTGTTGAAACCTCAAAAAACCAATCCGAACATGACTAGATCTATATATACGGGTTCTTTCGCACCCCAAAATCAACCTAACAATGGTATCAGAGCGTCTGGTCGTCTGTTTAGGATTAGTTTTTCGAATTTTTGTGGAAAAACGGATCGGAAAAATGTAAAATTCGTGCGCACGTACAAAACTGAACGCGTGCGGAGTGAGGAGCAGTCGCACGGCCGAAACCCTGGCCGGCCGAACGAGGGTCGTCGGTCGCGGGCGAAGGGTCGGCCAGTGTGTCCAGGACCGGCGCAGCATAGGAAGTGCGATAGTTGCGCACGAGGAAAGAGGCCGAGTCGAGCGACGCTAGAGGGAGGAGTCGCAGCGAGAATCGAATGGTCTGGAGCGAACCGCGGTCAGATTTCGACGCAAGGGGGTGAATCGGCGGCGGGAAGCTGGCGGCACGGCGAATCGACAGTCGACCATGCGAGTGTCGAGGGAGAGAAGGCAGCGGCACGAGATGGAGCGGGTGAGCGTAACCCGCGGGAGAAATTTTTTAAAAAAATTAAAATTAGAGAATTTTAATTTATAATTAATAATTGAGTTCTTAAACGATAAATTGTTTACCGTTAGGCTTTTCCTTCATCGTAGATGTTTTGAATATGTTCTTGTTTACATGGTACGACCTGACTACCAGGAGGCATGTAATTCAAGAATTCGATTCGTACGTCTATGACATCAGATGTCTAGTGGGAGGGAACAATTAGTTTTTGTATACGTCTAGATTACCCGGGGGACATGAACTTAATTGTTGTCCGACCATGAGCTGTATGATGAACTCAACTATATCGATAGGAACGACCGGACTACCAGATGACTATGTGATATAGAGCCGAAGTAAAATCACTATAAATTTTATGGGGATAAAATTTATGAAGAATCTATTTTATATGTTTGGGAAACGTCTTGACTACCAAGGGGCTCAGGCATATAGTTATAGATTGACGCTAATTGGAAATAAGATTTTTAATGTTATAGTAACATTGATTAGCGAATATATTATTAAGATGAATTCCATGTCTTAATGATATATATACGATGTCTAACTCTCTGCTGTAAATTTTTCCTTTCGTTTTCAGATCTCCTGAGAATGTCTCAGTTTAACTTGCATCCAATTCTCGAGACCAACAAGCTGGTTGGTGAGAACTTCGACGAATGGCAACACAATTTGCGCCTGGTACTTACACATGAGAAGCTGATCGATGTAATCGACAAACCGACTCCTCCAGTGCCAGACCCAGAAAATGACGAGGCTTTCAGTGAATACACCAAGTACGAGGAAAAGTGTATCACTGTCAAGTGTCTCATCTTGGCGTCAATGAGTGGCAAACTCCACAAGAAACACGAGCATATGGACGCTAAGCAGATCATGGAGCATCTTAAGAAGATGTTCGGTGAGCAGAGTCGGACGAAAAAGTCCAAGCTGTCAGGGACATTGTTCAAGTCCGCTCTGAGTGAGGGATCTCCTGTGGGACCCCATGTTCTTCGGATGATTAGTTTGATAGAATAGCTTGAGAAGATGGGTGTACCTTCTGCAAGGAGATGCAGTAGGAGATGATCTTGCACTCACTTTCGGAGTCCTTCTCCCCGTTCGTGGTCAATTACAACATGAACAAGCTGGAGGTTGAGTTGCATGAGATGCACAACATGCTCACTGATTATGAGAAGCAAATATCCATTGGGAAGAGGGTATCGAGATTTATGCTGATGGTTGGGCAGTCCTCTTATCAGAAGAGGAAGGGCAAGAAGAGGCCAGGACCATGCAGAGCGCGCCTAAGACTGGTGTGACCAGGACAAAGGGCGGTGCCACCAAGACCAACCAATCAGAAGCCAAGTGTTTCTTCTCCAAGAAAAAAAGGCATTTGGAAGAGGAACAACAAGGAATACCTGTAGTCAATATGTGCTCACATTCGTCATATTTTACCCAAAAACTTTTAATTTATTATGATTTTTTTTTCTATAATCAGTATCAAAACATAATATAATTTTTTTCTTCAATGTTTTTTAGAGAAAACTCATGCTTCATTATGTCATGATGCAAATTATTATAAAGTAAATATTTTTTAAGATAAAAATTTTAGGGAGATATAAGGTATATTTTAAATCTAAAGCACCAATTAAATTAACAAAATATATGACACAATTATCAATATATATACATATTCTAAATATATTTATAAAAATGAACGAAAATGTATTAAATGGCCAAAATGGGGCAAAAAAAAATAACTTTAAAAATATAATAAAATAGTTTGATAGTCTTTCTTCGTCTATAGGAAAGAAGGAGAAGAAGACAAACTAAACCAAAAGGAGAAGAAGATAAACTAAACCAGTTGGATGTGTGATGGAATCTGTAAACGTGACGTTGCAAGAAGATGATGCCCTAGTGTCATCTTATATGTTAAGAAACCTTTAACTACCGACATATGGAAACCCTGTATCTCAATTTATAAAAATAAAAAATATGTATTGTTTTATGAAGAAACATATGTAATTTTTTAATGAAAAAACAAGTATATTTTATGAAAATCTACAGAAATTTTGTATTAAACAATAGCAAAATATGAATAATCTATATGAAAACATTAATATATATAGAAATATGTAAAATATATGGGCACAAATAGTTATATGTGAAAAAGATATAAAAACGATATTTTGAGAACTAAATTTATTATAAATGGGATGAGATTTGTTTACTCAACGATGTTAATCCATAAATTAAAGTTTTTAATCCAATAAATTTATTTTTTAAACTCCATGTTTAATCCTAAAGTTTTGTTGAAAATACTTAAAATTATATTAATTCACTTATAAGACCGAAGTATATTTTTAAAATATAATAAAATCTTATCTATTTTGATTCACCTTTTAAAAACAAAATTTTGTTTTATTTAGTAAACCACACAAAATTTATGTTGAAAGAATGATAACACGACAATTTTTTTCGTGTTATTTTAACTAAAATATTGGGTCAGTCTTGTAGGACCGCTCAAATAACGTATATTTTTGAATATTTGACTATGTATTTGTATATTTGTATTCGACGAATATCTAAATTTATTATTTATATTTGTATTTGTAAATTCGGATATTTGTAAATACAAATATTTGTCGGATATACGGATATCCTATCTGAACCTAATTTTTTTTAACGTATAAAATATATA
>CM071863.1:58537157-58558592 GCA_036759665.1 Gynandropsis gynandra
GAATAGTTCGGATAATTGAGTCTACTATTTGTATTTTTCGAATATCTGATTTCTAATATTTGTATTTGTATTTTTGTCGACGGATATTTGAATTTTCGGTTCGAATACGAATTGGATACGGATACTTCGAATATTTTGTCTAACCCTACAGCCTTGTGATATTAATGATTATTGGGTCAACTTGATATATTATATTTGTTTGGAATATATACTGTCAAAACAAAGCAAAGGAGAAAAACCGCTACTTCGTTCCCAAACTAAGAGGAAACATGTTGAGCATTGCACAAATGACAAGGAATGGTTATCAAGTTCACTTTACATGGAACAAATGCAAAATTGTGGATAAGAGAGGTAAATTTATGGATGATATACCTATGGTGGCTAAGGTTTATTAATTGAAATGGGATTCCACATGCTACTTATCAACTCAAAGTGGAAAGGAAACCGAGAAATTATTTGGATTATGCAACAAAATGAGGAAAAAATCTAGAGACTGTCACACACATGGCTTGGAAGAAGAATATGTAATAGATACCAAAGCTGGAAGGAAAGGTGGAATGTATTAGAAACTTAGCGAATGCAAAGGAGAACCAAGAAGAAAACAAAGCTGAAATTCACACCGAAGCTACGGAGCAAAAGGGAAAGCACAAGTCAGAGAAGAGAAATTGAACTCGGATTCAACCATATAGAAAAAATAAAAAGAGAAGCAAGAAGACTTACCGCGAGCCTAAAGAAGATTCAAACCGCAATCCCAGAGAAGATTCAAACCGTGAGTCTGGAAAAGAATCAAACCGAGAAGCCGAAGCAAAAATTGACCACCATCACCAAGGATTTGAGAAGGAATGTTGAAGATGACTCACCCTTGTAAGAACAATTTAAGACTATTTTAAGTTGACATTAGCTTTAAGAGACCTAGATATAGTAACTAGGTTATGCAATCTTTTGTATGAAAATTTTGTTATATAAGTTAAGAGAAAGAGGGTGAAAAGCATCATCTTCAAAGTATTCATCAACAACATTAAAAAGAAATCTAAAACAACACATCAAAACACCAAAAAAAAAAAAAAACAGAACAAGGTTTATTATCATTTCGGATGGTTTTGGTGTTTATTCATAAGCTTAGGATTGATTACCTCATGATCTCTCCTCTCATTAGGATAGTGCAAACAAAAAAAAATGAAAAACTTGATGAAAGTTGTTGGTTGTTGTTATGGTATTTGCTGGAAAATATAAACTGTTTTTGGTGTTTTGCAGAATGGTTGAGTTGGTGTTTTTGGATGGTGATAACTTCTCCCCCTCTTCTCATTAGACATATATAAAAAAACTATACAAAAGCATAATTATCCTAGTTCACATGCCTAGACCTCACATAATATGTCTCTTTCTATTTTCTGCATAAGACTAGCCTAAAACATAGTCTAAAACCGTTTTGATACTCTGCAATTTTCAGACTTTGTAATTTTTTCTGTTTCAGATCATTTTCCATCCGATGGGTTGTGGGCTTCTTCAATTTACTTGAGCTGGAAACACAAATCGGGCTCCTCCATTTTTCTTAGACTTGTGTTCAATGGGATTTTCTCTGGTGGCCCATTACCTCTCAATTTCAGATTAGGGGTCAAGAACTTTCCCCCCATATTCCACGTACTCTCTTCCTCCTGCAAACCCTAGAGTAGAGTGAGTCGCTTCCTGCCGATTCTTCACTTTTCCACCGTTTGCCCATGCGTCGCCTCCTGTCCGTGGTTCTCGGATGACAGCGGCAAGGGTGAGATTCCAACACTCCCTCTCGAGTCCTTGGCACCATCGGTGGATGGTTTCAGCTTTTTCTCCATCGCCGATGCAGTTTTTCCGGTCGGATTCTTCTCAGCCTCCGCGGGTTTTTTCTCCACCGGCTTCTTCTCTTGGCTCGCGTCGTGTCTCTTCTCTAGGCTTCTCAAGGCGTTCCTCTCCTCCAGGGTGCTCGCGGCTTGCCTCTCCTCCAGGCTGCTTGCGGTAAGTTTTCTCGCTTCTCTTTCCCCAGTTGAATATGTGATAGACATCCCTTCAGTTATTTGTGCCTTGTACTTTGTTTCATGAGTTTCGAAAAACTTCCAATAGTGTATTCCCCGTGGTTTTCCTTCCTTCTCGGTAAGTTTGTAGTATCCATGACATGAGCATCACAGTGGATGGATGTCTTGCATAATTTGTAACGTTTGCACGTTTAGTCGATGAGTAGCGTATGGAGTCCCATTTTAGTGGATACACCTTAGCCACCTTAGGCACATCAGCAATGATAGTACCTCCCTCATCCTCGATTCTGCATTTGTTCTTTATAAAAAGAACTTCGTATTCATTCCTTGTCATTTGTGCTAGACTCAACATGTTTACCCTTAGTTTTGGAACACGTCTCTAACAATCTTTCTTCCTTGCCTTGTTTTGACAAAGATATTCCCCTTTGCAACGGTCATCAACAGCTCTCCATTTCCCAATTGAAAGGGAATTCGAACACTTCTATCTAGGTATGTAAACTGCTTCTCATTGTGTGTCATGTGATTTGACGCACCGCTGTCTAGCAACCAAGTGTCTTGTGTATTCCTTGTTGTGTGTCTTGGTTGGCTATAAACTATAGTTCGTCATTGTCGTTTTCATCTTCTTGTGTTTGATGTGCATGTCCTTGTGTTGGCTGTAATTTTTGATATTTGCATTCCTTTGCTTGATGTCCTATTTTTCCACACACAAAGCATGGTCCCTTAGGTTTATATTGCATAGTTTGATCAGCATTGGTACCTCTGTTTTTGAAATAGCATTCATCCTTATTGTAGTTGTTTCTTTTGCACACAGTGCACCATTTTCCCGTATTTGTTTTCTGGTTTGTTTTGGAAGCTTTAGGTCCCCTAGAACCACCATAATTTTCAGCCTGTCGTTGTTGAAAAAACTTGCCTTGACTGCTCCCTCTCCTTTAATTAGCTTTGGGCTTAGAACCCTTTATTCTCGGTTTTCTAGTGCATTAATCAAATCTGAAACGGTTAAGATCCTTAAATCTTTTGTTTGCTCTATCACCTCAAGTGAAACTTCATAGTTCTTTGTCAAGGAACCTAAGATTTTCGATGCCAACTCGTTGTCTGTGACTTTTTCGCCGTAGCTTCTTATTTCTGCACCAAGTCAGTAACCCTCTTAGAATACTCCTTAAGTGTCTCCCTCTCTTCCATAGAAATATCCCAAAATGCCTTTTTTAGTTGTTGTAACCTATCCATTACAGCTCTTTCATCTACTTGATACTCTCCTTTAAACGTTTCCCATGTTATTTTAGCTGATTTTATCTCTTGAATTTGTGTGAATATGTCTCCTGTGACAGCTCGATGTATAATTTTTAAAGCCCTTTGATCTTTTATGTATTTTTCTTTCCACTCCTTCAAATTGTCTTGCTGTTCTTGAGTTGCGTTTTTCCCTACCCTAGGATGTTCCGGTACTCCCTCGAACACCGCTTCCCACAAATCTTCTTACCCAAATATGGTCTTCATCTTAGCAACCCAAGCATTGTAGTTTTTCCTTTCCAAAATGGACACAAATTCCTCTTTTGTGCTCATGGTTGCTTCTGCATTTAGCCTCTAGGATTTTTCCTATCGTTTGTGATATAAAATACATTATCTTTGTTGTTATCTCTCTTATATGCAGATCTGTTTTTGCAGATTTTTTGTGCTTTGTTTTGTTGCTTCTGCTCCCTCTTGGACAGATTTAAAATTTCTCTTGTCGCTTGTGCTCGGTTGTGCTTGATTGCTATTGTTTGTGCATATTTGTGCGTTTAGGTCTCCTTGAATCTTTATAGCTCTGATACCACTTGTTGGTTTTGGTATTTTTCATGAGCTTAGGATTGATTAGCTCATGTTCTCTCTTCTCTCATTAGGATAGTGCAAACTAAAAAATTAAAAATTTGGTCAAACTTGCTGGTTGTTCTTATGGTATTAGTTGGAAAATATAAATTGTTTTTGGTGTTTTGCATAATTGTTGAGTTGATGTTTTTAGATGGTGATACCTTCTCCCCCTCTTCTCATTACATATATATAAAACAATCATACAAAAGCATAATTATCCTAGTTCATATGCCTAGGTTTCACATAATATGTCTCTTTCTATTTTCTGCATAAGACTAGCCTAAAACATAGATAAAACCGTTTTGATACTCTGCAATTTTCAAACTTGTATTTTTTTCTGTTTCAGATCATTTTCCATCCGATGGGTCGTGGGCTTCTTCAATTTACTTGGGCTGGACACACAAATCGGGCTTCTCCATTTTTCTTAGATTTGTGTTCAATGGGATTTGCTCTGGTGGCCATTACCTCTCAATTTCAGATTAGGGGTCAAGAACTTTCCCCCACATTCCCCATACTCTCTTCCTCCTGCAAACACTAGAGCAGAGTGAGTCGCCTCCTACCAGTTCTTCAATTTTCCACCGTCTGCCCGTGTGTCGCCTCCTGTCTGTGCGTCGCCTCCTCCGTGGTTCTCCGATGACAGCGGCAAGGGTGAGATTCCAACAATTTCAACATAAAACTTCAGTTCATTCAATCTTGTTTATTTTACTTTCAAATTTGCACCATTCAAGATAGAAGGAGATGAGTTCATAAGACTTTCAGATATTAAGCTCATGAACAAGCAACAAGACTAACACAGTTCTTATTCGAGCCGATGATTTTATGATATTGGTGGAGGAGCAACAAACGCAAACAATCGTGCAACGACCTAAGCTCACGGGATGAAATTCGGTGAAATCGAGTAAAATTGGGTAAAATCGGGTTAAATTTTGGTGAATTTTGATTTAAGTAGGGTAAAATCGGGTTAATTTGAGATAGTAAAAGTAAAAATTGGGTAAAATCGGGTTGAAATTCGGTGAAATCGAGTAAAATTATGTGAAATCAGATTTAAATAGGTGAAATAAATTTGGATTGAAATCAGATTTAAATAGGTGAAATCGGGTTAAATTTGGATCAAATTGGGTTAAAATTGGGTCGAAATCGGGTTAAAAAGCAGGTATAATATGGGTCAAAATCGGGTCAATATCGGATGGGTTAACACCATTACACTGTTTATATAACGGAGGAGTGAATCGACTGAATTGACAAAGTTGAGGGGAGAATCGGCTGAATTTTGTGAGATGAGGGGGGAATCAGCTGAGTTGGATAGTTTAGGGGAATTGGCGTAAAGTAGGATAGTTAGGAGTGCTAGAGGCTTTTTTCCCTAAAAAAAATAGATTCAAATACGAATATCCATATATCCGACGGATATCCGTATATCCGATAAAATATTCGTATTTACAAATATCCGAATTTACAAATACGGATACCAATAATAAATTTGGATATTCGCCGAATACAAATACAAATAGTCGGATATTTACAAATATTCGTTATTTGCACAACCTAACGTGTTACATCAATCTTGACATATCTAATTATCCCTAAATATTTAATTTCAAAATTCTTTAACTTTAAAAGCTCAACTTTAAAATATGAAAAATAATGATTTTAACTCTTAAAATATAAATTTAACAATTTAGATAATATATAATTAAATTCCATAAAAATATTCTTTTATTGAATGTTTTGTATTGGTTTATAGATTGTATTAATATAATGTTGACTATTTATACGTTACAATTGTGTTAATCACTTAATTTATAAGATGAAGTTATAATTTGTGAAATCCACGTTATTAATATTCTGGAATTGATGTACAATCATATATATAATAAGAAGGTTTTTTCCTCTTTTTTGGTGAAGCCACATCACCAAGAGAGAGAAAATTACTTAAAATCTAATTTGAATCTAATCTTAATACTAATAAATGAGAAGATGACAATATATTTTATTTTAAAATTATTTACAAATTTTTTTTTCAAAAAGAAATTATAATTTCGTATGAATTAATAAAATTTAAGTTTCTAAATTTTGAAAAAAAAATATTAAAAATAATTAAGTTGCAAGGTATTCGCTTATGGTAATCGATATAAAAATTGAATAAAATCGTATTATTTTTATATCAATATGTATTTGAATATAGAACCATATCAGGAATCAGAATAAAATAGAACTCAAAATATTGATATTTAACGAAAACAACTAATACATTACACAAAATATAAATTAGATAACAAAATATTTTATACAATGTATAAATACATATGGAACCATATTAAGTTAAACATATATTCGGTTTTTATCTTCGTATTTTGCATTTCTACTTATAAAAAATTACATATATCAACCTCAGAAACCTAGAGATTTCAAATGCCTATAATTTGATATTTTTGTTGGTTTTTTTTCTTGCAATGAGCAGCTAAACATGGGGGATAAGCGAGTGGAACACTGCATGTGAAAAAATATTATTTACTCACCTGTTGGCTAAATATTTCTCCACTTTTAAGTAATTATTATTAGTTTGAGTTGAGTCATTCATATAGTTTGGTTGTGCATAATTCTACATATTATACTTATAGTAAATGAGATATTATTAAAGATGATCATTATGCAACTAAAACGACTATAGAACCTTAATTTTGATTTTGTATGTGTATTGATCAACTCGAGTTTTGTTTTGAACCAGGAAATGTTATTGTTGGTGTAGAGATAAAATAACATCGGGACCTTTTTCGTTTAGACCAACAGTGTCGTCGTATTACAATACTATGAGGTTATTCTCCATTTATCTTGGAAAAATAGAAGGGCTTAATTATCACATTGATAAAGAAAGTTTTGGCCTTTCGATTTCAATACCACTCATATGTCTTCAAATTTTTTATTTCTTTCATTGTTATATATATGAAGCAATTTTCCTTTGCAATCGTAGTGGAAATGAATTCTTCATGTTAGCGTTTGGTTTTTTGTTCCTCCTCAACAAAACCCCATATCTTATGATATCTCTACATCATTTATTTTTAAGAAATATAAGCAATTTTCCTTTGCAATCGTAGTGGAAATGAATTCTTCATGTTAGCGTTTGGTTTTGTGTTCCTCCTCAACAAAACCCCATATTTTATGATATCTCTACATCATTCATTTTTAAGAAAAACTGAGAATGGAGATTAATGGATAAAGCAAAAAGGATTACTAATGCCACAAACAAATTGGGATCGATGAAATCAATATAATATTTTGTTGGTTATTATAGTATCTCATATTTTTTTCCTCTCCTTCACGTTTCCATTTTAGTTTTAATTGAATTACCCCCACTCCAGCAACTAACCTCTCCACCTTCTCCTCCCATCTATAACGTTCTCCTCCCATCAAATGAGACGAAATCGTGGATTACTGTCCCGGTAAGACAAATCTGCTCTTGCAGCGATTTGCGCCGAAATCTGCATGATCCATATTCCTCCGTGTGTGCCCGCCTTCGCCATTCGTACACCGCCATCAAAATGCCACTGCTCACTATGCTTGGGGGCGGGGATGTGCTTATCGGTGACCTTGGAGCCACTTTATTCTGTCATTGTGGTCATCCTCTTAAACAAACCATTATGCCTTGGGCGAGATCTTTGGTGGCCTGCTCGAATCACCGGAGGATGCCGTTGTAGCAGAGGTGGAGAGGAAGAATGTTCGTCTGAGGCTGAAGGTGGTGGCCCCAATCCCCGGGAGCGAAGGCTCTATGGATTCCAATGCCTTAGATTCATTCTTCGTCTCCGATATAGTCGTTGGTTGTCCTGCCTCGGCTATGGACTCTATTCCCCTTCGGTTCGTTCTTCATCCCCGATGTAGTCGAAATTAGAAAAATAAATTATAATTTCTCATTAATCAAATTTAAGTTTCTAAATTTTGAAAAAAAAATTATTAAAAATAATTAAGTTGCAAGGTATTCGCTTATGGAAATTTATTCATTATAAAAAATTGAATAAAATCGTATTATTTTTATATCATTCTATATTTGAATCTAGAACCATATCTAGAATCATAATAGAATAGAGACTCAAAATATTAATATTTAACGAAAATAACTAATACATTACACAAAATATAAATTAGGTAACAAAATATTTTATACAATGCATAAACACATACGGAAATATATTAAGTTAAACATATATTCGGTTTTTATCTTCGCATTTTGTATTTCTACTTGTAAAACAATTACATATATCGACCTCAGAAACCTAGAGATTTTTAAAGACCTATAATTTGATATTTTTGTTGGGTTTTTTTTTGCAATAAGCAGCTAAACATGGGGGACAAGCGAGTGGAACAATGCATGTGAAAAAATATTGTTTACTCATCTGTTGGCTAAATATTTCTCCACTTTTAAGTTCATATTATTAGTTTGAGTTGAGTCATTCATATAGTTTGGTTGTGCATATTTCTGCAAATTATACTTGTAGTATATGATATATTATTAGAGATGACCATTATGCAACTAAAACGACTATAGAACCTTAATTTTGATTCTATATGTCTATTGATCGACTCGAGTTTTGTTTTGAACAAGGAAATGTTATTGTTGGTGTAGAGATAAAATAACATTTGAACCTTTTATCGTTTAGACCAACTTTGCCGGCGTATTACAATACTATGAGGTTATTCTCCATTAATCTTAGAAAATAGAAGGGCTTAATTATCACATTGATGAAGAAAGTTTTGGGCTTTCGTTTTCAATACCACTCATATGTCTTCAAATTTTTTATTTCTTTCATTGTTATATATATGAAGCGATCTTCCTTTGAAATTGTAGTGGAAATGAATTCTTCATATTAGCGTTTGGTTTTGTGTTCCTCCTCAACAAAACCCCATATCTTATGATATCTCTGCATCATTCATTTTTTTAGAAATATTGAGAATGGAGATTAATGGACAAAGCAAAAGGGATTACTAATGTTATAAACAAATTGGGATCGATGAAATCAATATATTATTTTGTTGGTTATTATAGTATCGTGATCTCACCTCTTTCATTATTGTCAATCGGAAATCTAGCTTTTTTATTGGTCAATACAGTTTCAGTTTCATGTATCTATGTTGTATTTTCACGCTTTGTGTAAACTAAATTCATATTAATATTCATTTGTTTATTCTGTTCAAATTTGATACTTTTACTATATTGTTTCATTGCCTCTTTTACTGAGAAAAAGTGAATAGTTTAATTTATATATTTCTATCTCTATTTGCAAATTATTGTTGCCTCATTTTCTTTGTGTCTACTTCAAAAATTGTTGTCTTTTCCAAGTTTTATTGTTGTAAATGATTCAAGACGATTATATATAAGTATGTAGTTAGTTATATCATTAACGTCCTAATATTGATCGTAAATTAACTTAAATTTTCAAAAATCTTAAATACACTACAAATAATCGTAAATTAATTATATTAAATTTTAATTTTCTATTATTTAAGAATAAATAAATAATCATATATAAATAAAATTAAAATTGTTCCATTTTTAAAAGCTCGCGCATCCCCTTTGAATGGTTTCATTCACACCGATCTGCTTCTATTTGCTACCTGGTTCAAGATTGCCTATTTCATTTCTAAAGTATTTTCCAATGGTTTCAACCTGAAAATTAGTCAAAAGCCTTGGAGTTATAGAATAATTTTTTTAGCATTTTCTTTGAAGTGCAAGAACTACATTGATCAAGGTTGTAAAATCATCACTGATGCTTGCTTACGAGGTGTACGTTGTTGGTCCTATTTTTGCAATGAAGATATGTTGTGCACATTCTCTATAATACCGAAAAATTCTTCTTTATATATGCTATAGAGGCATTTGTTTGTTTACGTTTTTTAAACCAAATTAATGCAAAATGGGGCTGAAAATTCTATATGCAAGTAGAGCATGTGTGGAGATTATTCGCGCAATGTATTTGTCCTCTTACTAGAAGAATGTTTAAATATATAGCTCAATAAATCAAATCATTTACTTTAAGAGAGTACCATTTTTTCTCCCATGTTGATATTTGAAAATCTCATTTCTCTAAAAACAACACCATCAATGAAGATTCATGACAAGTAATTGCTCTTGATTATCCTTGAATTATTACCATAATTCACGGTATACTCTTCATAATGTTGCTAAGAAACCTTTTTCGAATATATATATATATGGGTTTAGGAGTATAAACTGTGATATTGAAGGTCACGATCAATGATCGCAACAAACAAAGTGATTCAAGACTCCTGTGTATTTCCTTTTAAAAAATAAAGATTGATCCAGAGATAGTGCAAATCAAGATGCACATGGAGAAATGACTTGATTTTAAAAACCAAGTTATCATAGGGACGAGTCTGAAATATAAGACACTTACAAATTCAGTACGCGTTCATATCGCGTATTTGTTGGATTGGTTGACCACAAAGAACTTTTATAAGGTAAGTAGTTTTGCAATGAATCAATAATATTATTTCTTTAATAAACTTATCTAATTAATATTTATACGTTGTAGATATTGTTGGACTTCTAATCTCTATGCAAGAATCAAATTTGTAGCTACCTACCTCTGATAAAAAAATAGAAATTCGATTGTTACTAAATAGGTAAGTATTTAATATTGTTGCTCCATTAATTTATTATATTATTTCTTCTGCAATAATTTGCTCACCTTGCTTGAACAATTTCAAATACAGAAAATATATCGTAAAATATCGATATACGATAGACTTCTATGTATTTTCGATTGCCAAGAAAACAGTAATGATCGTAACACATACTATTCCCATTATGCTCAATGGTTTTAAAAAAATAAATTAACACTTATATTAATTATTTTTTGTTCATGTGATTGCGTAATTAACACTTCGATCGTTCTGTTCCACAAACATCCACACCAATGAAAATCTAAAGACAAACAAGAAATTCTAACATAAGTAAATTTTAAAGCTTTCCAAATTATATTAATACCTCAATAATTATTTTAATCATATTATGATTTAAATTTTGGTACCAAAAAATTATGTAGGTACAAATAGGAAAAACAATCATGCGTAAAACTCATGTCCAAATCATGCAATCACTGAAAATCTAAAGACAAACAAGAAATTCTAACATAAGTAAATTTTAAAGCTTTCCAAATTATATCAATACCTCAATAATTATTTTAATCATATTATGATTTAAATTTAGTACCAAAAAATTATGTAGGTACAAATAGGAAAAACAATCATGCGTAAAACTCATGTCCAAATCATGCAATCATTTTGTCTAAAAAATTACGTTTTAAAAATTTCAAAGATATTATGAACAAATCGCAGTGTTAGTTTATATTACATTTTATAAATCTATTGGTTAAACTTTTACATTGAAAATTAGAATTTTGCGTTTGTATTGGACGATACATATATCAAATGTCATTCCAATGTTCGAATTATTTCAAAGATATTATGAACAAATCGCAGTGTTAGTTTATATTACATTTTATAAATCTATTGGTTAAACTTTTACATTGTAAATTAGAATTTTTGCGTTTGTATTGGACGATACATATATCAAATGTCATGCCAATGTTCGAATCAATGAATTATTTATAACATTTAAAAATATTACAATTTAATTATAACAAAACCGCGCAACGCGCGAGTATCATCTAGTGAATTTCGAAATTCGATCTCTTATTTCATTTTTGTGCTTCTTTAGAAGTTCATAGTGAAAATTAATTAAAAACTACACAATAATAAATAAATAAAAATATATTTTAATCAGTTTAAAAATAAAATTTTTTTAAAACTCATATTTTCCTATAAATATATATAAGTTTGGATGAATTTTTAAATTATTATTTATTTTATACAAATTTCAGTGGATATCTTTTTCTCTTTCTTTTTGTCAAATTTTGAATGATGTATGTGAATATTTTATTGATTATAAAAATTTAGAATAGAATGTGCAAATATATTTTTATAGGCTCGATTCACCATTTAACTAATCAATATTAGATCCTTGTCTTGATTTTATCTTTAATTGTAAAAGTATATTGTTTGAATTCTTAATTAATTGATATCACCATTTGGATTATTTTTTTATTGGTTTTTTTAAATTATTAAATTTATGTTTCTAAGGTTAAAACCTATTATTTTTTTTAGATTGAGTTTTTGTGGTGTTAATAGAAATTAATGACTTTTTTAAAAGTTTTGATAAAAATTCAGTAGTTCGGGAATCAAAGAAAGAAAAAATATTAAAAAATTAGAAGATGACCAAAATCGAAAGAAAAATCGAACTAAACCAATACTTTTTACAAAAAATAATTGTCTTTTATTAATTAATATATATATATATCAAATTCGAATTCGACTCTCCAATTAGGTGACATCCAATAAACTTTTAAAGAAAACAAAACAAATTCTTTGCTGAGAAAGTAATTTAGGGTAAATATATTATTTTATGTAAGATATATTTTGCTAAAATAAAATAAAAATATATACACATTTGAAAACGTAATTTGATACTTACCGTTTAGATAAACACTTACAATTTTGACGATTAAGATTTTGAATTATGTTTTTGAATTAAGTGCAAGATCTTTCGCCTTTTGTTATCACTCTTTTTTTTTAATTTCATTGAAAATTTATTAAATTTCCAAGTACTCTCTTCCTCCTGCAAACCCTAGAGTAGAGTGAGTCGCCTCCTGCCGATTCTTTAATTTTCCACCGTCTACCCATGCGTTGCCTCCTGTCCGCGGTTCTCCGATGACAGCGGCAAGGGTGAGATTCCAACACTTCCTCTCGAGTCCTTGGCACTATGGGTGGATGGTTTCAGCTTTTTCTCCATCGTCGATGCAGTTTTTCCGGTCGGATTCTTCTCAGCCTCCGCGGGTTTTTTCTCCACCGGCTTCTTCTCTTGGCTCGCGGCGTGTCTCTTCTCCAGGCTTCTCAAGGCGTGCCTCTCCTCCAGGGTGCTCGCGGCTTGCCTCTCCTCCAGGCTGCTCGCGGTAAGTTTTCTCGCTTCTCTTTCCCCGGTTGAATATGTGATAGACTTCCCTTCAGTTATTTGTGCCTTGTACTTTGTTTCATGAGTTTCGAAAAACTTCCAGCAGTGTATTCCCCGTGGTTTTCCTTCCTTCTCGATAAGTTTGTAGTATCCATGACATGAGCATCACGGTGGATGGATGTCTTGTAGCTTAAGGAATCCCATTTTAGTGGGTAGACCTTAGCAACCTTAGGAATAACAGCAATTATAGTACCTCCCTCATCGCCGATTCGGCATTCGTTCTTTGTAAAAATAACTTGGTAGCCCTTCCTTGTCATTTGTGCTATGGTTAGTATATTTGCTCTTAGTTTTGGAACTAAGTATACATCTCTAACAATCTTTCTTCCTTGTTTTGTTGTGACAGATATATCTGCCTTTCCAGCGATCATCAACAACTCTCCATTTCCCAATTGAAAGGGAATTCGAACACTTCTATCTAGGTATGTAAACTGCTTCTCATTGTGTGTCATGTGATTTGACGCACCGCTGTCTAGCAACCAAGTGTCTTGTGTATTCCTTGTTGTGAGAGTCTTGGTTGGCTATAA
The DNA here is from genome assembly GCA_036759665.1 of Gynandropsis gynandra. Classification (NCBI taxonomy): domain Eukaryota; kingdom Viridiplantae; phylum Streptophyta; class Magnoliopsida; order Brassicales; family Cleomaceae; genus Gynandropsis; species Gynandropsis gynandra. Next base: position 58,550,609 of record CM071863.1, read on the forward strand.
ACTATAGTTCGTCATTGTCGTTTTCATCTTCTTGTGTTTGATGTGCATGTCCTTGTGTTGGCTGTAATTTTCGATATTTGCATTCCTTTGCTTGATGTCCTATTTTTCCGCACACAAAGCATGGTCCCTTAGGTTTATATTGCATAGGTTGATCAGCATTGGTACCTCTGTTTTTGAAGTAGCATTCATTCATCCTCATTTAACCTTTTTAACAAAAATATTTTTATTGAATTATAATTGAGATATAAATAATATTGAAATCTATTTCATTTTGAAAACCAAAGAAAACCCAAAATATGTCCTATATTCCTTATATCTTAACCCAACTTTTCAATTTATTTTGCTTTTTTTATAATAAATATTACGATATAATAAGATTATTATTATTTTATTCTTCATACAAAATTCATGTATTATCATAGCTAATCTTTAATGTAAGGTAATGTAATGTGAATATTCTCTCCAAAATGAAAATTTTCAAGAAAAAAGATGTATTTTTATATTTAAATAAAAAATTAAATTAACAAAATATATATCAAATATAATTTTTTTAAAAAAATGAATGAACAATATTAAATAAGATCGTGCAATGCTTCTTCACGATGTAGAAAGTTATGTTTCTTCATCATGAAGAAACATTGCACAATCTACTTTCATATTATTTATAAAAATTTTTATATCTTTTTGGTTTAAGATTAAATATATTATTATTCTTTTAGATTTAAATTAAAGATATTATATCATTCGATATTATTTATATAATATTTTTTAATTCTAATCTTAAAAGATATCATAAAAATTATAATTTTGAATTGAATATATAAATAATTTCAAAATAGATTACACAATACTTCTTCGGGATGAAGAAAGTCTTCATCATGAAGAAGCATTGCACGAGTATTTTGACATTATTTACCGATTTTTAATAAACAATTACAATTTTTATGATATCATTTAGGTGTATGATTACAAATATTATAAAAATAATGTCGAATGATATAATATATTTAATAATAAACTTAAAAATATATAATAATATTTCTAATCTTAAACCTAAAAGATATCATAAAAATATATAAATAGTGTCAAAATAGATTGTGCAATGCTTCTTTACGATGAAGAAATTTATGTTTCTTTGCCGTGAAGAAGCATTGTGCAATCTAATTTAACAAAAATTTTTCTCCATACAAATTTATTAATATGATATAAGAATGAGAATCTATTAAAATTTTATATAGACATAATTCAGTTTCTAAATATTGCAAATATTTTGGTTTTCTATAATAACGTTGTCTTTCATCCTAAATCTAAAACAACAATAACAGAAACATATCTCCACACTTTAGCCATAAATAGAAATAACAAAAAATTATCCAAAACTCCTGTAAAAAGAATTTTAATCAAAACTATTTTCTTCTCCATGAAGAAATATTACATAGTATTTTTTTACATTTATTTTTATCTTTACTACAAATTTTTTAGTATGATATGAAAAATATAATGAAATAATGGTGTAAATAATTGGTTTTCAAATATCTTGAATATTTTACACAACTATTTTGACATTATACATATATATGTTTAATTAAAAATATAATTTTTATGATATTGTTTTAGGTTTAGGATTAAAAATACTATCAAATGAAATAATATATTTAATCCTTAACTTAAAACATATAATAATATTTTAATGTTAAACCTAAAAGATATCATAAAAAATATACAAATGATGTCAAAATAGATTGCACAATGCTTCTTCACGTTGAAGAAAGTTATGTTTCTTCATCGTGAAGAACCATTGTGCAATCTAATTTAACATTATCTTATTTTTAATACAAATTTATTAGTATGATGCAAGAATGATAATATATTGAAATTTTAGATTGACATAATTTAGTTTCTAAATATTTCAAATATTTTGGTTTTCTATAGTAATATTGTCTTTAAGACAAAATTCATGTATTGTTATATCTAGTTTTTTATGTAAATCATGAATAATCTGTCCAAAATGAAAATTTTCACGATAAAAGATATATTTCACAAATTTGAATAAAAAATTAAATAAACAAAATATATATCAAATATATTTTTTAAATTTCTTATAAAATTGAATAAATAATATATTGAGAAAAAACAACTCGTTTTATGTGCAAACTATAAAATAAAGGGAGAAATAATATATAAAAAATAAAATACATAAAATAACATGGCTATCTTTCTTCATATGTTGTAAAGAAGATGAAGACGGTTTGAACTGAATTGAAAATGGGATGGAACCTCTAAACGCCATGTGGAAAAAGATATACACGTGTCATCCTCTAAAGAATTGTGAAAGCCTTTGATTGCCACCATGTGAAAAAATATACCTCAATTTATAGATTGTTTTTAACAATATGTAATTTATTATGAAAATAAATATGTTAAAATTTTATGGAAAAATATGTAAATTTATATGAAAAATAAACAATAGAAAAATATGGAAAATCTATGTGCACACATAATTATATAAGGAAAATATGCAAACATATATAGACACAAATAATTGTATATGGAAATATGCGAAAGAGATAAAAATACATTTGAGAAATAAATTCTTTATATATCAAAGGAGATTTATTTACTTCTTATAATCTTAATTTATATTTTCATCCTAATAAATTTATTTTGTTAAACTCGATGTTTAATCCTCTAGGGTGAAATTTTATTTGCTCAGACTATTTTTTAAAAATATATTAATCCAATTACAAGATCAAAATATAATTTTGAAATATAATAAAATCTTATATATTTTGATTTACCCTTTATATAACAAACTTATGTTAACAAAGTAAAACACACAAAAATTTATGTTGAAAGAATGATAACTATAATCATTTTTTTCGTGTTGTTATAGCTCAAAACTCGAGAAACCCTTGAAAGCTTACATGATTATCAATCTCTCGGTTTCCTTTTAGATTGTATATCAAAGGTATCTCGCATAGCCGAACTTAGTATCAGCAATCATTTTTTAGATTCATTGTTCAATCTTTTGTGCACATGTTTTTAGGCAAAGAAAATTCCTATAATCTTTTTGAGATGACGTGTAAGGCAGTTTGGTTTTCGTTAAAAGTTCTAAAGCACACTTTATCAAATTGGCTCTTTGTTCTTAGTAGGAACCCTACAATAAGAGTCTAGCTTTGTGCGTATTTCCATAAATCTATCATATCTCCACTATAACTTCCAAATCGAATCAAGAGATTACATTTTCTTCGAATGCTGGTTTTCTAATACCTCATGGGATAACTTGATGATGACTCAAATATGTTGACACAATTGTCTATCTTGTTGAAAATGTGGTTTACCTATCGTTAAAATTTCTAAAATAATTACAACGGAAATGAATCGTCCTTATCCTTAAATCATCTGGAAAGCAAGTTCCTCCGAAATCTGTCCTTAAATCATCTGAAAACAAATTTCTATATGAATTAGGGTTATAAGACAAAGACGGTAATCTATTTGGAATTGTAGATCATTCATACATCCATCTGGAAACATTTCACTAATTTCCTCCTTAAATTCGTTCCTAATATCATTTCTAAATGTGCCTCTCTATTTACAAACAAAAAGATTCCATCTCTAAATACAATGATATCGAGAAATTCACATTCTAGTATTGATACTTTTGGGCTCATCTTCTATTGTATAGGGGCTCATTTATGAGTTATGATCACAATCATATTCTTGCACCTTCATCCTCTATCTTTAGCCACATTGATGCCCTCATTCGCGACAAGGCTTCAATGTCTAGGGACAATAATCCGGATTTGACTAGAAAGTTCTATAGAAGTTGATTGAACTATGCCAATTCATATAATTGAACAATCGGTTTCCACACTTGGATGTAAATGTTAGATTATAGGTTTCAAATTTTGAAAGAAAAAAGAAACAAAGGTTCTATATAAAATAAATGATAGATCTTGACACTATATTTTTTCTAGATGATTATGCAAGAGAATATTCAAAATCTCTCGAAAAATTAATATTCTCCTTTTTTAGCATTTCATGTATTGTACTTTTCATTTATTTTTTATAACTCCAGTAATTTATAACCATTATTTTTGGGTGCGCATGATTAAACCCTTTGGACATATACTACAGTCTACTAACTGTAAACCTATAGTAAATTATAGAAATAATGAATATATGATGCAAATGTAAAAGTCAAATGTTTGACCCCATGGTATACAATGAAGATGCATCTAACTTTACCATCTATAGGATCCCAATTGGAATCTTGTTTTTCAATTCGTACCTTAGACTTGTTTTAACTTTTAAAGAGAATACACTAAATGAATAATGACATTTATCATAACTCATAGAATTGTAAACATTAAATATGATTTGAAGGTGTATAATTACTTTCTTAAATGAGCTATCTTGTCTCCCAAAATGGTTAAATGGATATTCCAAATACACTTTCGAGATATAACTTTCTCAAAATTTTCTTAAAATGTTATAAAGACTAACGGTCTCTCATTAGGTTATAACTCTACTTTGTAAATATATATATATATATATATTACCCTCAACACAAAATAAAAATATTAATCCAAGGTTGCTTCATTCAACTTCAGTGGTAATATTTCTATGTATACAACAACAAATCCCAATTTTATAAGTAATTATTTGCAAGCACCGCAAAACTTCCTCAAATGCAATTTTTTTCACACCTAATCTTTTTGGATTTGTCATTCTCATCTACTGGAAATTGAAACTTAGATTCGGTACAAATTGGTTTATATTCAAACCACATTCTTCGATGAACCATATTCTTAACACTAACATCTCCAGGGAAAACTTTCGGTACAAATTCTATCCACATATGATCGTTCAAAATAATTATTAATTAGGATTTTAAGACAAAAAAGGCATTCTGAATTAGTCTAGAAAATGCTTCATTAATCCCTCCCTAAACTCCATTCTAAATCTGTTTTTTTTACATCAGGTCTCGTGATTTAATCACGATGATTACAATCGGTCATATATTTGGCAAGAGGATCTCATGATTCAATCACGATGATTACGGACAACACTATCTCTGGCAAAAAGATCATTGGGTCTAGAGTATCATTAACTTACAGAAACTTGTTGCCTTTATAATCATTCATTATTCTCTTTCTACCTTTTTTTGTGTGCATATATTCTCCCTTTCCATATAATTGTAAAGTTTTCATTTTCTTCTTTCTTCTAAATATTGTAATTTTGTATATATAATGTTCTTCGTTTGTATTGTGAGAAATAAGAAGAAAATATTTATTCTCTTTGTGTCTTCTTGTGTTAATCTCCACTAAATTATTTATGGTATCAGAGTCACTTTACGACCTAAACAAGTTTCCAAGAGAGTTGTATAGAAAGTTGGATGACGGAGACACCTGTCACGGATTTGTTAAAAGTGAAACGGATCATTTTTTATTTTCATTCCGGAGGAATCAGGTACCACGGTTCTTCTCGTGTGCGTTGATGATATTATTATATCGAGAAATGATCTTATTGGAATTGAAAACACAAAAGAGTTCTTAAAACGAAACTTTGAAATAAAAGATTTTGGAGACTTGAAATATGGGATTGAAGTTACTCGTTCTAATAATGAATTTTCTTGTCCCAAAGGAAATACATTTTTAATCTCCTAATTGAGACAGGGAAGTTCGATGTCAAACCAGTTAAGAAGCCCATTGAAGAGAATCATAAAGATTATCCAGAAATGGAACTTTTATCAAATGTGTATCAATATCAACAGAATGTTGAAAAATATAATCTATCTCACTATCACTCGGCCAGATATTTATTTTGCTGTTGGCCAAACCAACCAACACATGCATGCTCCGAGGAAGCATAATTGGTTCCTTGTGGAGAGAATTCTCAAATATCTAAAAGGGTCACCAGGAAAAAGAATTTGTATGAAGCACAGTGATCATAAAACGATTGTAGGGTACTGCAATGCTGATTGGGCTGGAGACAGAACTAATCAAAAGTTTACAACGGGGTATTGCATCTTTGTTAGGGGGGAATCTAGTCACCTGGAGGAGTAACAAACAAAGTGTGGTCGCTCGCTCAAGTGTCGAAGCCGAATACAGAAGCATGGTTAATACTACCGACGAGCTTATTTAGATTAGAGTCATTCTTCGAGATCTCGACAACGCAATAGACAATCCAATTACCCTTCATTGTCTTAATAAGTTGCCATCCACATAACCAGGAACACAATCTTTCATGAAAGAACGAAGTGTATCGAGATCGATTGCCACTTTATCCGCGAGAAAATAAAAAAGAAATCATCTCTACTACCTACATAAGAAGTTCAGACCAATTAACAGATCTATTTACAAAAGTTCTCTATGAGAGAAGTGGTACAAGTCTTCAAAAAAGGACGGGCCTGATGATATCCTTAAGTCGTTGAGAAGAATAAGTTCGAATGATGCAAGCACAATGATTGGTTCATGATAGTACTGTTTTTCCATTCACCAAATTTTGTCCCATTAGATTATCTTCGTAAAGGCTTTAACGAGGCTACACCTTTTAGTCCCTAATCATTACGAATTTGAGGGAGACTGTTAACATTAGATTCGTGATTTAATCACGATGATTACAATCACTCATATCTTTGGCCAGAAGATCTCGTGATTCGATCACAATGATTATAATAGGTCATATGTTTAGCAAGAAGATCTCGTGATTCAATCATGGTGATTACGGTCGATTCTATCTTTGGTAAAAAGATCCTCAGATCTAGATTATCGTTAACTTATGGAAACTTATTGATCATTTATAATCATTTTTTATTCTCTCTACCTTTTTTGTGTGCATATATTCTCCGCTTTCCTTTTCTTCTTTATTATGAACGTTGTAATCTTCTCTATTTAATATTCTTCATATGTATTGTGAGAAATAAGACGATTCTCGCTAACAATCACTACAAGAAAATTCGGATTTCGGGACTGCATTTGCAGACTGATGTTTCCGTCCCTAAATTAGGGACGGATTAGGGACTAATTACAGACGGATTAAGAAAACAGTCCCAAATCCGTCCCTAAATTTGGGGACTGTCGGTCAGTCCCTAAATCGTCCGGAATTCGGGACGGAATAGGGACCGAAATCATTTCAGTAGGGAAATTGCGGACTGCTGACTAAGCAGTCCGCAAATTGCGGTTGCGGACTGCTGAGTCAGCCGTCCGCAAATTTGCGGACTACACAGTCAGCAGTCCGCAATTTCCCTACTGAAAATATATTAGTCCCGATTCTGTCCCTAATTACAGACGACTTAGGGACGGTTCGCCGGGAAATATTCATTCCAGTCCGCAATTCGTCCCGAATCGGTCTTAAAATTTTCTATTTAATCCCTTCTCTTCTACCCGTTTCTCACACACAAATCTCATATATTTCTCTTTATATCTTGTTATCGTTTCTAATTGTAATGGCATCGTCGTCGAGATCGAATATTTTCGTTTCGAGACAATGGATGTATAGAAGAATTGATTCGGAAACTCAAAGTGTATCGAAGGAGTTTCTAGAAGGCCTTACACAGTTTATGACGTTGGCGACAAATCAACAAGTTTATAGAGAAAACGGTAAGTTGGTTTGTCCCTGTATAAAATGCAAAAATGAAAAATTCGTTAATGAGAAAACCGTTTGGAATCATCTCTATTTAAGAGGGTTTACTCCAAATTATTTTATTTGGTTATCTCATGGAGAGAATTTTGCACCACGACCGAGGGATGTTGTGGAAAATTTTAGTAGGGGTATCGTAAATCATGAAGTGTCTCAGACTTTTCAAGATATAGAAAACCCTTATGTAGAAATGGTGCAAAATGCGTTCGTGGAAAGAAACGAATATTAAAATATTGAAGAAGATCCGAATGAAGAAGCGAAAACATTTTTTTAAATTTTAGAAAATGCTAGGCATCCACTGTACGATGGTTGTAGAAGTGGTTTATCATGGTTGTCTTTA
>CM071863.1:58563444-58628935 GCA_036759665.1 Gynandropsis gynandra
CCGGAGACAACGATGCTAACGACGATGATGATTCCCAATTACCACCTACTAATTTGTAAATGTACCTACTAATTTGTAAATGTTTTGTAAACGGATAATTTAAATTTTATTGTATAAAATTTTTTAATTTCAATTTTTTTTAAAAGTTTTACGTTTTAATTTTTTTATAAAAAAAAATTTCCGGACGGCAAGCTGCCGTCCGGACGGAAATTTCAATATTTGCGGACGGCTGAGCTCCGTCGGGAATTTTTTTAAAAATCCGCCGTCCGCAAATATTCCGGAAAAAAAAAATTAGTTTTCCGACGAATACAGCCGTCGGGAAATTTCCCGACGGCGGTGTTCAGTCGGGAAATTTCCCGACGGCGTTATCCGTCCTGAATTTCCCGACGGTTTTCGAACTACCCTTTCAGTCCGAAATTGCGGACGGTTTGCGAACTGGAACTGATTGCCGACGCTCGTTTGCGGACGGCGCGTGTCAGTCCCGAATCAGTCCCTAAATGCCTTTCCGGACGGATTAGGGACTGATTCTTCAGTCCCTAATCTGTGTATTTCTTGTAGTGAAAAGTTTCTTTCATTTGAAGAATGTATAAACCAATTTATCGGTTTTATATAAATTTTGATATTTCACGAATGTTATAAATTGTGTCATACCATTTACAAATTCATTCAAGGCCTTTTGAGTTTATGGATCAAGTCTTTTGTATATCCATTGTCTAGAAACAAAAGTATTTGATCTTAAAGTTGATGTCATAATAACATGGATAACATAAAAATTATGTCTAAAATGATGATGATTTCACATTATTAAAAAAATATGTCAAACTTTGTGAAAGTTAGATGTGTAATTTGCAAAGAAACTTTTGATAGTAAATTTTTTTTAAAAAAATTGCCCACTGATATTGCGGAAGACATATATCGTATACAAACTTGAACTTAACTAATGATAGAGTTAATTGTCAACATGTGAACATCGCAATCGATGGTATAACATAGATCAAATTGTGACGAAGCATGTTTTCATATCATATTAAAAATGAGTTTGGATTTAATTGATCTCAAAAGATCGTTTAAGAGTTTAGAATTGTCCAATATCATATTTAAACATATAGATGTTATCTCCAAGCCGATAAATTTTAATTCCAAATCGTGGGTCATAGTTGATATTTCAAATTCATTACAAAGAGTAATTTTTTTTGTGGTGATATGATATTCAGGCAATTCTTTTCAATATCATTCCAAAGGTACTATCACTTCTTTATTTATTTTTTCCTATATTTATTTAAATATTTTACTTTGGTTTTCGTCTTTTCATTGAGAACGAACATCATCCTAATGTTGTTGATCCAATATTACTGCACGAAATAGAGGGAAAAGAACATACAGTTCCACCAATGTTTTGTGTGGTCTACTTCTTCAATGAAATCATTAGCTCTATTAAACAAAATGTTCTAATAGTTCAATTGAAATATTCTTATCGTTCCTCTATTGATTTGTATTTTAACATGTGGTATTTTTTTATTTGCACATGCTTCCTTGTTCTTGTTCTTTTTTTTTATTTCTTTTTTTCGTCATTATTTCTGATATTAGTCCTATTTGTTGAACCAATATAATATATATTATATATAACCAATTTTAATAGAATTATTTGGAACATAACTGAGATGAAAGCTGAATAGAAATGAATTTGTTGAGATTCATTTCCAATTCATTTTTCTTTTTTCCATAATCAACCGAATCGAAGCTAATGTTTGTTCGACATTAATTTGAAGGCTCATATTGGAGTCGGCGACTAAACAAAAATGTTAAATATAAAAATACTCAATTTAGGATGTAAATTGTCTGTTTCTTATAATTTAATAATGAATTTCCCTTTCTCGAGAAAAAATATTAATTTAGATTGGAAAAAATGATATTTTTTTGGTACCAAATATTATATGTAAGTTACCCACAACGTTCCAAAATTAACCTTAGTATCAAAGCAAACATCCCCACGTCTCAAATTGAACTCACTACCACTCAAAACTAAAAGAAGGAACAAAATAGACGTATTCCCTAATTCTTCGACCATGGAAGCTAACCAGAGGGACAGAACTCAACGTAATGTCGGAGAAGACAGGGACGTCAAGTTCCGCGACCAACGCCGCCCCAAAACCTTCATACAAAAGCTGGCCAGCATGGTCGAGTTAAAGTCCTCTCCAGTGAATGGCGAGGGCTCGGAGCCGCCCCCGCTTTTTTCGTGGGGAGGAGGGAGCGAAGGTGAGCCGTTATACGGCGTCGTTTCAGTGATGGGGAGGTCACGAAAGATGGAGGACGAGGTCTCTGCCTTGCCAAACCTTTGTTGTCCAGAAATCAACAGTGGCCAACCAGTTCACTTCTTTGCCGTCTACGACGGCCATGGCGGCACTCACGTAAGGAAATCCCAAGCAACTTTTCGAATTTTCTAAAAACAAAGGGTTTTTTCGTAATTTAAACAAAAATATATATTACCTCTGTTGTTCGCAGGTGTCGACTCTATGCAGAGCGAATATGCCCACGTTGGTGCAGGAAGAGCTGGAACACGTGGAGAACGATAACAAAGAGGTCGTGGAGAAGGAGTGGAGGAGTGCCATGGTGAGGAGTTTCAAGAGAGTGCAGGATATGGCCATTAATCCTTGTGTCTGCGGCGGGACAGGACTGCAGCAGTGTGATTGCAACCCCGTCGAGACCGTCTACTGTGGCTCCACAGCCGTCGCTGCCGTCCTTACCCAAGACTACATCGTTGTCGCAAACACCGGTGACTCACGCGCCGTCCTTTGCCGTAATGGAAGAGCTTTTCCTCTCAGTTTCGACCACAAGGTACAATAAAATCCTTTTTTCACAACCCTAATTTTTGAGTTAATTCGACAGGTTTGACAATTAAATCGAAAAACAGAAAAAATTATGTGGTCAAAACTATGTTACATGATTTGACTCATCAGTTGGTAACTCTCTGTGATAATTGTTTGAATAAATAAAACAAGTAGGGTTTTTTTGTTACAGCTTTTTTAATTAAAAAATGAATAAATCATTGAAAGAAAGTTACCATAAAAGGAAAATATGCCACTTATAATCTGTAGTTAAAGTGAATTAAAAAATATATACTTTAATCACGCTTTATAACCCGTACTACATAGTATGTGATGATGAGTTTAAAACCACTCGCAGCCGGACAGGCCAGACGAGCGTGCGAGAATCGAAGCGGCTGGTGGTCGAGTCTTAAGTTTTGAAGGACCTCGAGTCGAAGGAATCTTAGCCATGTCTCGTGCCATAGGTACCTACCATATTATAAATACATAAATTACATCTCAATTTCCAAATAAATATACAAAATATCATATTATTTGAAAAAACTGGATTTTGTTCTTTATGGTGACCAGGGGACCAGTTCCTCAAACCATACGTGTCATGGGAACCCGATGTAATGTTCATAAGGAGAAGTTCTGAAGATGAATGTTTAATCTTGGCAAGTGACGGCCTTTGGGACGTCCTCTCGAATCAGTTAACATGTAACGTAGCCAGGAAGTGTCTTTTCCAAGACACTTCTAGAAATGTAATGAATCTCAACCGCTTGGCTCGATCTGAAGGCGAAGGTCGCCGTTGTAGGTGTGTAGTGGCCGCGACTCTCCTTACGCGACTCGCCTTGTGTAAGCACAGCCACGACAATATCAGTGTCATCGTTGTTGATCTCAAGGGCGGCGGATGAGTTCAAAGAAAGATTAAAAAGAAGAAAAAGGATCCGACGTTATAAACTATTTATAATTTTATTTAAAGTCAAACATGATAAGTTAGGGAATAAAATTTATTATTCCCTTAGATTTGAATAAGATTTAGATTACGAGATGAGTAATGAATGATATATTAAAGTTTTTGTACTTTAGGATAATATATGTGATGTTTGTTTTTAGGACAATATATGTGATGTTTGTTTGTCAAACTGTTTGTGTTTATGTTTAATTTTATGTTTCCATGATATAACCAGTTCTTCCTTTTTTGTTTGAAAAAAATTCAGATAAATTTATTTTGAAAAATCAAGAAACAAAATCTTGTATCGGAAATTACTTTGGGAAGTTAAAAAATATTTTAATTTTATAGAAAAACGTTTAGACTTTTAAAAATGCATATTGTTGGTTATTTAGTACTTTTATTCAAAACTTTAAGGAAAACGAATACCTAATTTAAGGTAAAGCAAAGAAAATAATAAATGAGTTGTAGAAACTAATATAAAATGATTAATTGATATTTAAATTAAGGAGAAAATGACGATTAACAATGATACACGATTTTCATTAAATAACACAAATTTTTAATTTATTTTAAATAATAAAATTGTCAAAATCATGATAATGTCTTTAATCCTGTGCGCTATTCCTATGCCGTCCTGAGCAATTTAGATCTATCTTCTCCTCCTCACCACCATAACTAAAGTTCACACGCATGGATCTAGGTTTTTCACCTTTGTCATTTGTTTATGTAGCAAAGCTCCTAGTGATTGAGGAAAACCCCTCCAGCCTTAGCACATGCCATCGCATGTGTCCTTTTACTCACCTCTCCATCTCTCTGGTGAATCGTTTGGGTGAGCGGAATTGATTCCATCTTCCATTGCTCATCGCTCTGTATTCTTCTTTCTTGTTCGGGCTATCACTTTCAAATTCCATTGCTCGTCGCTCTGTATTCTTCTTCCCTGCTTGGATTGCCACGGTCAAGGTAATGCATTATTGGTCTTTGCGGGAGATGCATAACCTGCATAACCTCCAGAATTAGTTGTTCTTTGTCGAGAAACTTGACTTCCTTCGAGATCTCTATTGTGGTATTCTGGTTAATCGAAAATGACAATTTATTTGTATTAGGTTACGAAGAATCAAAATCTGAGATGCTCTGCTTCAACAGAGATACCTAAGGAACTGGTTTTTCTTGATAGTGATTGCCTTTTTCACAGATCAAATACCTCCATTGCTTGAATCTAGTCGTGACTCATGAAGATGTAAGCCTTATTTTCCCTAAATCATCAATTTCGGTATAGCAGTCTTGAAATAAAATCAAATGCTTGTCATTGTGCCGATGGAAAGTGATGAGTTTAAGACAGATGGTAATGAAAGCAATAGAGGAGTTTCAATATGTAGATGAAGATATGAACAGTGTGATAATTAACACAAATATATATGATATATCAGCCAGAGAGTAACCCTAAGGTTATGGGTCTGTGACGGATTCAACTGAAGCAAAGAGAGAAAAGTAAAGATTGGTGGTCGAAGGAGGAGCGTAAGTAAAGGCTTATGTGATGGAATGGATAGGTACCAAGGTGAAGAAGAAGAGATGTAATTGTGAATGGATCAGGGAGACTTTTTAATATTCATGGAAGCTATAATGAAGAATGGAAGATATGCTTCAAATAGTCTTTCACTCTCTTTCAAGTACCTATGATTCAATATCTTGTGAAATACAATTGATTTTGTTCTTAACTATGTCTTAGTTGGTGGTATAATGTTGTTTGCAGTTGAAAAGAAAAAGAATATCGCGGAGGATGATGGTAGAGAGGGATAGAGTGGTTGAAGATGAGTTCGGTAAAAAAACTCAACAGCAAAAGAATGGAAAGAAGAAGAAAACTCTTGAATGTTCTAGAGTAAAAGATTAAGCTATAAAGAATATCTAGACTAATAACCTAGTTAAGAATTTCGTTTAATTAGAGAATAAAATTTATTATCTGATTAAATTTGGATAAGATTTAGGGTTTCGAAATATATTGAAGTTTTTGTATGTTAGGACAATAAATAATATTTGTTCGGTTGTTTGTGCATCTGTGTGTGTTCGTATATAATTTTATATTGTATTGGTATGATCAGCTTTTTTGTTCTTTGTTCGATAAAAAAATCAGAAAATTTATTGGAAAGCGTAGAAATATTATATTAATTGTTTTTTTTATCAAACGGACAAAATTACATTTTTAATAAATAATTAGGTAGTAAAATCATTGAAAATAACTTTGGCAAAAAAACCGCCTAAGCTTTTAAAAATGCATACTGTGGGTTGCTTAAGTGAAGACATTTAAGGAAAATGAATAGGTAAACTAAGGAAAATAAATTACTTCTAGTATAATAACTGCGTGGTAGAAACTATATATAACGATTTATTGCTTATTAAATTAAGGAGAAAAATGACGATTAACAATGATGCCCACAAAATATTCGTTAAATAACACAAACTTTAATTTATTTTAAATAATAAAATTGCAGAAATCTTGTGAGAAGGATAATTTTTAGTTTTGTATGATATTTCTATATGCCGTGGCTAACAATTCCAACGAAACCGCCATTTATCTTCACCATAGCCAAAGTTACACATGGATCTTGTTTTGTCACTTTTTACCGTTTGTTTTTGTAGCAAAGCTGCTAGTGATTTTTTGAGTAATACCCTTCCAAGCCCTAGGCACATGTCGTCGCTAGATATTTTTTTACTCACCCCTCCACCGCACGACTCTCTCCATATCTCAGGCTGAATCGTGGGTCAGTGCGGATTTGGTTCCGTCTTTGTTGTTCATGATGTGATTCCATCTCTGTTGTCCTCCGTGGCTCTGTCATCTTCTTCCATGGTTCGGGTTGTCACATTCAGGTTAATGTATTATGGCTCTCTGCAGGGGAATGCTGAATAGCAAAATTAGTTGTTTCTTTGTTACGAATCTTTACTTTCTTCAGGATATATCCATTATGGTATTCTTGTTGACTGGAAATGACATTGTAAGTATATTAGGTCATGAAGAATAACAATCTCTGGATGCTCTGCTTCAACAGAAATACTCTGTGATTAAGGAGTGGAATTGGTGGTATTTGATAATGATTGACATTTCTAGAGAGATCAATATCTTCACAGCTTAAATCTATTCAAGATCAAATGAGCTTAAGGAGTAGAATTGATGGTATTTGATAATGATTGACATTTCTAGAGAGATCAATATCTTCATAGCTTAAATCTATTCAAGATCAAATGAAAGTCACTATGACATCGAAAGTGATGAATTTAACAAAGATGGTAATGAGCAACAATGGAGGAGCGGGGGACAAAATGATAACTAATAGATATATATGACATTCAACTTCTTGTATATCAGTCGCCACAAAAAGTAACCCTAAGGTTCCGGATCTGTGACAAATTCAGTTGAAAGGAATGAGAAAGAAAGCATAGATTGGTGGACGAAGGCGGAGGTGAAGGAGAGACCTAGCGGTGAATGGATCAGGGAGATGAAATTGTGAATGAATTAAATGAAACTCTTTTTTTTTTCCAAAAATGAGCAATATTATGTCTCACAAATGAAATTGTGAATGAGTTAAATGAAACTCTTCTACAAATAATTCCAATATGCTCGAGAGAACACCTAAGTTCAGATACATTATGTAATGCCAATTCCAACAACAACGAAACATGTGAATTATACAATACAGAGTTCTTAAACAGTTTAAAATATCCAGGGATTCCTAATCATTGACTAACGCTAAAGAATGGTCACTATTATACTCTTGCAAAACATAGACCAAACGCTCAAATTATGTAATGAAACATGACTTCAAATAACTCAATTAGGTATCAATATAATAGAAGGTAAAATAATAACAGAGACTCACACAGACAACAAAGTATTTATACCTCAATTTCTTTTAATCCCGACTAATACAACTTTGTCATTCCATTTTAAACGAAAACAATTTACTATTATATTATGTTTTTGCAATGACAATTAACAAAAGCCAAGAACAAAGCATTAATCGAGTAGGTATATACTTACCAAAACCAGTATTTAGTCCTAAACAGTTGTACATCGTAGTTTCTAGAGCAAAAACAAAAAAAAATTGAAACTACATATTTTAGACGATATTAGTAAATATACAACGAAAACAACAAATGTTATATACAAAGAAATATTCAATGAGTTTAAATGTTTTATATTTATAATTAATAAAATATTTAGTTATCAAATTTTCAATATTTTTTCCCATATATATCTTATATATTAAGAGCAAATATCGTACACTAATTTTAATATGTGCGAAGCCTGCGATTAATACTAATATATATATATATATATATATTTGGAAAGTAATAAAATGAAAGTTATTACTTGTATAAAAAGTCTAAAAATAACAAAAGATTCGTTAGTTCTTTTATTTGGTTAATATATATATATATATTATTTTAAATTTTAATTAAATACAATCTATTTATTTAATATAATAAAATTAGAAAGATAACCTATTAAATATAACAAAGCTAATTAAATGAACTATTTCTAGTATGAAAACAAAAATTCCCACATGAATTTGATAAGTGCCAAAGAAAAAAAGTGAAAATTTAAAATTATATCTTTTGTCCCTTCGTACATATTCAAAGCATGATAGAATTGTTTTTACATCATATTTACACAAAAATATAATTATAAATCTGGTAAAATAATTTAAAAAGTAAACAAGTCATTAAAAGTAAAAGTTAATATGTAAAATATATAAAAAATAAGAGATAATGTTGCACATTTTTTAGGGGTTATGCCTTATTTAACTTTTTTAATTATTGTTTTGTATATTAGATTCTAAATGGAATATAGATAATTTTAAAAACTAATTACTTTTAAAAATCTTATAAAAATCAAAATATGTGTTCACATTCGTTATATTTTACCCAAAAACTTTTAATTTATTATGTTTTTTTTCTATAATCAATATCAAAATATAATATAATTATTTCTTTATATTATTAATTAATAAATCATATGATTTATTTGAAAAATGCAGCTCACCCACTAGGCACGGACCAAGACTCAAGACGAATCTAGTTCGAGTGGCAAATTTTTTGTTGAAAGAATGATACATGGCAAATTTTTTTTTCTTGTTATTTTAACTAAAATATTGGGTCAGCCTTGTAGGACCGGACAAATAGCGGATATTTGTGAATATCTGATTATTTGTATTTGTATTCGGTGAATATCAAAATTTATTATCTTTATTTGTATTTGTAAATTCAGATATTTGTAAATACGAATATTTGTCGGATATACGATACCCGTCAGATATACGGATATCTGTATATGAACTTAAATTTTTTTAACGTATAATATATATATATATATATATATTTAATAAAAACAATAATCATCAAATATAATGTAAAACTGAAATTTAAATCGCACAAAGATGCAAAGGTAAATGATATAAATAAAACAGAACACCAAATCTTCACATTCATCTCGAGATCGATTGTCTAAATTTAGTTTCCTTGATGATTCTACGAATATCGTCAATTCACCTAAACAACGAAACAAATTGTTAGATTATAAAATTCGCAAAAAGTATATATTTAGTGATTTCGATTTTTTATATATTGTAATGTCTCTATGACATTATCCAACTCATTTGGATTAGTACCAATATTGAGTGTAAATTAAATCTTCAACAATATTAGTTATTTTACAGTAGTCAATATTTTATAGTCCTCCAATCATAAATTTATTGCATATTTATCTATATATTTATATAATAAGTGTTTAAATAAGATTAATAATTTTTTTATTTCCAATTTGATCATTAAAATCAATTTTGTTATATATGTGTCTATATATTAACTAAATTTTCTATTTAGTATTCACGGATACGAATTGTTCTGATAATTGAGTCTACTATTTGTATTTATCGAATATCTTATTTCTAATATTTGTATTTGTATTTGTGTCAGCTGATATTTGAATTTTCGTTCGAATATGAATCGGATACGAATATTTCCAATATTTTGCCCAGTCCTACAGCCTTGTTATATTAATCATTATTGGGTCAAATTGATATATTATATTTGTTTGGAATATATACTGTCAAAACAAAGCAAGGGAGGAAACCGCTACTTAGTTCCCAAACTAAGAGGAAACATGTTGAGCATTAGATAAATGACAAGAAATGGTTATCAAGATCATTTTACATGCAACAAATACAAAATTTTGGATAGGAGAGATATAGTTATGGATGATATACCTATGGTGGCTAAGGTTTATTAATTGAAATGGGATTCCATATGCTAATTATCAACTCAAAGTGGAAAGGAAAGCGAGAAATTATATGGATTATGCAACGAATAAGGAAAAATCTAGAGACCGCCACACACATGGCGTGGAAAAAGAAGATGTAATAGATACCAAAGCTGGAAGGAAAAGTGGAAGGTATTAGAAACTTACCGAACGCAAAGGAGAACCAAGAAGAACACAAAGCTGAAATTCACACCGAAGCTACGGAGCAAAAGGGAAAGAACAAGTCAGAGAAGAGAAATTGAACTCTGACTCAACCATAGAGAACAAAATAGAAAGAGAAACAAGAAGGCTTACCGCGAGCCTGGAGAAGATTCAAACCACGAGCACGGAGAAGATTCAAACCGCAAGCCCGGAGAAGATTCAAACTGTGAGCTCGGAGAAGAATCAAACCGAGAAGCTGAAGCAAAAATTGACCACCATCGCCAACGATTCGAGAGAGAGTGTTGAAGATGACTAACCTTTGCCACTGTCATGGCCTTCATTGGAAAACAAGAGAGACACCGGCGGTGAAGATGAAGCTAGCGAGACACCGATGGCTAAGGCAAGAGAGACACTGATGGCTAAGGCGATTGAGAAACATGTAAAGAGAACAAATGGATAGGGCAAATGAAGTCAGCCCTGGTCCAATGAAGTAAATGAATCCAAATCCAAGCCCAAATATCTCATGCAGCCCGCGAAGCTCAGGAACCAAATCTTCACACAAAGAAGAAGATGCTGAAATTGCAGAAGACCAAAACGGCTAAATGCCACTTTTGTGAAAATAATTTAAGACTATATTAAGTTAACATTAGCTCTAAGAGACCAAGATATAGTAACTAGGTTATGCAAGCTTTGGTATGAAAATTTTGTTATATAAGTTAAGAGAAAAAGGGTGAGAAGCATCATCTTCAAAGTATTCATCATCACCATTAAAAAGAAACCTAAAACAGCACATAAAAAAACAAGGTTTATTATCATTTTAACATAATGAAAGTATTAGGCCTATTATGTAATATTTCAATAGTTGAGGGTTTAAGTTGTAATGATTAAAAAAGTTTAATAATTATATAAGAAACGAAAAACGAGTTTCCGTTATCAGTTTACACAATCGCAAAATTAACAACCCTAGCCGTCAAAAGAAAAAAAAACGAAGAATGAAAAACAATTTTCGTTCTTCCCGAATCCCACACCAACGGTTGGAAAATAGATCCGATCTCGCCGTGGATACGCGTAGAGGACTTGTGCTATCAAGTCTATCATATCCGACAATCACACGTTTAACGAAAAGGTATTACGAAATCGTTTCTAAATTTGTTCGTTGTTGAAACCCCGAAAAACCAATCCGAACATGACTAGATCTATATATACGGGTTGATAAAACACGCTTTCGCACCCCAAAATCAACCCAACAGAGGTATCAGAACGTCTGGTCGTCTGTTTAGGATTTGTTTTTCGAATTTTTGTGGAAAAAAAGATCGAAAAAATATAAAAGTCGCACGCACGCACAAAACTGAATGCGTGCGGAGTGAGGAACAGCCGCACGGCCGAAACCCTAGCCGGCCGGACGAGGGTCGTCGGTCGTGGGCGAAGGGTCGGCCGGTGTGTCCAGGACCGACGCAGCATAGGAAGTGCGACGGTTGCGCGCGAGGAAAGATGTCGAGTCGAGTGGCGCTAGAGGGAGGAGTCGCAGCGAGAATCAAACGGTCTGGAGCGAACCACGGTCAGATTTCGACGCAAGGGGGTGAATCGGCATCGGGAAAATGACGGCACGGCAAATCGACAGTCGACCATGCGAGTGTCGAGGGAGAGAAGGCATCGGCATGGGATGGGTTTGAGAAACCCTAATCGCCTCTTCGCAGAGAGGGCGGTTCCCAGGCATCGAGCCGGCGACTCGTTGTCGGTCGTGTCGACGGTGCGCAGGCGTTGAGCCGGCGGGTCCTCCCTCCCCGAGTGGGTTCCAGGAACCCTAGCCCGAGCGGGCACGGCGCTTCCCAACCCGACCGTGCGACGTTCTGTGAGCCCGAGGAGGCGACGCGTGAGTCCGAGCGGGTGTTTCTTCTGCAAGAAAAAAGGGCATTGGAAGAGGAACTACAAGGAATACCTGCAGTCAATATGTGCTCACATTCGTTATATTTTACCCTAAAACTTTTAATTTATTATGATTTTTTTTTCTATAATCAATATCAAAACATAATATAATTTTTTTCTTCAATGTTTTTTTTAGAGAAAACTCATGCTTCATTATGTCATTATGCAAATTATTATAAAGTAAATATTTTTTTAAGATAAACATTTTCGGGAGATATAAGGTATATTTTAAATCTAAAGCACCAATTAAATTAACAAAATATATGATACAATTATCAATATATATACATATTCTAAAAAAATTTATAAAATGAACGAAAATGTATTAAATGGCCAAAATGAGGAAAAAAATAACTTTAAAAATATAATAAAATAGTTTAATAGTCTTCGTCTATAGGAAGAAGGAGAAGAAGGCAAACTAAACCAAAAGGAGAAGAAGACAAACTAAACCAGTTGGATGTGTGATGGAATCTGTAAACGTGACGTTGCAAGAAGATGATGTCCTAGTGTCATCTTATATGTTAAGAAACCTTTAACTACCGACATATGGAAACCCTGTATCTCAATTTATAAAAAAAAAATATGTATTGTTTTATGAAGAAACATATGTAATTTTTTAATGAAAAAAAAAGTATATTTTATGAAAAAATCTACATAAATTTTGTATTAAACAATAGAAAAATATGAAAAATCTATATGAAAACATTAATATATATAGAAATATGTAAAATATATGGGCACAAATAGTTATATGTGAAAAAGATATAAAAACGATATTTTGAGAACTAAATTTATTTTAAATGGGATGAGATTTGTTTACTCAACGATGTTAATCCATAAATTAAAGTTTTTAATCCAATAAATTTGATTTTTTAAACTCCATGTTTAATCCTAAAGTTTTGTTAAAAATACTTTAAAAAATTATATTAATTGACTTATAAGATCGAAGTATATTTTTAAAATATAATAAAATCTTATCTATTTTGATTCACCTTTTAAAAACAAACTTTTGTTTTATTTAGTAAACCACACAAAATTTATGTTGAAATAATGATAACACGACAATTTTTTTCGTGTTATTTTAACTAAAATATTGGGTCAGTCTTGTAGGGCCGCTCAAATAACGTATATTTTCGAATATTTGACTATTTGTATTTGTATTCGACGAATATCTAAATTTATTATTTATATTTGTATTTGTAAATTCGGATATTTGTAAATACAAATATTTGTCGGATATACGGATATCCTATCTGAACCTAATTTTTTTTAACGTATAAAATATATAATATACATATATATTTAATAAAAACAATAATTATCAAATATAATGTAAAACTAAAATTTAAATCGCACAAAGATACATAATATAAATAAAAAAAACACCAAATCTTCATATTCATCTCGAGATGAGTTATTTAAATTTAGTTTTGTCGATGATTCTAGAAATATCGTCAATTCACCTAAACAACGAAAAATATTGTTAGCTTATACACTAAAATAAAATTTGCAAAAAAGTTATATATTTAGTGATTTCGATTTTTTATATATTGTAATGTCTCTATGACATTATGCAACTCATTTGGATTAGTACAATTATTGAGTGTAAATTAAATCTTCAACAATATTAGTTATTTTAAAGTATTCGATATTTTAGTCCTCCAATCATAAATATATTGATATTGCATATATATATTTATATAACAAGTGTTTAAATAAGATTAATAATGTTTTTTATTTCCAATTTGATCATTAAAATCAATTTTGTTATATTATGTGTCTATGTATTAACTAAATTTTCTATTTAGTACTTACGGATACGAATAGTTCGGATAATTGAGTCTACTATTTGTATTTTTCGAATATCTGATTTCTAATATTTGTATTTGTATTTGTGTCGATGGATATTTGAATTTTCGGTTCGAATATGAATTGGATACGAATATTTCGAATATTTTGCCCAACCCTACAGCCTTGTGATATTAATGATTATTGGGTCAACTTGATATGTTATATTTGTTTGGAATATATACTGTCAAAATAAAGCAAAGGAGAAAAACCGCTACTTCGTTCCCAAACTAAGAGGAAACATGTTGAGCATTGCACAAATGACAATGAATGGTTATCAAGTTCACTTTACATGGAACAAATGCAAATATGTGGATAAGAGAGGTAAATTTATGGATGATATACCTATGGTGGCTAAGGTTATTAATTGAAATGGGATTCCACATGCGACTTATCAACTCAAAGTGGAAAGGAAATCGAGAAATTATTTGGATGATGCAACGAAATGAGGAAAACATCTAGAGAGTGTCACACACATGGCATGGAAAAAGAAGATGTAATAGATACCAAAGCTGGAAGGAAAAGTGGAATGTATTAGAAACTTACCGAACGCAAAGGAGAACCAAGAAGAACACAAAGCTGAAATTCACACCGAAGCTATGGAGCAAAAGGGAAAGCACAAGTCAGAGAAGAGAAATTGAACTCGGATTCAACCATATAGAAAAAAAATAAAAAGAGAAACAAGAAGACTTACCGCGAGCCTAAAGAAGATTCAAACCGTGAGCCTGGAAAAAAATCAAACCGAGAAACCGAAGCAAAAATTAACCACCATCACCAAGGATTTGAGAAGGAATGTTGAAGATGACTCACCCTTGTCGCTATCATGGCCTTTGTTGGAGAACCAGAGAGACATCGACGGTGAAGATGAAGCTAGCGGGACACCGACGACTAAGGCAAGAGAGACACCGATTGCTAAGGCGATTGAGAAACATGTGAAGAGAACAAATGGATAGGGGAAATGAAGTCAGCCCTGGTACAATGAAGTAAATGAATCCAAGCCCAAACCCAAATATCTCATGCAGCCCATGAAGCTCAGGAACCAAATCTGCATACAAAGAAGAAGATGTTGAAATTGCAGAAATCGGGCTCCTCCATTTTTCTTAGACTTGTGTTCAATGGGATTTGCTCTGGTGACCCATTACCTCTCAATTTCAGATTTGGGGTCAAGAACTTTCCCCCCATATTCCACGTACTCCTGTCCGTTCTTCAATTTTCCACCGTCTGCCCATGCGTCGTCTCCTGTCCGTGGTTCTCCGATGACAGCGGCAAGGGTGAGATTCCAATACTCCCTCCTGAGTCCTTGGCACTATCGGTGGATGGTTTCAACTTTTTCTCCATCGCTGATGCAGTTTTTCCGGTCGGATTCTTCTCAGCCTCCGCGGGTTTTTTCTCCACCGGCTTCTTCTCTTGGCTCGTGGCATGTCTCTTCTCCAGGCTGCTCAAGGCGTGCCTCTCCTGTGCCTCTCCGGGTGCTCGCGGCTTGCCTCTCCTCCAGGATGCTCGCGGTAAGTTTTCTCTCTTCTCTTTCCCCGGTTGAATATGTGATAGACTTCCCTTCAGTTATTTGTGCCTTGTCCTTTGTTTCATGAGTTTCGAAAAACTTCCAGCAGTGTATTCCCCGTGGTTTTCCTTCCTTCTCGGTAAGTTTTTAGTATCCTTCTGCTTTGGTATCTTGATTACTGATAGTTGTTCCATGACATGAGCATCATGGTTGATGGATGTCTTGCATAATTTGTAACGTTTGCACGTTTAGTCGATGAGTAGCGTATGGAGTCTCATTTTAGTGGATACACCTTAGCCACCTTAGGTATATCAGCAATGATAGTACCTCCCTCATCCTCGATTCTGCATTTGTTCTTTATAAAAAGAACTTGGTAGTCATTCCTTGTCATTTGTGCTAGACTCAACATGTTTACCCTTAGTTTTGGAACACGTCTCTAACAATCTTTCTTCCTTGCCTTGTTTTAACAAAGATATTCACTTTGCAACGGTCATCAACAGCTCTCCATTTCCCAATTGAAAGGGAATTCGAACACTTCTATCTAGGTATGTAAATTGCTTCTCATTGTGTGTCATGTGATTTGACGCACCGCTATCTAGCAACCAAGTGTCTTTGTGTATTCCTTGTTGTATGTCTTGATTGGCTATAAACTATAGTTCGTCATTGTCGTTTTCATCTTCTTGTGTTTGATGTGCATGTCCTTGTGTTGGCTGTAATTTTTGATATTTGCATTCCTTTGCTTGATGTCCTATTTTTCCACACACAAAGCATGGTCCCTTAGGTTTATATTGCATAGTTTGATCAGCATTGGTACCTCTGTTTTTGAAATAGCATTCATCCTTATTGTAGTTGTTTCTTTTGCACACAGTGCACCATTTTCCCGTATTTGTTTTCTGGTTTGTTTTGGAAGCTTTAGGTCCCCTAGAACCACCATAATTTTCAGCCCGTTGTTGCTGAAAAACTTGCCTTGACTGCTCCCTCTCCTTTAATTAGCTTTTGGCTTAGAACCCTTTATTCTCGGTTTTCTAGTGCATTAATCAAATCTGAAACTGTTAGGATCCTTAAATCTTTTGTTTGCTCTATCACCTCAACTGAAACTTCATAGTCCTTTGTCAAGGAACCTAGGATTTTCGATGTCAACTCGTTGTCTGTGACATTTTCGCCGTAGCTTCTTATTTCTGCACCAAGTGAGTAACCCTCTTAGAATACTCCTTAAGTGTCTCCCTCTCTTCCATAGAAATATCCCAAAATGCCTTTTTTAGTTGTTGTAACCTATCCATTACAGCTCTTTCATCTACTTGATACTCTCCTTTAAACGTTTCCCATGTTATTTTAGCTGATTTTATCTCTTGAATTTGTGTGAATATGTCTCCTGTGACAGCTCGATGTATAATTTTTAAAGCCCTTTGATCTTTTATGTATTTTTCTTTCCACTCCTTCAAATTGTCTTGCTGTTCTTGAGTTGCGTTTTGCCCTACCTTAGGATGTTCCGGTAATCCCTCGAACACCGCTTCCCACAAATCTTCTTACCCAAATATGGTCTTCATCTTAGCTACCCAAGCATTGTAGTTTTTCCTTTCAAAAATGGACACAAATTCCTCTTTTGTACTCATGGTTGCTTCTGCATTTAGCCTCTAGGATTTTTCCTATCGTTTGTGATAGAAAATACAGTGTCTTGTTGTTGTCTCTCTTATATGCAGATCTGTTTCTGCAGATTTTTTGTGCTTCATTTTGTTGCTTCTGCTCCCTCTTGGGCAGATTTAAAATTTCTCTTGTCGCTTGTGCTCGGTTGTGCTTGATTGCTATTGTTTGTGCATATTTGTGCGTTTAGGTCTCCTTGAATCTTTATAGCTCTGATACCACTTGTTGGTTTTGGTATTTTTCATGAGCTTAGGATTGATTAGCTCATGTTCTCTCTTCTCTCATTAGGATAGTGCAAACTAAAAAATTAAAAACTTGGTCAAACTTGCTGGTTGTTCTTATGGTATTAGTTGGAAAATATAAACTGTTTTTGGTGTTTTGCATAATTGTTGAGTTGATGTTTTTGGATGGTGATACCTTCTCCCCCTCTTCTCATTACATATATATAAAACAATCATACAAAAGCATAATTATCCTAGTTCACATGCCTAGTTTTCACATAATATGCCTCTTTCTATTTTCTGCATAAGACTAGCCTAAAACATAGATAAAACCGTTTTGATATTCTGCAATTTTCAAACTTATCTTTTTTTCTGTTTCAGATCATTTTCCATCCGATGGGTCGTGGGCTTCTTCAATTTACTTGGGCTGGACACACAAATCGGGCTTCTCCATTTTTCTTAGACTTGTGTTCAATGGGATTTGCTCTGGTGGCCCATTACCTCTCAATTTCATATTAGGGGTCAAGAACTTTCCCCCACATTCCCTATACTCTATTCCTCCTGCAAACCCTAGAGCAGAGTGAGTCGCCTCCTACCGGTTCTTCAATTTTCCACCGTCTGCCCGTGTGTCGCCTCCTGTCTGTGCGTCGCCTCCTCCGTGGTTCTCCGATGACAGCGGCAAGGGTGAGATTCCAACAATTTCAACATAAAACTTCAGTTCATTCAATCTTGTTTATTTTACTTTCAAATTTGCACCATTCAAGATAGAAGGAGATGAGTTCGTAAGACTTTCAGATATTAAGCTCATGAACAAGCAACAAGACTAACACAGTTCTTATTCGAGCCGATGATTTTATGATATTGGTGGAGGAGCAACAAATGCAAACAATCGTGCAACAGCCTAAGCTCACGGGATGAAATTCGGTGAAATCGAGTAAATTTGGGTAAAATCGGGTTAAATTTGTGTGAAATTTGATTTAAGTAGGGTGAAATCGGGTTAATTTGAGTGAAATATAGTAAAAATTAGGTAAAATCGGGTTGAAATTCGGTGAAATCGAGTAAAATTATGTGAAATCAGATTTAAATAGGTGAAATCGGGTTAAATTTGGGTGAAATTGGGTTAAAATTGGGTCGAAATCGGGTTAAAAATCGGTATAATATGGGTCAAAATCGGGTATTCGAACTGGGTCAAAATAAGGTCAAAATCGGGTCAATATCGGATCGATTAACGCCATTACACTGTTTATATAACGGAGGAAGGAATCAACTGAATTGACAAAGTTGAGGGGGGAATCGGCTGAATTTTGTGAGATGAGGGGGGAATCGACTGAGTTGGATAGTTTAGGGGAAATTGGCGTAAAGTAGGATAGTTGGGAGTGCTGGAGGCTTTTTTCCCTAAAAAAAATTAGATTCAAATACGAATATCCGTACATCCGACGGATATCCGTATATCCGATAAAATATTCGTATTTACAAATATCCGAATTTACAAATACGAATACAAATAATAAATTTGGATATTCACCGAATACAAATACAATTAGTCGGATATTTTCAAATATTCGTTATTTGCACAACCTTACGTGTTACATCAATCTTGACATATCTAATTATCCATAAATATTTAATTTCAAAATTCTTTAACTTTAGAAGCTCAACTTTAAAATATGAAAAATAATGATTTTAACTCTTAAAATATAAATTTAACAATTTAGATAATATATAATTAAATTCCATAAAAATATTCTTTTATTGAATGTTTTGTATTGGTTTATAGATTGTATTAATATAATGTTGAATATTTATACGTTACAATTGTGTTAATCACTTAATTTATAAGATGAAGTTATAATTTGTGAAATCCATGTTATAAATATTCTAGAATTGATGTACAATGAATTCCAAAATTCGATCTCTTATTTCATCTTTGTGCTTCTTTAGAAGTTCATAGTGAAAATTAATTAAAAACTACACAATAATAAATAAATAAAAATATATTTTAATCAGTTTAAAAATAAATTTTTTTTAAAACTCATATTTTCCTATAAATATATATAAGTTTGGATGAATTTTTAAATTATTATTTGTTTTATACAAATTTCAATGGATATCTTTTTCTCTTTCTCTTTGTCAAATTTTGAATGATGTATGTGAATATTTTATTGATTATAAAAATTTAGAATAGAATGTGCAACATATATTTTTATAGGCTCCATTCACCATTTAACTAATCAATATTAGATCCTTGTCTTGATTTTATCTTTAATTGTAAAAGTATATTGTTTGAATTCTTAATTAATTGATATCACCATTTGGATTATTTTATTTTTGTTTGTTTTAAATTATTAAATTTATGTTTCTAAGGTTAAGACCTATTATTTTTTTTAGATTGAGTTTATGTGGTGTTAATAGAATTTAATGACCTTTTTAAAAGTTTTAATAAAAATTCAGTAGTTCGGGAATTAAAGAAAGAAAAAATATTGAAAAATTAGACGATGATCAAAATCAAAAGAAAAATCGAACTAAACCAATATTTTTTACAAAAAATAATTGTCTTTTATTAATATATATATATATATATCAAATTCGAATTCGACTTTTCAATTAGGTGACATCCAATAAACTTTTAAAGGAAACAAAACAAATTTTTTGCTGAGAAAGTAATTTAGGGTAAATATATTATTTTATGTAAGATATATTTTGCTGAAATAAAATAAAAATATATACACATTTGAAAACGTAACTTGATACTTACCGTTTAGATAAACACTTACAATTTTGACGATTAAGATTTTGAATTATGTTTTTGAAATATGGACCAGTAGATCTCTAATCCACAACTTGTTAGAACCCCTAATTTTCACATTTAACTAACTGATTAAAAAAATGAATAATAGAATCTCCAAATCACATCCGATCAAACAAACGAATCTGCATTACTTCTATTTTCTGATACGTCACAAAACAAACGTATCTCCTTAAATAAATATAAGTGCAAGATCTTTCGCCTTTTGTTATCACTCTTTTTTTTAATTTCATTGAAAATTTATTAAATTTCTTTAATTTTTTGGATGGATTTTGTAATAATTTATCCCTTTACAATGAAGCCTTGAACTATTATTGTGAAACTTAGGTCAAATCCCAACAACGAGCACAAAATCACACAACCTCATCATTATCATTGAGTTGATTTGAAAATTTGCAAAGACAAAAAGATTTTTCTTCTAAAAAATATGAACGATTCTGATCTGCAGAACTTTACAC
This sequence comes from Gynandropsis gynandra, assembly GCA_036759665.1. NCBI lineage: Eukaryota > Viridiplantae > Streptophyta > Magnoliopsida > Brassicales > Cleomaceae > Gynandropsis > Gynandropsis gynandra. The sequence continues at coordinate 58,584,059 of CM071863.1, forward strand.
TTTGTAAAAAATTTTAGATTTAATAGAAGTGAAGATAACAAAAAAAAAAGATATTCGTAGAGAAGTCTCGCAGAGAAAGAAACAAAAAAATTGGCTTTCTCTTTTGCCACTTTTCGTCTGCCTTTTCATTTTATCAAAATCGTCTATTTATTAAAAAAAATTAACATCAATTTTATAAATATAAATATTTAATAATTGTTATTGAGGTATACGATCATTAGTATTGTATTGAAGATATCATTATCGGATTATATATAGTTTTATGTGACCGTAAAATTTTTTAATTTTTAAATTTAATAGATTAAAACGCATATTTGATTTGATACCACGTGAACTTGTGTCGACAACTTCCTTGACCTTTACCCTAAACATTTCTGATGTCTAGGCATTGAGCCGTTTGATTTTCTCCCACTAGTGTTTTAGTATTTGTAGTTTAATTTATACATATATTATTATATGAGCATGACCCATACTCCAATGATATTGGACTGAATAAGCCCAAATAAATATATATATTGGGTCTTTGGGCCGATAAAACGACCTTCTAAAGTTTAAAAATTAGCTTTATATCGACTACAAATCACAAAGGAATACTAATTTCAATTCCAACTTTGAAACCCCGTAATTATATGGTTGTAATCTAATTCAATAGATAGATAATGAGGCACAAAAAGACGATTTTGAGATGAAAAAAAATCAATTTTTCATGTGAAATAAACGTAAAATTAGAGTTATAATACAACTGTTGGCAATCATTTTTTAGACGTTTGAAATGTGGATATAACTGGGTTTGAAAGAATTTGGAGAGAAAATTCATTCTTGGTCAAAGATTTTAACCCTAAATATTCAACTGATTTTAATGTTGACCCTAAATATTCAACTCGAAACACGAGATTGTTCTTGGAATAAAAATTTCTGGGCTGTGTGAAATCATATTTCATTAATAGAGGTTTAAGAATTAACATAAAGGTATTTGTATATTATATTATGATTGGTAAATGTTGGACGAAAGTCCTCCTACTCTGCTTTTAATAAATGTTCCATGATTGACTTCCAGTAATTAGTGTTTTCAATTATTTCAGTCTTATATATATATATATATTTGAGAAGTTATAAAATCAAAGTTATTTCTTGTCTAGAAAAACGTCTAAAATATAAGATATGTTGTTTTCTATTTTATTATTACTTATGTCATATTTCAAATTTTATTTTAAATAATATATCAAAAACCAATGTTCCAATGTTCTAAAAATCGTCAAGCTAATGAATGGTTGAAATCATATATATATAAAAGAAGGCTATGCCCGCGCGTGTGCTGATGGAGGGGATCGCGGTATCGGCGCATCTGTTGCTGGAGAGGAAGCCGCCGCAACCATGGACTTAGGGCGCTCCGCACCTGCCTCCAGCCCCTTCTGCTTCAGCTGCTTCCACCCCATGCCGCTGCTTCCTCCCTGCCCCATGGTTTCCGTCGAGGGTCTATCTTCCCACCCTGTTTGGAGGATTTCGAGGCCCTTTCGTTTCCAAGCGGTGGAAGAATTAGGCGAGGTAAGGATTTTAGATAAAATCATTTAAAAGCTCTGATCGATTTTAGGGGTTGTTGATGCAGAGCTACACACAACCCACAAATCGAACCATCTGGGAGCCGTGCGTTGATTGGCCCTTCTGCGTGACTCTTCCCTGCCTTCGTTTCTGAACTCTTGTAGTTACCGGTTTGTCTCTTCGCCTCCCTCTGCGTGAGTAGCCCTTGAATCGTCGTTCTTCCCAGTCGTGTGTCTGTCCATCGTTTGTCACCCCATCTGTTCGTCGAATCGTATGTCCAGCCTATCGTGCGTGGAGCTATTCCTGGAGCTGTGCATGGAGCCCTCTGCATCGGCCCGATTTTCCCAGCGGCATCGCCATCTGTTTGCCATCAGCTCAGGAAAAATCCCCCTTCCTCCACACCTTTCCTCTTCGTGTCAGCAAAGATTTTCCTCTTCGAGAAGAGGAGGCTTTGAAGGATGTTTAGATTTGTACACACTGACTTCTGGATTGAATTGCTTCCTTCTTTCTGCCGATCCTCTCATGTGGATATTCACATTTGTCCTCCTCTTTTTTGGGTATGCAGCTGCGGTTCAGGAGAGATCCTCCAATGAGTATTTGCTTATTGCAGCAAGTGGGGGACTTAATCAGCAAAGAACAGGAGTAAGTGCTGTTTGGCAATGATAAAATTGATGATGATGGGAGATACTGAACTGAACTTTCATGATATGACTTTGATGATGATTGGAAAATGACTGTTGTATGAGCAGATAACAGATGTCGTAGTTGTAGCACGGATGCTAAATGCAATAGATATCGCCTCCTCAAGCAAGCCCGGAAACCTACTTCCTTGACTACCACAATGTGCCCGCCTCCTCCCTCCTCCACCGCATTGAAGGAGATACGGATGACGGGTTGTATTAAAGCCCAAGGCGCCTAGGGTTAAGGCTCATAAAGAACCTTTTCCATGGGTTTAACCCTCCACCGTAAGTGTATTTACTTCACTGTCGCCTCCTCCCACCCATAGAATTTTGTTTTATTTGAATGGGATTCGTTTTTTTAGTACAGAAGAAATTCGTGGAAGATTGTGAAGAAAATCTTACCTAGAATTTTGTTTTATTTGAATGGGATTCGTTTTTTTAGTTTTATGTTTTGCAGATTTGAAGAGATCATACCTTTAAATATGCAGAATGTTATCGGTGTGGAAGACAAGATGGAAGCTAAAATCGGGATATGCTGATAGAGAAGGCTCTCTACTACATATATGGTTGTCTGTGGTTGACACTGATGCTGAATCAAATCTCAAGTAGCCCAAGAGTGGGAAACCTGAAACGAGAAAGATCAAGAAGGCAGGATGATTACCTTTTGGCGAAAGCAAATACCAAATACTGGCAAGCAAAAAGATGGTTGGCGCTATTTTAAGTGTGCAGGCAAGGAACAATGAGGTTTTGGAAATTTTCATAAAAACTCATTTTCTATGAACATCTGGATCCATCAACACATGTTGGTGATCTCATTTAAAATCCACTAGACGAATAATCACACACTTTCTGAGTCTCGCGATGCCTTTCTCCTAGCCTCAATAAGTTATTGCCAATGAAAACTTGCAGGGATTGTTGCTTTTGAGATGACATATGCACAATGGCTAGAAAAACAAAACCAGCGAGTTGTTGACATCAGAACACCACTCCAAAATCATGTAAGTTACATAGAATTCCAAACTTTTGTGTATGGCTGCTTGAACCATTGCATTGTCTCTTTCACATGAGAAAAGATGCCGCGAAGGCTGATGTCTTTTACTTGCTTTTGAGCGTGTGGAAAACATCTACAGAATGCTTATTTCACTGGATTGGAGACTTCCAGCCATCTAAGCTACTAAAAAGTAATATCATTCACTTAAGTCATTCTTTTACCTTTATTTTGCATTCTTAATATGTCACTTCAACAATTCAAAATTGAAGTTATTTCCACAGGTTCTGCCCTTAACCAATCATCAGAGGATGCTCTCTCTCAAGGCGACGATAAACTTCAATAGAGTGTAATTGAAAGTGTAGTTCTCGCGCCAATTGATTCTGCAAAGTATCGTGCTCATATGGCTACGACATTTGAAACCTTCAAGATTTAGAAGGTTTCGTGAACCGCTTACCGGTGGAAGAGGCGACAGAGCTCTGCATGTGAAGAGGAAACGCCCACGAGAAACGGGGGAAGATCAGCGTCAAGACGAATCGACGACGAAGAAACTGACAAGAACATCTGTAGAAGATGATGACATGATAAATCGTCCATGATGTTCGACGAAACAAACGTCGAATGGGAACAACCTTTGCTTTATATAGAGCCACCTTTGCTTTAGAAAAGGTATGATTTTTTAATGTACCATCCAATAGTTACGTAGTTGTATTAAACGACAATAATCTCATAATTCATGTCTAGAATTTTGGACTTTTTCGCCATATCGTAAATTTTTTACACAAAAAATTGGACAAAATTCAAACATCCTATGTGAATTCAACAACATAAATAAAGAGAATGCCACACACACAATTAAAGGCCGATAATAAGGCTGAGATGGGCATGATACAAATAAAAAAATATATTAAAATACTATATATTACAAAAAGTATCTCCATTTTTCAATTCAACATGTAACACCCCCATCCCGCGACAACCTCGGGACTAGGAGTGTCCACCATCACCTCCAAGAGCAAATGTAAATGTATATCGATTCCTAATACAATCGACTATTATTTCAAAAAAAATACTAATTTTTCTTCATTATAAAAAAAATCAAATTGAATAATTTTAATTAAAAAAATTTATAGAGAAAGTCAATAAATTTATTCAATTGTGAATTTAGTAAAAAATTTTAAATTAGATAAAGTTTTTAACATATTAGAAAAAAATGAATTTTGTACTTTTTTTCAATTTAATATTTTATTATGGCTCCCTTCAAAAGTTTTAAATATCCTCTATTGTTTCCGTATATTCAAACCGACTTTCATGAGAATATACCCTATGCAAATACAACCACAAAAGTAAAATGAATGTGTTTGAAACAATCAGAAAAAACTTCATTTAGATATACATAATAATGTATTTGATGCAATTGGTAAATGTGATAGAAACGATAAATTTAGAGGCATAAAAATCATATTACCTCATTCTTTTATGAGATAATCAAGATATATGGTTGAAAACTATCATGATGCATGACTCCATGCGAATGGTATGGTAATCTTTGTCATGTTTTCCATTTTGTTTCCGCCATTATTGACATTTGCTTCTTTTTATTGTTCGTGTAACACAGCTCTCGACTAAAGGAAGATTATGAAGTAACATGGGACAACAAAATTTTTTCAGAAACTGAAAAATTCAATCAAAAGAAAAGTGGGGTTTTGGATCACGGAGGCAGTCAATACATAAACTAGGCTTTTAGACGTGCAAAATTGGTTTCCGAGTACAACCCGAATGATACGTGCAGAAAGCGATTCAAGGTTAGAGCATGAATACTATGACAACCTTATGTCGCTTTTTTGAGTTTTATTCAAGTGAAGGTCGAGCAGATGTTTTATACTTTGTTTATGATACTTTTTCCATTTCTACGAGCATTTAACATTTGTTACGAAAAAGACATAAGTTAATATATAAGGCTATCTGGTTATCTATATTTTTGCAATAAGTGATCATTGGGATATAATTATACTTAGTGAAGTTGTGGCGAAATTCTGTATTTGAAAAATACACTAGATTTTTTAAGTTAAAGGGTCTCAATTCATCTTTTCATATATTAGTTTGCTACTCTAGGTTAATCGATTATTTTTATTTTTTACGTTTCTATTTTTATTATGTTTAACCATAAATATCTCACACAAATATTTGACTATTTATAACTGGTGGAAACTGAATCCCAATAAAAAAAATATATATCTAACACTTGATGCAAATTAATTAAACTTTAAAAAATATTCGAAATATACTATAATCATCAGTTAATTAATTACATCAAATTATATTGATCCGTTATTCTAAAATTAAATAAATTATATATGCAAATTAAATCAAAATTGATCCACAACAAGAAGCATGTCATAAACCTAACGAATCAAAATTCACCAGCTGATATGAACACCATATCCTGAACACGGCATGTGAAATTCTTAGTAGTGACTCCGAGTTATTTTGGATCTAGCATTTATTGATCTGATAGGATTTTGAGGTTTCGTGCAAATTGAATTACACTGCTCTGTAGGAGAACGGGTAAAAAAAGAAATACGATATTATATACAAACTGTAAGATAAATATATTTAAATTATCACAAATCCGCGCATAGCACGAGTATCATCTAATTTATTTAAAGAATACATTTAAGAATTTATATAGTTTGTTTGATCAACTAAATTAATATGTAAAAGCATTATTTAATATTTTAAAATTATATGTAATTTATTAATATATATATATATATAATTCGAAATCAATTTCTCTAAGGTGACACTCGATAAACTTTTTAAGCAAAACTTTTTTTCTTTGTTGAGAAACTATTTTTGACTAAATATATTATTTTATGTAACAATGAGACATTTTACTAAAATAAAAAGTAAATACAAATTTAAAAAATGTAATTGAATACTTATTTTTTTTAGATAAACACGTATAATTTTGACGTTTTATATTCTGAATTACGTTGTTGAATTTGGGCGCCAAGATCACTCATCCACACCTTATCAGAAACCCTAATTGTCCCATTTAATTAACTGATTAAAAAATATTCGATAATGGAATCTACAAGTCACCTGATACGTCATAAAACAATCGTATCTTCTACTTAAATAAAATATATGTACGTGATCAATCTCCTTCTGTTATCTCTCTTTTTATAATTTCATTGATTTTTTATTAAATTTCTTTAATTTTCGGGACCGGTTTTGTAATAATTGTCCCCTTTACACCAAAGCCATGAGCTGTTCTTGCGAAGCCCAGGTCAAATTCCAACAACGAGCACAAAATCCCACAACATCAGATCCTGTCTTCTCATCATCGTCATCTAGTTGACTTGAAAATTTACAGAGACAGGAAGATTCCTCACAAAGACATGATTCACAGACTCGAAAGAAAAAGAAACAAAACAAATGCCTTCTCTTTCGCCACATGTAGTTGTCTTCTTGCTCTTCACTTTATCAAGGTCCTCCATTAACCCTAATTACCTCTCTCTCTCTCTCTCTCTCTCTCTCTCTCTCTCTCTCTCGCTCTCGCTTTCAAGTTATGAGTAGCTCGCGGCCAAACTAAACCCTAAATTGAATTTGGAACTTTTTTTCTGGAAAATTCTTGCTACTTCCCGAGTGGGTTTCCAGAATCTAGAGAACAAGATCTTTGATTTCGCCTCCAAACACGAAAGCTCTCGACCTTTTGAGTTTGTTTTGAAAGGAGCCAGAGAAAAAGAGGGTTAGAGCATTTTGCTTTGACTTTCCCTTTGGTCCTCCTAAAATGTTTTGCACGTATTTTGCTCAATTCTTGAACATGATTAGTCATTACATCAACTTGTGTTTGGTGATATTCTTGCTTTTCTCCTGTCGGGGAAACCGTTCTACATCAGATCAAGTAAACGAGGCGGTGAATTACATAAAGCATCTGAAGAGGAACATCAAGGAATTGATTTCCAAGAGAGACGGACTCATTTTATTATATGGAGGCTTCGAGAGCGATAAAGCTGATACGAAGGAGTGTTCAAGAGATAATGATGGCGGTGCTTGTTCGTTTGCCGCTGTAGCAATTGCCTATCCTCTAAATTGGATGATCGATGGATTCACACCATATAAATATAATTTACAGTAACAAGAACACTAAAAGATAACTTCCGTATTAGTTATATTTCCTCTATCTATTTAGTCTTGAAGTCCCTGTCCGGTGTGGAAGCGACAGGATGAACTCGAGGCGACTGAAGACTGAAGGAGCTGAGGAAGATTCTGGAGAGTCTTACCTCGCACGGCTGAAATGGAGTGAAGAAGCGGATGGGCTCATGCAGCAGAAGCCCATGGACGACCTGGCCCAGCAATCACAATCCGGCCCCATCACGAAGCCCACACCAAAATATACTCCACCCCATGCGAAAATAAGAGGAACGGAATAAGTGACAGGGAGAATAAAACAAGGCATTTTACATGGTTTTTTAAAAACGGTTTTGTGTCAGAAGTTTGTTGAGGATAACAACCTCATTACCCATGTAAAAGGACTAAAACGGATATATAATATAACCTAGGGTATACTTAAAAGGTACCCAGAATATTTTCACAATTTCATTCACCAAAATCAGAGAGAAACACGTGAGGTATAGAGAGAAAACACCAAATACTGATCAACTCATTTTTTTGTTCATCTTTTACTTACTTGTTTGCACAATCTTAAGAAGCAAGAAATGTATTAAGCTCATGACTTATTCAATCATTCATGAGCTACTAAGTAATATAACAACAATTAGTATCAGAGCCCTTCGAATCTAAAGGCCGAGAGGGAGCACAAGCACAAGCATGAGACAACGCACAAGAACCAACACGAAACAACACAGCACAAGCAACATACAAGGAGATGCAGAACGTACCACAAATTCCTATATTCGACGGTAAGAGCTATAATCTATGGCTCACTAAAATGAAGGCGCTGCTTAGGTCTAAGCAGCTCTGGAAGGTAGTCACAGAAGGACTACCGCAAAAACCCGCTACCGGGGGTGTTCCCATGGGTGAGGAGGTGCGGAAGGCTATCCTAACGTGGGAAGAGTTAGAAGCAAAAGACCAGACTGCGTTGCAGCTCTTGTTCAGCGTAGTATCAGAGGAAATATTTGCCGCGCACATATCCATGTGCGAGACATCGAAGGATGCTTGGGATCTCCTCAAGGAAAGGTTCCAAGGGGACCCCAAGACGGCTATGATCAAGCTCCAGCGTCTAAGAGCCAACTATTACACCCTACGACAGGGTGACAAGGAAACCATAAAAGACTTTGCCAACAAGGTGACTGAACTAGCTAACGAGATGAGGGCGTATGGAGACGACATTAAGAAGGACACACTGGTGTCAAAAAATACTATGCTCGCTGCAGGAGCGCTTTGACCCATACGTTGGGGTCATTGAACAGACAAAGGATCTCACCACACTCACGGTGGGAGAACTTGTCATCTCTCTTCAGTCTCAAGAGGCGAGACTTGAAGATAGACATGGTGGAGGCCTGGAAGGTGCGTTTCAGGCAAAGTTCAAAGGGCTTAAGGTCAGCCACGTCAGATCTGAGTCTAGCAAGAAATCCTATGGGAAAGGTGGATACAAACCTAAGGGGGAAGAGCTACTGCAGCATATGTAAAAAGGACAACCACCAAGAGAGCCAATGTTTCTTTAGAAACAAGCAAAATCAAGGAGAACAAAGCAAACAACACAAGAGTAAGAAAGAGTGCTACACGTGTGGAAAAATAGGTCATTTCTCACGTGAATGCAAGAATAAACGACCAGCACAGAATCGGGCACAGCTGAATCAACAAGAAGATGAGGAAGAAAACATGTTGTTTACGGCGGCACACCTGACACATGAGATATTTGAGGACGACGTATGGTTGGTAGACAGTGGCGCCACAAATCATATGGCCAAGCATGAAAGTTATTTCACAACGCTAGATAGGTACTTTAGAGTACCTATAAAGGTTGGAAATGGAGGGGTTTTGACCACTGCCGGTAAAGGTAACATTCAAGTTCATACTAAGAAGGGTATTAAAGTTATTAAAGAAGTATTTTTAGTACCGGGGTTGGACAAAAACTTGCTGAGTGTGCCGCAAATGGTGAGAAATGGATACGAAGTTGTATTCATAGAAGATAAGTGCCTGATTCGGGATAAAGCCGGAAATAAGGTAGTGGAAGTGCCTATGGTTAGAAAGGCCTATCCTCTGAAATGGAGGATAGTAAAGGAGGAGGCTAGAGTGACTCAAGAAAAACTAGGAGTGTCTGAGTTATGGCACAAGAGGCTGGGTCACACCGGGTTACATAACCTAGAGAAGTTACAGAAGGGTAACTTGGTGAAGGGGCTACCACAGGTGCCTTTAGTAAAAGAAGTATGCGAAGCTTGTGTGAAGGAGATGCAACACAGGTAGGAATTTTCGAAAGCATCAGAGTACAAGGCGGAGAACATTTTGGGGTTGATCCACACTGACCTATGTGGACCAATGAGTACACCATCGTTAGATGGGAGTATTTATCTGCTCACTTTCACAGATGACTACTCCCATATGACATGTGTATATTTCCTAAGACTAAAGTCTGATGTACTCGAGATTTTCAGAAAATTCGTGATTCAAGTTGAGAATCAAACGGAAAAGAAGGTTAAGAAGCTAAGGTCTGACAGAGGGACATAATTTAACTCGAAGGAGTTTTCGGATTTCTTGGCTGAAAGGGGGATAGTCAGGGAACTAAGTGTGGCTTACTCGCCACAACAGAACGGGGTTGCGGAGCGAAGGAACCGTACCCTAATGGAGATGACACGGAGTATGCTGAAGGATAAAAATATGCCTAATAAATTTTGGGCAGAGGGAGTATTCACTTCGGCATATATCCAAAACCGGTTGCCTACAAGGGCATTGAAGGATAAAACCCCCTTAGAGACTTGGAGTGGACATAAGCCATCTGTTGGACACTTAAAGGTGTTTGGATGCCTATGCTATAGGATGATCCCATCACAGAAGAGGAGCAAGCTTGACGAAAAGTCTCAGACCTGTGTGTTTGTGGGTTATAGTAGCCTAAGTAAAGGTTACCGTGTCTACGTGATAGAAACTGGAAAAGCGGAGGTGTCGAGGGATGTAGTGTTTGATGAAGAAAAAGGTTGGGACTGGGAGACGACTACTGATAAACCAGGAAATAACGTGACTGTAGGCTTTCTAAGGTCCCAAGAGTTTACTAATCAAGAGGGAGTACCTACGATGTTTGAGGTGGGTAGCTCATCAGGACATGGGGGTGAGAGTGGTAGTCGAACAACACCGCCTATGACTCCACTAACACTCTCATTGTCGAGTACACCTACGACACAATAAGGAAGTACGGGGAATACTAGTGAATCGTCTAGGGAGGTTCACAGGACGCGTAGACTCAGTGACATCTACAGAGTGGATGAGGATTCAGATGAGATAGAATCGGAGGAGAGTTGCTACCTAGCTATGGTAGAACTTACGACCTACGAGGAAGCACTGTTACATCCTAATTGAAAGGAGGCCATGGACGTAGAAATGCAGATGCTACAAAAGAATAAAACTTGGTATCTAACGGAAAGACCCTCACATCAGAAGGTTATAGGGGTGAAGTGGATATTCAAGGTAAAGACGGATGAGGAAGGTAAAATTCAGAAATTTAAGGCGAGGTTAGTGGCACGTGGGTTTACTCAAACCTACGGGTTAGACTACGGGGAAACATTTGCCCCGGTATCAAGGCACGATACTATTCGGACCTTGGTAGCCGTGGCAGCTCAGAAAGACTGGACTTTACACCAAATGGATGTAAAGTCAGTGTTCCTAAATGGGGAGATTAGCGAGAAAGTCTACGTAGAATAGTTCTGAACATTTGGTTTTGAGATTGAATAAAGCACTATACGGTTTGAAACAGGCACCGAAGGCCTAGTATAGCAAGATCGACACATTTTTCCTACACGAGGGGTGTGTTAGGAGTCATTGCGATGCTGCAATGTACATCCAGATTAAAGGAGGTAATATCTTGGTGATTTGTTTATATGTGGGCGATATAATATTATCGTGGAATAGTTTGGAGATGATTACAAGTTTTAAGGCCAAGCTAAATTCTACGTTTGATATGAGTGACTTGGGAGTGTTAAAATTTTTTCTTGGATTCGAGGTTAAGAACCTCAAGGATGGCATATTCTTGAGTCAAGAAAAATATGCGACCCAACTTCTTACGAAGTTCGGTATGTTGGACTCAAAGGGGGGTGAGTACCCCCTTGACACTGATTTGCAAAACACTAAGTGACGGCGAAGAACTTACCGAGCCATCAGAATACTGAAGCCTCATGGGTGGAATCTTGTATCTTGCCTCCACTCGACCGGACCTCGCATTTGCCGCGTCCTTCCTGTCAAGAAACAACAAACAACCGACAGTACAAAGTATGCAGAATGCAAAAAGAGTTATGAGGTACATAAAAGAGACTAAGAACTACGATTTAAGATTCAGACGGGTTGAAATTTCGGAACTCGTGGGATATATAGACTCTGACCTAGCGGGGAGTTTAACAGATATGCGAAGTACTAGCGGGTTTTGTTTCACGATTGGGAGTGCGATTTTCAGCTGGGAAACCCAGAAACAGTCGATAGTTGCACAATCGACTGCAGAAGCCGAATATATGGCTCTGAGCGCGGCAACCAACCATTCAGCTTGGTTATCCAGGTTATTTACCGAACTAGGGTTTAATATGCAAGGCGAAGTTCCTATCTACAGTGATAGCACGGCGGCTATCGCGATCGGAAAGAATCTGATCGACCATAAAAGGACTAAACACATAAAAATCAGATTTCATGTGGTGCGCGAAGCTCAAACAGAAGGAAGAGTGGACTTACGGTTCGTTTGTGGCGAGGAGCAAATCGCAGACGTCTTGACGAAACCCTTACCCACCGGAAGGTTCTGCATGTTGAGGAGCAAGCTTGGAGTCGTTCCACGACCGGACAAGAGGGAGATTGAAGTCCCTGTCCGGTGTGGAAGCGATAGGGTGAACTCGAGGCAACTGAAGACTGAAGAAGCTGAGGAAGATTCTGGAGTGTCTTACCTCGCACGGCTGAAATGGAGTGAAGAAGCGGATGGGCTCACGCAGCAGAAGCCCATGGACGACCAGGACCAGCAATCACAATCCGGCCCCATCACGAAGCCCACACCAAAATATGCTCCAGCCCATGCGAAAATAAGAGGAACGGGATGAGTGACAGGGAGAATAAAACAGGGCATTTTACATGGTTTTTTAAAAACGGTTCTGTGTCAGAAGTTTGTTGAGGATAACAACCTCATTACCCATGTAAAAGGACTAAAACGGATATATAATATACCTAGGGTATACTCAAAAGGTACCTAGAATATTTTCATAATTTCATTCACCAAAATCAGATAGAAACACGTGAGGTATAGAGAGAAAACACCAAATACTGATCAGCTCATTTTTTGTTCATCTTTTACTTACTTGTTTGCACAATCTTAAGAAGCAAGAAATGTATTAAGCTCATGACTTGTTCAATCATTCATTCATGAGCTACTAAGTAATATAACAACAAGTATGCTTCCAATAATTCAACCTATCCAGAAAATTTGTCGGCCTACTTGATATATTTTGTAATTTTCAAATCTTTCCTTCTCAATTAAGTCTTAAAATACATATATATATAATGATAAAAGGCATAACAACATTCCTAATTCTAAGCATATTTCCATAATCTCCACAATACTCCCCCTCAAGTTGGAGTGTGTACGTCGTAGACATCCAACTTGCCAAGAAGACAATCGAAAACTGCGCGTCCAACAGCCTTCGTAAAAACGTCTGCTAGTTGATCTGTAGTGCGTAAATATGAAAGAGAAACCCGTCCTTCCTTCCATTCGTCGCGAACAAAGTGACAGTCAACTTCGATGTGTTTTCTCCGTTCGTGAAACACTAGATTGGACGCGATATGTAGTGTAGTCTGATTATCACAGTGAAGGTGTGCTGGCTGAGGAAGAGAGACACCCAATGTACGTAGTAATTCCCTTAACCATTTGAGCTCACAGCAAGTATAAGCCATTGCACGATATTCTGCCTCCGCGGATGATCGTGAGACAGTATTCTGCTTCTTCGTCTTCCAAGAAATTGGAGATGACACAAGAAGAACAACATAACCTATAAGTTAACGACGTTGTAAAGAACATGCAGCCCAATCGGAGTCACAATAGGCCAATAATCGTACAGAGCTATTGGATCGCAACAAAACTCCTTGACCTGGACTCCCTTTGAGATACTTCACCACACGTAGAGCAGCTTCCCACTGTTCTTGCATCGGAGACTGCATAAACTGTGCCAAAATATGAACAATATAGGAGGGATCGGGACGAGTAATAGTGAGATAAACAAGACGACCCACAAGACGACGATATTGGGCGGGATTATCAAATGGAGGTGAAGTCGAAGATGCAAGCTTATGATTTTGATCGACTGGGAGAGACACTGGTTTCGAGCCTAAAAGTCCGCATTCGTCGATGATATCGAATGCATATTTCCGTTGGGAGAGGAAGATACCATCAGAACTTCTCGCAACCTCAATACCCAGAAAATGCCGCATTCGTGATGATATCCAATGTATATTTCTGTTGGGAGAGGAAGATAACATCAGAACTTCTCGCAACCTCAATACCCAGAAAATATTTCAGAGGACCCAGGTCTTTCATATGAAAACACTCCCCCAGATATATCTTAAACTGTTGAATAGCGTTTGGATTGTTACCTCTGACGAGCAGATCATCAACATAGATTAGAACATGAAGACGCACATCACCTCGGAGAAATGTAAACAACGAGTAGTCCGAATATGATCGTTCGAACCCCAACCGTAACAAAGCTTGAGTTAACTTTTCAAACCAACATCGTGGAGCCTGACGAAGACCATACAATGATTTCCGCAACCGACAAACCTTTGATTTATCGGCAATAACAAGTCCCAGTGGTGGATGCATATACACCTCCTCTTCTAAGTCCCCATGGAGAAAAGCATTGTGAACATCCATTTGATGGACTTCCCAATCGTGGATTGCAGCCACAACAAGAAACGTGCGCACAGTTGTCATCTTTGCCACAGGAGCAAAAGTTTCATTATAATCGATCCCCTCCTTCTGGTGATTGCCAAGAACAAAAAGTCTGGCTTTGTACCGTTCAATAGAACCATCGGAATTATGCTTAATCTTATACACCCACTTGCACCCGATAGCCTTCTTGTCCGGAGGAAGATCCTCTAAAGTCCATGTATTATTTGTTTGGAGGGCACGAAGTTCAGTTGCCATGGCCTCTTGCTAGTGAGAGCTCTACTTTGCTTCATGGTAAGTATTGGGCTCGTATGTATCTTCAATAGTGGCTAGAAAATCACGATGCTTCGAAGTGAATTTGTCATAAGATATGTAATTAGCTAATGGATAAGGAGGTGAAGAGAGCGGGTCTGAATCGGGGGTAGAAATAGTCAAATGGTAAGTGACGTAGGGTTCCAATCTCACAGAAGGATGCTTTGTCCTTTTTCCTCGACCAAGGTCTTCTTCTACCTCGACTGACGGAAGGGAAATCAAATCAGTATTCACTAAAGGTTCAGTGAGTGGTTGAACTCTCACATGTGAGTCTGCATTTTCCATAGATTCCTCGCAATCCGAGACTGTATTAGAGAGCTCATGTGTTTCCAAACTCCCCCTATCTGATGAATTAGGCTCACGGAAATAGCCCAAAAAATCATCATCCGAGAATGGCAAATGGCCAGGTGCTTGATCTGAAACAGTAAGTACTCCCAAGTCCTTAAATGAGAATGAGTCTTCGAAGAAAACCACATCTCTTGATTCAAAGCATTCGTAGGATTCTAGATCGAGAACCCGCCAAGCCTTATTCCCATCGGGATAACCCAGAAAAATACATTTTCGACTGCGAGCAGAGAACTTGTCTCGAGTCTTCGAGTGGACATAACAAAGGCACCCAAAAACCTTAAGCTGAGCATACGCCGGAGGCTTATGAAATAACAGTTCATAAGGAGATTTCCCTTGGGTAACTTGTGATGGAGTGCGATTGATGATAAAGGCCGCCGCAAGAACACAATCTCCCCAATACTCGATTGGAAGATGCGCCTGAAAACGAAGTGCACGAGCCACATTTAGGAGATGTCGGTGTTTTCTTTCAACCCGACTATTTTGTTGCGGTGTGTCTACGCATGACGTTTGATGCAAAATTCCTTTGTGTGAGAAATAGCTTCGCTGGGGAAAATTCTGTCCCGTTATCAGAACGCACAACTTTTACCAATTTAGGGAATTGTTTGTTGACCATGGAGCAAAACGTAGGGAATATAGAAGCAACCTCTGATTTGGACCACAAAAGATATATCCAACTGGCTCGTGTATGATCATCAACAATCGTGAGAAAGAAGTGCTCGCCAGTACGTGTTGGAACCGGATATGGTCCCCATACATCGCAATGAACCAAATCGAATGGTACGAAAGCTGTATTATTACTCTCGGGAAAAATTGCTCGAGTTTGTTTGGAAAGAAAACATGCATCACAAGAACGTCCCTTATTCAATTGAGATGAAGTAATGTCAAGTACACCCGATAAACCAGAAAGAATCTTGTCTGAAGGATGGCCTAGTCTCTGATGCCAAAGATCATTGGAACCCAAAACTGAACCCACAAATGCCGTCAATGATGGAACCCCACGAGACTTGTACACCTCGCCACTCTCTTCACCGGCTCCAATCAAGATCTTCATGAAACGATCCTGTATCACACATAGCTTATTAATGAACATTACATAACAAGACAATTGTTGTGACAACTTTGACACAGAAATGAGAGTGCATGTTAGAGATGGGATGGATAACACTTCACGAAGTATGAATGATTCCGAGACATAGATATCTCCTGTATGTTGTGCAGCAATATTGGAACCATTTGGAAGATCGACAGGATGCACGATAATAGATTTAACCATTAATCAAAGAGAAAAATCGCCTGTCATATGATGCGAAGCACCCGAATCGATGATAAAATCAATAATACTTGTGTTACCCGTGGTTCGGTCAGATGGAAGCTTCTGCGCACTAAGAAGTGTCATGAGAGCATGATATTGGTCTGTATTCAATCCTGGAACAACACTAATGTCGGAGGAGCTAACTGAAGAGGAAACCTGGGCAACATTGGCTGCTGCACGTCCGCGACCACGAGTTCCTGTAAATGTGGAGGGTCCACGACCTCGACCGTGAGTAGGTCTTCTATTCTCAGGCCACCAGTTGGGTAACCGTGAAGAACGAAACAAGTCTCCTTGATATGTCCTTTTCTTCCACAATGAGAACAAAGTAAGGATGGATCTCGGATTCGTGGTTGAGAATTCTGAGCATTTTGAGTAGTTTGAACAGCAAAACTCATAGCAGGTGGTTTCTCCTCGTGTTTTTCAAGAACAATAAGTTGACGTTCCGCTTCAATCACGATAGCATACGCCGAGTCCAAATCCGGTAATGGCTTCATCGATAAAATACTGGTTCGAATATGACCAAATTTCAAAGTATCGAGACCCATAAGAAACTGATATAACCTCTCCTCTTCACGTTCTTGTGCTAGCTCCACGCTTAAAACGCCACAGGAACAGGTCTTGAGTGGTTTGTAGTTGCCAAGTTCACTCCAAAGAAGTTGAAGTTTTCCAAAGTAGTCGCAAACCGAGAGCCCCTCTTGACGACAAGTTGCAATGGAGCAACGCAGCTGATAGACTCGAGAAGGATCCCCGAGTGACATATGACGACGTATGTTATTCCACAAGTCCTTCGCGGTAGAGGCATACACGAAGGAGGATCGAAGTGACGGCGAGATGGTATTCACGATCCATGCCATAAGCATCGAATTGACCACACGCCAATCATCATATTCCGGTGAATCATTAGTCGGTGGCATCACAACGCCATCGAGAAAAAACAACTTCTTCTGAGATTAAAGCGTTCTGCATTGCCTCTGCCCATCTATCGTAATTATCCTTCGTCAACTCAATTGTGGATAAAACCATACCGGGATGGTCTACATGATGGAGGAAGAATGGTGAAGCGGACATAACATCCGTACGGGTAGTCGCAACCGTGTCTTTCCTTGCGGCAACGAGAGCAGGCTGAGCAACCATCTCAGCGTGAAGAGGATCAGTGACGGGAGTCGTCATTTTGCAGTGATCTCACAGAAACAATCAAGAACAGAATTCGGCGATCAAGAACAAGATTAACGGTGAACACGACAGTAGCAGTTCTCTCCTTCGCTCACGTCGGCAAGCATCTCAATCTGATGGCGAAATCGAAATTGAATATCCTTGCAGGATGGACGAAATCTCAATTTGAATGCGAATCTGGTTCAACTCATTGTACTAAACAGTTCAGTTTTTCAAAGGAGACGAATATCACCGGAGATGATACAAGACGCAGAGAACGCAAGTCGCAGAGAACGCAAATTCTGAAACTGGCGAAGAAATCGATTCGACGCAAGACGAAATCGATGCAAGGCGAAAGCGAAATCGATGCAAGACGAAAGCGAAATCGATGCAAGATCCGAAACTGAAGATCCTGGCAGAGAGAGAGCGGTCGCAGAAAGCGGTCGCAGAGAGAGCAGTCGCAGAGAGGCGGTGGAGTACTGGAAGAGAGGCGGTGGCAGAAATCGAAATCGTTGCACAGGAAGCTTCGCCAGAAAAAAATTGTTTCGCCGGAGAAGATGAACAGTGCTCGATCGGGTTTGATTTTTTTATTCTTTTTTTAACGCTCTGATACCATGATATATTTTGTAATTTTCAAATTTGTCATTCTCAATTAAGTCTTAAAATACATATATATAATGATAAAAAGCATAACAACATTCCTAATTCTAATCATATTTTCATAATCTTCACAATACTACTAATGTGGTTTCGATCCAGTGGTAATGCCAGAAGTCGTTGTTTCAATTTTATTTATAATCCTAGAGACCACATTTTTCTTTCCTTGGGCGGTACCTTCCAACAAGATTGATCTATTTGGATTTTGGTGCATGATGGCCTTTTTATTTATTTTGACAATTAAATTTATCTATGAATAGAAAAGGGGTGCATTTGTCTCGGGAGTAATCACTAGTGAAAAAAATCCGTATGAATATGTATCTACATTTTAAAATATTTTGTTTATTGAGTTAAATCTAAATTCAGTTGATATAATTATAATATGAAAATTAATTTCTGTTAGATATTATCATTTGCGACGAAACAATGATGCCGAAAATTAATGGATTAATGTGACGATAATTATGATATCCATCATGAATGCTGTGACCGTCGCAAATAATAGTTTTTCTTGACGTTGAACCATCTAAAAGAAAGTATATCATATAGCAAGAAACTGACTATTGGATTATTTAATTCTCAAATCATAAGGTCCAAGTGCCTCATATGAAACGTTTGGTCTAGAGTTGATATAATCAACTTATACATGTAATAGCCGCATAGGTTCAATCTTAATAGTTCAGTACCAAAAAAAAAAAAACAATACCATATAGAAAACCCGGATTTCAATAAATGAAAATTTGATTGGCTGTTTTTGTCATGACCATGAGACTTGGACCATTAAGAGGCTTCATGCAAGGGTAAAGAGAGAACAAAAATGATCTTTTATGTATACTCTTACAAAATATCGAATATTCTCAATTCCCTTTGATAGACCAAATAATATATGTTTTGATCCGCCTGTCGGATGGAGTTATCATTCGTTGAGTTCATACTGGAGAGCTTGATTTGCAAATTGACAATTCAAAGCAAATCAAACTTTTCTTGCTTAAATCAAAATGATTACGTGTATATATATTATTGGACTATTTTGCTACCTGAGGGTGGGTGGAAAAGTGAGACTACCCATGCTAAGGGATCATTAATTTAGTTGACCAATAAAAGTACAGAAAACCTGATTTGATTTGATTTTTAAAATAATTAATTGAAACATTACAGCAATATAATAACTATGGATAAAAGGAATTTAACATAACTTCTCCCTGTAATATTTATTAGTTGCTATGGATGCTTCTACATAGAGGTCACTTCTCTAGAAACTACAGACTCGGTTCAAATCATTTAGACAATTTCTGTTAGTCAAACATATATAATAAATTACATTTATATAAAATTGATGTATAATATATATATATATATATATATATTTGTTTTTTACTATTAGATGGTAAAGTCACATCATAATTTTACGAGATATATAGACACCAAAGGTCATTAAATAAAACCTTTGGGTTATTAAATAAATATAATAGAGGAAATTACGGGATTAAATAAATCCTTTGGAATTTTCTAAATTCTGTGTTAATCACGATTTCTTTACTCTATAATCTTCTGAATCTTGTATCAATTACAATCTATATAGATCTGTGTAATATTATTATGAATAATACAAATCATTTTATCGTTATTATGATATCAGAGTGAAAAAATCGTCTAACGATGTATTAAAAAAATTTAGCCGTCTTTTTATCTCTTTTTTTCTAACCACCATCGTCGGATCAGACTTTTCTCTTCTTAAACCGTCTGGAAATCCACCGTTATCATCAAGTCTAGCTTCAGACGCAACGCCCTTATCGTACTCTCACCGTAGCCTTCATCTTCGTCTTACCAACTCGACGTTGTCATCGTCGCCAAGTCCAGCTTCAGACGCGCTGTCCTCATTGTGCTCTCGCCCAGCCTTCGTCTCGGAGTCTCCATCTACTCATCCGTCTCCAGAGCCTCCAGAGTCGATTTCGTCAAGCTCTTCAGCCTTCGTTTTTGCCCTGCAAACTCGACGTTGCCACATCGATTTGTCGTTGTAGCTTATGCACCGTTTTGCTGTCCCAACTGTTGCACCCCTCCAGATTTGATGACTCGACGCTCCTCTGATAGACCTCCGCCTGATTTGATCATCGAATCACGTCATTGCAGCTCACCGCTCCCCAACAAATCTCCCACTTGAAGCTCCCCGACAGATCTTCATCCAAATCTGTCCTAGCAGCTCGTCCTACCACCACCAAGTCTGTCATGGCATCCTCTTCACTCGCCTCCTCTCATGTTGCAACAAACAATGGGGATAACTCCGGCTCTACCAATCCCCCGAGTGATTTAATCACTCCCTACAATCCGAAGAATCCTTTTGGTACATTGATTAACATCAATGTTACCAATATCTTCAAATTTACAACCATAAATTACATAACATGGAGCGTTCAAATTTGAGCCCTTCACCAAGGGTACAATCTCGAGAATTTTCTCGAGCCTACATCCACACCCTCGGCGACACTCATCATCGACAATGTTGTCGTCCCAAACCCAGCTTATCGAGCGTGGTTCCGTCGAGATCATCTGATCTTCAATGCTTTGCTTAGATCTATCTCAATCCCTTGCTAAGCGTTAATTGCCTCTGCCACAACTTCTGTTGAAACCTAGACTACACTCGCCTCAACTTATGGAAATTCTAGTCAAAGACACATTCGAAAAATCAAAGATCAGATGCGTCGATTCACCGAAGACAACAATCCTGTGGATGACTACATGAATTTTTTCAAGGTCAAAGCTGATGAAATAACCCTTCTCGAAAAACTAATGGATCATGAGGATCTCATTAATCTCATTCTTGCGGGTCTCGGTGATGAATTTAAGGCAGTCAAGGACGTTGTCAATGCCAAAGACAACCCCATATCCTTCATTAAACTCTACGAGAAACTCATCAACCATGAAGTTCATCTTGCGATAACTCAACCTGTCTCCTTGGTGGCTCCAATCATTGCGAATGCAGCTCAGTATCAACTCAACAATGTCAGCAGACCCCCATGGCAAAATAACTCTCGATCCAGACCAGACAATCGCATTTCCACTTGATGCACTTAGTGTCGTGGATATCAGAGAAAATGTTAACTTTGTGGTATTCAAGGACACAACGCCTAGAAATTTTGCCTCATCTGTTTTGTACATAGATCATCACAACGGAAGCCTTTGTGTCATTATGAATCTCGCGGGAGCACTTCATGAAAACCCAGTGCTGATCACGCTGCAGTGCCTCCTCCTCTACGCCATGGCTGTTAGAATCCAAAGCTTCTCACCATATCACCATAGACCTTGCAAATCTTTTCATGCATACACCATACTATGGCGGTGACAAAGTTGTGATTGGAGATGGAACTGGCCTATGTATTACACATACGGGTTCTTTGTCCCTTCTCTCCACCTCACGATCCTTTTCTCTTAACCATGTTCTTTGTGTTCCTCAAATGAGCAAAAAATCTGATCTCAATTCACCAACTATGCAATGACTATAATGTTTCGGGGGGAATTTACCCTTTTCACTTTCAGGTGAAGGACTGCATCGCGAGGACAACGGTAACTCGAGGATATCTTAAAAATGGTGTATATGAGTGGCCATCTCCCTCCATCTCATCACCCACCTCCATAACGCACCCCTCTCCTTCTCAAAACACGTTGTTTTTTGCTCTCTCTATTGCTACGACCATCCTTTATAATTAGCATTCTCGGCTAGGCCACCCAGCCACTGATATCCTTAATAAAGTTATCTCGACTTTCTCTTTACCTATGACAAAGTCGTCAAGCACAAACCTCTCTTGTGAGGCTTGTTTGATCAACAAAAGTCTTATAAACTTCCATTATCTACATCAACTGTTGTTTCTTCTCGCCCTCTTGAAATTCTATACTCGGATGTTTGGACTTCTCTGATTGTTTGCTTGATGGTTTTAAATACTATTTCCTTATTGTGGATCACTTTACTTGACACACTTGGTTATATCCTCTAAAAAATCACATATTCTTTTCATGTCCTTTTCAACTTCAAAGCCTTAGTCGAAAATCATTTTCAATCTCGTATTGTCCTTTTTTAATCAGATAATGGTGGAGAATGTATTGCTCTCAAACATTTTCTCGCAACCCGTGGAATCTCTCACTTCACAACTCCACCACACACACCAGAACACAATGGCATTTGCGAACACAAGCATCATCATGTCGTTAAAACGAGATTGGCTTTTCTCTCCCACGCATCCATTCCCATCATCTATTGGTCGTTTGCTTTACCTATTGTCGTGTATCTCATAAATCGCATCCCATCAGCTATCATTTCTTTCAAATCTCCATTCAAAGCTCTTTTTGGAACTATCCCAAGCTACTCTAAACTTCGCACATTCGAATGTCTCCGCTATACATGGTTATGCCCTTACTTTAATCACAAACTTGAACCACGTTCTTAACATGTATCTTTGTTGGTTACTCCCTAACTCAGAGTGGTTTGTTTGCTTCCATGTTTCTACTTCTCGAGTCTATGTATCTCGATATGTGCCATTTTTAAGAATGATTTTGCTTTTCCTCGGCTTCAACCACTCATTTCCTCTTTAGTTCTCATCCAGTGAAACTACCATGTCGACTCCATCTCCACCCTTCACAATCATTCCAATCTGGCTGCCTCGTTCTACATCATCACTGGAAGAGCCCCCAGGTTTGGATCCTTCTATATTACCCACAACCTCAAGGTCCATGCCTTCACCAGCCCATGAGACCCACGACCCAAACACCTCTCCACCCAATGACTAACTCTACCTCTCTCGACACTCTTTTAAATCCAATCATCAAACACAATAGCCAAACCATGACAACAAAAGCCAAAAACCACATATCAAAATCCAATAAAATCTTTACCCTTGCTACCACACTGTCCCCTTCCTCGGACATAGAATCCACGTGTGTCTCTCAGGCCCTCAAGGATCCCAAATGGCGAAAAGCCATGTCGAAGGAGTTCGGTGCCTTAGTCCACAATGGCACTTGGAACTCGATACTGCCGCACCCCTCCTACAATGTTATTGGTTGTAAATGGGTTTCTTTTTGGACTAAACATTTTTCTGGTGGTTCAATTGACAGGTACAAAGCACGTCTAGTCGCAAAAAGATTTCATTAAAGACCGAGTGTTGACTACAATGATACCTTCAGCCCAGTCATCAAACCATCTACAATACAATTTTTTCTAAGTCTTGCGATCTCGCGGGGTTGGCACCTACGTCAGCTGGATGTCAATAGCGCATTTCTCCAAGGCACTCTCAATGAAGACGTCTACATGGCAAAACCTCCTGGTTTCTTCAATCCGGGTTTGCTAGCTCCCTCTCAGATCACTCTTCATTTATCAACATCATGGATTCACACTATATTTTTTTTGTCTACATTGATGATATCATTGTCACTTGGCGTTAAGAGGTTGAGTTTAGCAAGTTTATTGATCTCATCACCACTCGCTTCTCCCTCAAACATCTTGGTCGACTCTCCTAGTTTCTTGGCATCGAAGTCATACATTCTCGCAATGGCTTTTCTCAATCAACACTATTATATCACATAAATTCTTGTCCGTCATCACATGACCAGTGCCAAGTCCATGTCAAATCCCATGTCTGTCATCACATGACCAGTGCCAAGTCCATGTCAAATCCCATGTCCTCCACAACAAATCTGTCTGCCACGTTTAACTCCTCTTGATGACCCTACTGAGTACTGCTAGGTTCTTCGGAGTCTCCAATATCTTTTATTCACAATACCGGACATCGGCTGGGTTGTGAACACGTTATCTCAATATATGCACCGATTAACAACAAATCATTGGTAATGTGTAAACGCATACTTCGATACTTTGGAGGTACAAGCACCATTGGAGTATTTTATCTTGCAACAAAAATCATTGTCTTTACATGCCTTTTTTTTATACAGATTGGGGTGGTGACCGTGATGATTTTAGCTCCACGAATGCTCATATTGTCTACCTTGGTGGTGATCACATATCTTGGTCTACCAAGAAGCAACTTTTCGCAGCAAAGTCTTCAACCGAAGCTGAATATAAATCGGTATCCACAACTGCTTCTGAAATTCAGTGGTTAGTCTCACTTCTATCCGAACTTGGTGTAACCTCTAACAATATTCCAGTGATATATTATGATAATGTTGGTATCACATATCTAAGTGTGAACCCGATCTTTCACTCACAGATGAAATACATCGTCATTTACTATGATTACATCCGTGGTCTTGTACAATTTGGCAACCTTCGAGTTTCACACGTCACTTCTACAGATCAGCTAGTCGATGCACTCACCAAACCACTTCCTCACACACGGTTTGAACTTCTTTGGATCAAGATGGATCTCTCGGGTAATAGAGGAAATTACGGAACTAATGATTTTATCCCTACAATCAAGCTATTCATCTTCCAAATCTTGTATACAATCAAACCATTTCCTTATTCTACAATCTTATAAATCTTGTATTAATCACAATTTCCTTATTCTATGATTTTCCAAATTTCATAATAATTACAATATCGTGTATATATAGATCTATGTAAAATTATAACGAATCACATAAAAATCATTTTACTATTTAAATTTACAATTTATAGGTTATTATATCAATTTTGGTTTTGTAGTATTTGTTATTAAAATTTTGTTACAATTTATTATTGATTTATATCATTTATAAATTATTATACAGATTCTATTAATTTGTATTTACTTCCGAAAAAACGATTCAATTACGACAAATTGATTCCAGGATCTCAGCTAAAAACAAAAAGTTATTTTGATATTTTTCGGTCTTTATAACAGTAAGCGTATTCTTATTTAATAATTGATATTTTAAACTCTTTATATAGTATTTAAATCCGTACTATATTAGTCTTTTTAAGTAAATTATGTATTACAATTTTAATATATTTAAAAAAATAATAAATATGAGTAAAAATATTTAAAAAAACAAGAGAAAAAAGATGTGTAAAAATTGACTATATTTCATGTATTGAAAAATTAAAATCTAGGCAAAAAACTATAATAAAATAACATACGAATTTTCAAGATTTTATTAAATATTTTTAAGATATTTATTGAGATTTTATTTAATATTACGGAAATATTATTCGACATAATTTGGATATTTTTTGAAATTATATTTTTTATATTATATATATATATTAACTAATAAAATAATCAGATTCGATTTAACATTCACGATGAAATCATATTATTTTTTTATGAAAAGAACGCGATAAATCGAATAAAATCTTAGTTGAAAAGAATTTCAGAAATATAATTTTAAAAATATATAAAATATATTAGATAATATCCCTTAGTATTCAATAAAATATGGATAAATAATCTTAATATCTAAAAAAAGTATTCTCAAATATTCAATAAAACTCTAAAAATATACTTGTATTGTATCTCTTAGTAATAGTGTTTTATTATTTTATGATTCTCGAGCTTATAAGTAAACTTCACAATCTATAAATATTTTATATTTTAGTCGATTCTACTAAGTCTATGGAATTACAAGGGAAAATGAAAGCAAAGCCTTTCATTGATTCTGAAGGTCTCACGAAGAAAGAGTCTCTCAATGACTTTGAAGGTTTTACTCGGGTGAAGAACAAACGCTCAACACCCACTTCATCTGACGCGTGTAACAAACTAAAAGTTGAGCTGGTGAAGGAAGAAGAAGCAGCGCCATTTTGAGTTTGTTACGTAATTTACAGCATTGGAAGGTATAGAGTGTTAGCTAAAATGATTGTATTTTTAAAATTACAGTGGCTGTATGAATACTGAAGATTACACGTTGTTGAGAAAATATAGAAATGAAAATGTTTTTACAGAAAGTTCTTATTGTTCTTCTCTTCTCATCTTGCATCTTTTTGAAACATTTTCTCATGGTATCTGAGCTGTAAATCAGGGTAACACATACCTATGATCATGGCAATTTCAGAACCTACATATCCATTTCCAATTCATGTCAACATTTCAAATTTTGTTACACTTAAACTCACAAACTCAAATTTTTCATTTCTGGAAAGCACAAGTTGAATCACTTTTACGCAACCAAAAATTACTTGGATTCATTGATTGGAACCACAGTTCGTCTGTCTGGAACAATTATTGTTCAGCAAGATGGAACAAATACTACAGCTCCAAATCCAAGCTATGACGCATGGTTACAGACTGATCAACTAATTAAGTCTTGGATCATTGGCACTCTGTCGGAAGAGGTATTCAGTTATGTGATTGGATTAGACTCCACTCTTGAGGTATGAAATTCTCTTATTTCACACTTCAACAAGAGGTCTATTGCACGGGAATTTGACCTTTTAGCATCACTCCAACTATTGACTAAAGATGGAAAAACCATGTCAGAATACTTGAGGGAATTTAAAAGCATTTGTGATAAGCTTAATTCTATTGGAAAACCAGTAGCAGAACCTATGAAGATCTTTCGCTTATTACACGGATTGGGAAAAGAATATGAGGCATTCTCCACATGTATACAAACATCTATGCATAAACCACCATTTCCTACCTATGATGATGTTGTTTCTCAGCTAACCAGTTTGATTGTGAATTCTTCTTCATCATTTATTTCTGAAGCATCACCACATTTGGCATACACAGCTCAGAAATCTGGTTATGGCTATAATGAACAAAATGGAAATTATGGTAGAGGAAATGGAAATGGATTTTATGGTAGAAGAAATAGATCAGGTTATAATAGAGGACGGGGAAATGGATCATATTCAACTCAACGTAGAGGTTTTCATCAGCAAGTTTTCTCTCAAAATCTGTCAAGAAATCAGAATATGCAGCAGCAGAACAACTCTACAAATCTACTTGTCAGATTTGTGGAAAAGTTGGTCATGATGCTCTTCGTTGCTGGCATCGGTTTGATAATTCTTTTCAAAGTAGTGATATTCCACAGGCACTTGCAACTCTTCAGATTTCAAGCCAATCAGGTGATGAATGGTTTCCTAACTCAGGAGCTTCTGCACACATCACTGCCTCTACACAACATTTGCAATCTGTAACTCCTTATACCAGATCAGATGGGATAATGATTGGTGATGGTGCCTTCTTACCCATCTCTCATATTGGATCAAGCTCAGTCTCAACCTCTGCAGGTATGATGTGTCACCTTCTGAAGAAGAACAAATCAATAGCAATTTCTAAATATGTGTCACCTTTGTTATGTGAACACGGTCAGATGAGCAATTCTACTAAACTGCGTTTTGTTGATTCTGAATATTCTGCTTCTTCACCATTAGAAAAGATACATTGTGACCTATGAGACAAACTCTCATTTTATCAGTTCAAGGATTCCGTTATTATGCAGTATTTGTTGATCATTTTTCAAAATTTTGTTGGCTATATCCACTGAAAAGAAAATCAGACTTTCAACATGTATTCATTGGTTTTCAGAAACTGGTTGAAAATCAACTCTCAACTAAGATAAAAATCTTTCAAAGTGATGGTGGTGGAGAGTTCATTAGTAAATCATTTCAGCAACATCTAAGTGATTCAGGGATCAGACATCAAATTTCACGCCCAGCAACACCTCAACAGAATGGGTTGGCTGAGAGAAGGCACAGAACAATTATAGAGCTTGGCCTTTCAATGTTGTTTCACTCAAAGGTACCTCTCAAGTATTGGTTAGAAGCCTTCTTTACAGCAAATTTTTTGAGCAACCTGCTGCCAACAACTGTTTTAAATCATCAAAGTCCTTATGCAAAGTTATTTGAAAAGGAGCCCGAGTATACTTCATTAAGGGTCTTTTGAAGTTGTTGCTATCCCTGCTTAAGATCTTATTCACATCACAAGTTTGAGCCACGGTCTGTTAAATGTGTATTCTTAGGTTATAATGACAAATACAAAGGATACAAGTGTTTATATCCACCAACTGGAAAGGTTTTCATCNACTGGAAAGGTTTTCATCACAAGACATGCTTTATTTGATGAAAAATTATTCCCATTCCAGAAGAAGTATTTTTATTTAGTGACAGACTCATCTCTTCCTTTCTCTCCAGTTTTTCAGGCTTGGATTAAAGGAGTTTCTGTTCCAGTTCAAACCTCTGTACAAAGTCCTATGTATGAACTACCACCTCATCTAATTACTGCTGCTTCAACTACTTCAGAAAGTTTTGAAAATCAGAATGCTTTAGTGTTAGAAGATATCATTGGCTCAACTTCAGCTATTGAACCTGTAATTCAGCAGAATACACAAAATAATCATCCTATGATTACAAGGTCTAAAACTGGAATTATCAAACCAAATCCAAGATATGTGTTAATCTCTATAAAAGGAGATACAACAGAACCTAAAACTGTTAAGGCTGCTCTACAGCATGAAGGTTGGCATAAGGCAATCACAACTGAAATGGAGGCATTATAGAAGAATAAAACCTGGACTCGGGTTCCAGCAGAAGAAAATATGAATGTTCTTGGCTGCAAATGGATATTCAAAACTAAACTTAATTCTGATGGATCACTAAACACATTGAAGGTAAGATTGGTTGCAAAAGGATTTCATCAAGAAGAGGGCATAGACTACTTGGAATTCTTTAGTCCTGTAGTCAAGACAACCACTGTGAGATTGGTTTTGAGTATAGCTACTGTCAGGCAATGGAAAATAAATCAACTTGACGTTAAGAATGCTTTCCTACACGGTGATCTACATGAAACTGTGTTTATGTGTCAACCTCCTGGATTTGTGGATTCTCAATTTCCTAATCATGTTTGCTACATAAGTCACTCTATGGTTTAAAACAAGCTCCAAGAGTTTGGTTTGATAAATTCAGCTCTTTTCTTCTGGATTTTGGATTCATATGTAGCTCAGCAGATCCTTCATTGTTTATTTACATAGATGGAACAGATATACTCATTCTGTTGCTTTATGTTGATGACATGATCTTGACAGGAAATTCAACAATACTTATATATCAGCTTATTGCTGTTCTTGGAACAAAATTCTCTATGAAAGATATGAGTTTACTGCATTATTTTCTCGGAATACAAGCAGAATTCCACAAAGAAGGGCTGTTTATTCATCAATCAAAGTATGCTCAAGATCTGTTAATAAAGGTAGGGATGCAAGATTGCAATCCCATCTCCACACCAATACCTCTAAAATCATTCAAAAAACCTGAAAATCCAGAAAGGTTTGAAGATCCCACTTATTTCAGAAGTCTTGCAGGAGCACTACAATACCTCACTATCACTCGCCCTGACATAAATTTTGCTGTTAATGTTCTCTGTCAAAGAATGCACAACCCCAGAGTTGATGATTTTAAATTGTTGAAGAGAGTTCTAAGGTACATCAAAAGCACATATGCTTTGGGATTACAGATTCATGCTCACAGCAACTTGCAACTTCATGCATTTTGTGATAGTGATTAGGCTGGGTGCAAGGAGACAAGGAGATCAACAACAGGTTTCAGTACATTCTTAGGATCAAATATCATTTCTTGGTCCACAAAAAGGCAAGCCACTATCTCACGTTCATCCACAGAAGCCGAGTACAGGGCACTTGCAACTAGTGCTGATGAACTCACATGGTTATCCTTTTTACTTAGAGATTTGGGAATAATTCAGTCAACTCCAGCAGTGTTACATTGTGACAATTTATCTGCAGTTTATCTTGCTTCTAATCTAGTTTTTCTCAGCAAATCCAAGCATATTGAGTTAGACTACCATTACATTCGAGAGCAGGTGGCTTTGGGGTCTATCATCATCAAACATGTTCCAGCTCATCTACAGGTTGCAGATATTCTAACGAAGTCGTTGCCTAAGCATCAGTTTACAGCTCTTCGATCCAAACTTTATGTTGGTTTGCCACCAAACATAAGTTTGCGAGGGAGTACTAAGTCTATGGAATTACAAAGGAAAATGAAGGCAAAGCCTTTCATTGATTCTGAAGGTATCACGAAGAAAGAGTCTCTCAATGACTCTGAAGGTTTTACTCGGGTGAAGAACAAACGCTCATCACCCACTTTATCTGGCGCGTGTAACAAACTAAAAGCTGAGCTGGTGAAAAAAAAAACAGAGTCATTCTTGAGTTTGTTACGTAACAGATTTACAACACTAGAGGATATAGAGTGTTAACTAAAATGATGGTATTTTTAAAATTACAGTGACTATATAAATACTGAAGATTACACGTTGTTGAGAAAATATATAAATGAAAATGTTTTTACATAAAGTTCTTATTGTTCTTCTCTTCTCATCTTTCATCTTTTTGAAACATTTTCTCAGATTCCTTAATAGAAATTGATGCATGGACACATCAGGACCCGACTTTGGCCGGTGTGTACAGGTTTAGAAGTGATTTTACGTGAGACAATTGTTAATAATAGTAACAAACGTGTTTAATTCTGTTGCCTCTTTTCTTGACTTCCACGAGTAAAATTGAGTTTTTCTCTCTCTGAAATAAATACTTACATAGTTAAAGGTTTGTAATTGTTTTTTTAATCTATAATTTCATAGTTAATCATCCTCTTCACATCATATTTCTTGAAATTATATATCATTTAATATGCAATCATAAGGGTTTAGAAAATTTAAGAGATTTAAACTATTTACATATAATATATTTTTTTTAAAAATTATCTTTTTAAACTTCTAGAAATACAATGTTAAAATCTTCGATCATGCATTTTGGTAGATCATAATTTTACAATGGCATTAACTGTTGGGTCGACTCGAGGACAAAGAGTGGCATCATGTTTTTATATTTTTTTATTGATAATCAATCTTGTCGTTAACTTGTAAAAATTAAATATTATATATATAGATGAATTTAATCAACATATATATTGATTTGTTGTAGAAATAATTCTGCGATGGGATGGTCGGTGGGATCCATCTACTAACAGCAAGTCTTCGGACATCTCAAACAGCTGGTTACAAATCAATTAAATGATATTGTCTCCACTTCGAAATAATTTTTGGTCACCACTATATTTTCCTTATATGGGGTCTTTTACTTTTTTTTGTCATTATAATTAGTGTTTCATTATAATTAATACTAAAAAACAAGCTTTAATAACTGTTAGACAGTAAGAATATGTGCGAGAATATTAAGATAAGCGTATAATTCAAAATATATAAGCTCATAATACATTTGTTTTGTATTAAGATATATGCACTCGTTGTTTTATTTATATTTATCAGATTTATAAAAATTTGATTTTATTATAGTATATATTTTACATTCTTCTAGAAAATATTTGTATAATTCAAAATATAATTAGAGCTAATAAGGAAGAGATAAGCGATCGAGACGTATGAATTGACCGAATTACAAAGTTTCGATTTATTTTTTGATTAAACTAAATTGTATTTTATTTTCAGCATAATGTTGGATTTCATACTGTGTCAAACCGTAATGTAAGCAAAATACCTACCACTTATGATGCTAAAAAAACTTAAATTATACAGTAAAAACATATTTAGTTATTATAATTATTGCACATTCTTAACAGTATTAATGTATTATTTTGAGCTTAAATTTTTTTGTATTCAATCTCATGTTTACTAGATTAAAGTTGAACAAATCAAGTGTTGTCATAATTGGCATAATTCTCAAACGTCAAACATATCTTGTGTTTTGGTAACAAGATCATTCTATTACCATCACCTTCAAGTCATTCTTTTTTTCGCAATTTCCTTTTTGTATAAATGTATATTACATTTTCCTTTTCTATGTATTCACTCAAACGTTGTAACACCAATATAAATTTGTACAAACGATCTATCAATTAATGAGAAAAAAATTATTCTCTTGTTCTTTACAATTCTTATAATTCTCTCAAATTCTACATGGTATCAGATCGTTTCTGATCCAGAGACTCATTCTTCCGCAATCTTATTCTTGTATCAAATCTCGACCACCTAGCTATGGACACCACAAGCAAGCACATACCAGTTCTCCTAAATGGTGACAACTACACCACATGGTCCAGACTCCTTGAAGCGAATCTCAAGAGCTGCTCGTTGTGGGGTTATATTCAACCCTCATCCGATGAAGGACAGGCCGCCGATGCTGCTGCAAATCAAGCCAAGAAGGCAGAAGACGAGTCCACAGCCCTCGTCATCATCCAAAACTCTCTCGAAGTCTGTCTCCTTCAAGCTTATGGCCACATCCAGAAGCCGAAGGATCTATGGGACGAACTCAAGGAGGTCTACGGACACGTCTCCAACTTCAACCGAATCTACGAGGTTCGCAAGAGGCTCCACACAATCCAAAAAGCCGCCTGTTCAATGAACTCATTGCCCAACTAAAAGATCTATGGGCTGAACTTGAAGATCTATGTCTAGCAACAACAGATCCGAATAAGATCATGATTCGACACAATCAAGACAAAGTTTTTAATTTATTGTCGACTCTTGATGCATCTTATCATGATCTAATTAATCATGTTCTTCGTCGATCAGAATTTCCTTCACTTAACGAAGTGTGCATGATGATCAAGAAAGAAAAGGGACCAAACCGGCTCTTCAAGGGACCTGTGGAGATCGCTCATCTAAGCAAGCAACACGATGGATTCTCCGGAAACTTCAAGTCCAATATTGACCGTAAAACCTCTTGTTACTATGATCACTGCAGGACAAAAGGGCACTCCAAAGAAAGATGCTGGATCCTTCACCCTCACCTTAAAACCCGAGGAAGGCAGAGATCGCATCTGAGAGAATCAGCCCACTATGCATCACAACCCGAGGCCTCACAGGGATCACAATCCCAATACGTAACACTAGAGGCGCTTGAACACATGCTCAACAAGGTCTTTACCGCCTCAGACAATACCAAGGCTAATCCAAAAGAGGATGGTAACATTGCTTTACTCTCTCATCTTAAACATCACGTTGTCATTGACTCGAGAGCGACATCACACATGATAAAAGATAAATATCTTCTTGAGCATATGAAAAAATAAATAGGAGACGTTATGATAGCTGATGGTCAAAGTGTCCCGATAAAAGGCATAGGAAAATTAAAATTGCTTGCAAAAGACTCGACCGCTCTATATGTACCTAATTTTACAACTAACCTTATTTCGGTTCAAAAATTGCCTAAAGATTGCAACTGTCTTGTGTGCTTTGATTCTAACAAATTTTGGTTACATGCTATTGATTAAAAAAGGATCATAGGAGGTGGAACACTACGAAATAATCTTTACGTGCTTGAAGAGCTTATCACCCCCACGGACTCTTCTTCTCGTGCTTTATTAGTTTTTTATCTATTTCCACCAAAGATGATGCTTCTTTTAAGTTGTGGCATGCTAGACTACGTCATCCTCATTTTCAATCCCTCAAACATGTTTTCCCGTATGTTAGTTTTGATCATGAGAAGTGTGAGTCGTGTATCTTGGGCAAGCATTGTAGAACCATTTTTCCTATTTCTAAAACTCTATATAAAAAGTGCTTTGAATTGATTCATACGGATATTTGGACTGCTCCATGTTTTACTAGAGATCAAAAGAAGTATTTTTAAGCTTTATTGACGAGAAATCGAAATTTACATGGATATATCTTCTAGAATCTAAAGTTGTCGTCTATGATTGTTTTGTTAAATTCTATCAGCATATTCTAACCCAATATGAAGAAAAACTTAAGTGCCTCCGTACAGATAATGGCGGTGAATTCATCAATCACAAGCTCGGATCATTCCTTGTCCAACACGGCATCGTTCACCAGACATCATGCCCTTATACGTCCCAACAAAACAGAGTCGCAGAGCGCAAGAACTGACACCTCATGGAGGTCTCCCGTACTATCATGTTCGACCGAAATGTTCCCAAGAGGTTTTGGGGGGATGAAGTCTTCACAACATGTCACCTCATTAATCGTCTACCGACTAAGTGCCTTGACAAAAAAATGCCATATGAGGTATTAAACAACTCAAAACCTGACATAGACTATTTGCGTATTTTTTGGTGTGTTTGTTACGTGTTTGTTGCAAACAATCAACGTACCAAGCTCGATCTGAAAAGCATTAAGTGCATGTTTGTGGGATATAGCTCTTCCTCAAAAAGTTACAAATGTTATAACCCGGACTCTCGTCGTATAATCGTGTCTCGAGAAGTCAAGTTTGATGAGGATGTAGTTTCTATTGAAATCAAAATTGGAAAGAGCTTGAAAATCTCTCGGTACCCCATTATCTCAACTCTTCCCTACAATATTTCGTAACACAACTACAGGATAAAGGTGTTACAGGTCAAGAAGATAGACAAAATGATGGGAGAAATTGGGCCATTGATGAGACAGCACGACCCGCTTGTGTTGGTATTGACAAAAATCTCGTAAAAGGAACAACACGGGCCGGGGAGCCAAGAGACCTACGTGGGGCAAGTAGCTCGTCCGTGCTCACTACCCAGCACGAGCGTGTTGGTGTTAACAAAAATCTCACAGAGGAAACAGCACGACCCGAGGAGAACGGTGACCCGCGTGGGGCGAACACGGGTTCTGGGACAAAGACGGAGCGTCCTGCTCGAGCTTTAGTTCGGGTCGTTGACGACACCGATCAAATCGCTGACGGGGACAGTCACAAAGATGAAGAAACACTCGAAGATGCTATCATTTAGGAACATCACGATGTTGTTTTCCCTCGTCGCAACACTCGTATTCGAAAACCGGTCTCCATGGCTATACAAGGGAGAATACCATACCGGTCTTGTTGTTGCTTATCCAATTCAAAATTATTGTGATATTTCCTCATTACCTACTAACCATTGTGCTTTTCTCAGTAAAATTGATCAATATCATGAACCTCAGTCGTACTTAGAGGTTGAATCAACCCGGATGGATGTCTGCAATGAAGGAGGAAATCAGCGCACTGGAGAAAAACCAAACATGGGACCTCGTCGATCTCCCTCGAGATAAGAAACCTGTCGACTGTCGATGGATATTTAAGATCAAGTACAAGAGTAATGGGTCAATCGAACGACACAAAACCCGACTTATGGTAAAAGGCTACACTCAAACCTACGGAGAAGACTACAGCGAGACCTTTGCTCCCGTAGCTAAAATTCATACAGTACGAATTCTATTATCCATTGCGGTTAATCTTAACTGGGATCTATGGCAGATGGACGTCAAGAATGCGTTCCTCTAAGGCGATCTTGACGAAGAAATATACATGCAAT
This sequence comes from Gynandropsis gynandra, assembly GCA_036759665.1. NCBI lineage: Eukaryota > Viridiplantae > Streptophyta > Magnoliopsida > Brassicales > Cleomaceae > Gynandropsis > Gynandropsis gynandra. The sequence continues at coordinate 58,619,309 of CM071863.1, forward strand.
GTCCCCGAGATATACCAAAGGCGCATGACAAGTATGTAAACTAAAAATTGCTATATACGGGCTCAAACAATCCCCAAGAGCTTGGTACCATAAGCTCCATGATGCCCTCACCAAACATGGCTTTACCAAAAGCGAAGCGGATCACTCCTTGTTTTCAATTCAGGGGAAATCAGGTACAATTGTTATTTTAGTGTATGTTGATGATATCATAATTTCTAGAAGTGATCGCATAGGAATTGAAAACACAAAAGAGTATCTGAAACGAAAATTTGATATTAAAGACTTCGGAGAATTAAAATAATTCCTTGGAATTGAAGTTACTCGTTATACTAATGGTTTATTCTTGTCCCAAAGAAAGTATACTCTTAATCTACTTAATGAGACAGGAAAACTAGGTGGCAAGTCGGTTAAGACACCTATTGAGGAGAAGCAAAAGACTCATCGCGAGGGAGAACTTATATCCAATGTCGCCCAGTATCAACAACTCGTGGAAAAATTAATCTACCTCACAATCAGTCATCCCGACATCTGCTTTGATGTAGGTCAAGTCAGTCAGTATATGCATGCCCCAAGAAAACAACACTGGCATCTAGTGGAGAGAATTCTGAGGTATCTCAAGGGATCGCCGGGAAAAGGAGTATGAACGGAAAGCAATGTTCATACGACAATCGTTGGATACTGTGATGCAGATTGGGCCGGGGACCAAACCGATCGGAAATCAACGACATGATATTGCACCTTTGTGGGAGGAAATCTTATCACTTGGAGAAGCAAGAAGCCGAATGTAGTTGCTCGTTCAAGTGCAGAAGCAGAGTACATGAGTATGGCAAACACCACATGCGAACTCATGTGGTTGAGGGCTATTCTCCGTGATCTTGGAAGCGACTTAGAGGAACCAACCACCCTACACCGTGATAATCAAGCAACAATTCATATAGCTAAGAACTCGGTATTCTACGAAAGGACGAAGCACATAGCAGTGGACTGCCACTTTATCCGTGAGAAAATTAAGAAAGGAATCATCTCAACAGCCTACACAAGAAGCTCCGATCAACTCGCGGACCTATTCACCAAGGCCCTCCGTGAGAAGGTCAGCTCTAGTCTTCAAAGGAGAATGGGTTTAATGGACATTCTCAAACCTAGTAAAAGATCAAGTTCGAATGATACCATCATAAGAACTACCTAGTTTTTGTACTTTTTTTCCTTGACCGAGTTTTGTCCTATTGGGTTTTCTCGGTAAGGTTTTAACGAGGCAACACTACCTAGTCTAGATCATTACGAACTTGAGGGAGAATGTTGCCATAATTTGTATAATTCTCCAATGGCAAACATATCTTGTGCTTTGGAAACAAGATCATTCTACCACCATCACCTCCAAGTCATTCTTTTTTCCATAATTTCCTTTTTCTGTTAATGTATATTGCATTTTCCATTTCTATGTATTCACTGAAACGTTGTAATGCCAATATAAATTTTTACAAACGATCTATCAATCAATAAGAAAAAGAATTGTTCTCTTGTTCTTTACAATTCTTATCATTTCTCAAATTCTACATTAAGAATTAACTAAATGGAGAGTCTCATGGAGAATATCAATGAACCTACAAATATAAAGAATATCTCTCAATAAACACATAAGAAGCCTATATAAACATGGTTGACACCATAAATGAAAATTATCTTCTACATCAGCCAAGATTGAGCAAAAACATTCAAGAGAGAAGTATGAGCTTAAATCGAGAAACAAAATTATATCAAATATTTGAGTAAATTTTATACACAAATCTTAGACATTTTGTTTAAGAATTTGTGGAAGAGTGGTTTGGAGAATTATTATGTAACCTATAAATATTGTAAGAATAGTTTTAAGCGGTCACATACAGGGTGTGTGGCAGTTGAACTTGGAATTTAAATTCAAGATGGATAAAGTCTTAGGGAGAGTCTGAGTCTGTAATCCATATGTATCTAGGGAACCGTTTGAATTAAATATGAAGTTTTTTAATAACTCCACCAAAACATCATGTTCATCTACTCTCTAGCTTTTTCAATTGGTATCACAACAAGAAACATATCAAAGAAATTAATCTTATATATTTGTTCGAGATCTAGCAAGGAGATAGATGGAAGGTTCACGAGATTTATACTCGTATTGTAAATCTGTTATGCTTAACTCCTCTAATTATAAATTTTGGAAGGTTAAGGTAAGAGCCAACATTCATGGCATAGACGAAGATTCATGGGGCTGTGAGGTGTGGATGGAATCCCCTAATGGTGATCAATGACAAAGGAAACGAAAAGGAAAAGAGAACAGATCATCAATATATAATGCAAAAGCATTAACTGCAATTTTTGCCTCTATTGACATGGACGAATTCAAACAAATACAAGGGTGCGAGTTTGCAAAAGATGCTTGGGACACATTTGAATTTATTCATGAAAGTACTCAAAGCGTGAAGAGAACAAGTCTGGATATTCTCGACCATCAATTTGAATAAAATGAAATAGGAAAGAATGAAAATGTGAAAGAGTTTAGAGGAAGATTGAATTCCTTGGCCAACGAAGTATACGTTCTTGGTCAACCTTATGAAGACAAGAAACCTGTCAAGAAGCTCTTTCATGTTTACCTAAGAAGTTCTCAGCACAAAAAGTAGGTATGAATATGTCACTTAACAACAACATAACTAGCTTTAAAGAGATCATAGATATATAGTCAGCCTTTGAAATTACAACTGAAACAAAGCTCTATTAGAAAACAATCTTCTCAGGAATAGCGCTAAAAGTTGTAAAAAACACGACAAAGATCGATGGAATTGCTGAAGAGATATATTTGTCAACAAAGAACTTTAAGAAATTTCTGAAAAAGAGGACTGGGAGAACACCTCAAGACAGACAAGACATACCTTGAGAATAATAGAAAATCAAAAGTACAATGCTATGAGTGTAAGGGATATGGTCACATAAAGAGCGATTACCCAAGTTAGTGATGTCAAAGTGGGTTGGGTTTAATGGGTTAACCTCATCTAATTTTGTCTCAATTTCACCCAATTTTAACTCAATTTCATCAAATTTCACCGGATTTCAAATTTATTTCACCCAATTTTAACCCGATTTTAACTCGGTTTCATCACATTTTACCGAAATTCAACCTGATTTCATCCAATTTTGTCTCAATTTCACCCAATTTTAACTCGATTTCATTAAATTTCACCGGATTTCAAATTTATTTCACTCAACTTTAACTCGATTTTAACTCGGTTTCATCACATTTTACCGAACTTCAACCTGATTTCATCCAATTTTGACTCAATTTCACCCAATTTCACCCAATTTTAACTCGATTTCATCAAATTTCACCGGATTTCAAATTTATTTCACCCAATTTTAACCCGATTTTAACTCGATTTCATCACATTTCGCCGAATTTCAACCTGGTTTCATCCAATTTTGACTCAATTTCACCCACTTTCACCCAATTTTAACTCGACTTCACCCAATTTTATTGAGTTGAAATTCAATGATATTGGGTTAAATCGAGCTAAAATTCGGTGACAATGAGTGAAATCGAGTTAAAATTTGGTGAAATCAGGTTAAATTGGGTGAAATCGAGTTAGAATTTGGTGAAATTGGGTTAAAATTAGATGAAATCGAGACAAAATTGGATGAAATTGGGTTGGAATTCGGTGAAATCAAGTTAAAACTCGGAAAAATTGGGTGAAATCGAAGATTTGATGATTGTATCGGACATGATGAAGATTTGATGATTGTATCGGACATCTTTTGAATAGAATTTGTTAAAAATTTTATTTTCTGAAATTATCGTTTTAGCTATTTATATATTCAGATGAAAAATTGACGATTATATCATATGTTTTTAATATATATCAAGAATTTTATTTTATAAATTTTATTTTCATTAATTATCAATCAATTTATTTTTATAAATAATTATTTTGATTATTGAAACATCAATAATAATATTTAATGTATATAAATATATATATTTATAATGTTAAATGATAAAAATATATTTACAAAATATTATTTATATAAATAAACTCGTTTAACCCGTATAGCCCGTTTAAACCGTTTAACCCGACCCATATAACCCGTTATTAAATGGATCGGGTTAAACCCAACCCATTTACACTACAAAACCAATTTAAGTTTAATGGGTTGGGTTAACCCATTGACATCCCTAACCCAAGTTTTCAGAAATTAGAAGCTACTTTGAAAACCTTGAATGCGATTAAATGCTTAAATTTTCAAGGTTTGGGAATACAAAGAACGAATGTCTTGACTTTAAAAAGACAAACAAATATCATCTCACTCAAGAAGATTCGACATAATCTGAGGAATAAAATGAAGATTAAGACATGACCGGCTACGTAACATTCTTCAGTGTTATTGCAAGTGATGATGAGAATGAATAGCCGAATGAAAAAATTAATGATGACCTGTCCATGGGAGAATTATATGAAAAATGTGCTAAATCAGGTACAAAAAATGTATACATACTTCTGGTATACCTTGTGGAAGTGTTAAGTATATTTGTGCTGACTATTTCTGTTCAATTGAGTATAAAATTTACTTAGTAAAAAATGATGAAAAGGGATTATCTTCCGGATTTTGTTTGTGTCAGCTAAGTTGAAGTAAAATGTCACAATTTCAGGAGTAAATATTTTTAATAAAAAATAAAGGAAATTAAAATGTGTCGGGATTATAAAAGAGAAATAAGTTCACGATAAAAAAAGAAAAATTCATCAGTAGCCAAGAAACAACAAAAGCGTAGAAATAGAATAAATGAAAGTTTCTTGAGTAACAACAAAGTTTGAAGTCAAGTTTCTAATAAGGACTACAAGCAATATTATTTTCTCAATATTTCCATTATGATTTCATGTTTGTTTTCAATTTTATGTGAGTCTCGTAGTTTTTGCTCTTATACTCATACAAATTGGGAGAAAAGGTACTAGTGCATACAAAATTGTTACTAATTCTGACATACTTGAAGACATGGAAAATTGAAGTTAAAAGAAAAAATAATTGTGATTGGTTGCTATTATGTGTTTGCTTATGTATAAGATAAAAAGGGGGAGATTGTTAATGTATTATTTTGATATTAAGTTTTTTATTTAGTCACATCCCTAGTACCAAATAGATATTGTAGAACATGTTTGATAACTTTGAAAGTTTCTCTTGTAGGTGTATGCGTAAACTGAGACAAACAATTGAACATATAGAAAATATCAGATCTGATGAGTATCTATTATAGTAGATTTCCTACAAGAACTCAACATTCCATCGGATTTGTTAGTGGCGTGCTATCACGGAGAATAAGACAATTGGTATTCATTCAGGAGATCGTATTACTTCTATTAGGATGGTGCATCTTGGCCTGTTGGATAATTTTGGTGATGTGCATCCTTTAAGATAATATTTCAAGAGATCATGTTACTTCTATTACAAAAAAAACTAAGATAACTATTCAAGAACATTGATAGAGAACCTCTCACAAAGTGTGGTGATGATCTTGAACATCACAAGGAGAATTGTATATAACAAGGACATTATCATAGTCAAGAACATATATGATGACATCATTAGTGTGTAAAATAAAGAGAAAATCATCAGCTAGAGAATTGTGAAAGATTTGAGAGACAAAATGGTTTTAACACTTCGAATACCATGCACATGGAGATTTTTTTGATACCACAAAAAGTGTTATGAAAACGACAAACATGATTAGATGTATCACGACTAATAAAACCAACCAATTGTGCCACATAGTCCAACCCATTGCAACTGCATGGCTGATGACCGTTCAGATCATAGTATGTTTGACCACTAAATTAAATGCTTCCTAAAAGTAAATACATTGACGTTGATTAAAACCATTTACCTCTAGTCTTGCTTTGTATCGATTGATTGACTCGTCGGAATATCAAGTCTTTTATTGATTCACTTAGTCATACAATCCAGTGAAATCCTTCTAAAAAGATCCGCTCGACCTGAGCATATATTAGCTCGGTCAAACGCTAAGCTAAATATAAATTTTTTTAAACTAGTATGTTCGTTCGACTTTAGTGAACACTTGCTTAGTCAAGTGGTTTGCCTAAAATAATCAAAATTGGCTCTAATTTACACGAAAGAAGTTCGAAAACACCAATTGCTCAGTCAGAGCAATGGTCAACTCAGGCGAGTGTTTTACTAGATTCCTGAAATAGTTTTAAAATTTGAATTATTTAAGTGTTGAAATTTTCTATAAATTGAGGACGACTTTATGAATAGAAGGCAAATGATAGAGACAAGGATACGAGGAAAGACAAAGATTCCATAAAAAATCGAGAAAATGATTTCAGGATTGTGGAAAAGACTTGAAAAGTTGTTGGACTTCATCGAAAGATCGAACTACCAGTAGAGACAGGCCAAAGACGAGGTCACGGCAGCGAGTGATCCAGAAATCGAATGAACTTCTTTTAACATTTCTATTTGCGTGTTCTTGTTGTAGTTCTTTTTCATGATATAGATCTATAGATTTTATATGTGCTTTAGACTACATTTTTGTATATTTGAAGTCATCTTACTTAATCAATCGATTCGTTTTGCTTTGTATTTATGGTTTAATGCAAGTTTTATTCTTTAAATTTTTGAATGGATCCAATGAATTAATTATCACGTGGTATGATTTAGATAGATATGTAAAATTATATTTGATCGTATGCATTAGATAACATGAATGATCATACCAAGAGGTATGCTAGTCGGTTTAGGAATGATGATATTAGATGATAATTGATTTACGTATAAATCATAGACGTCAATGATTTAGATGTTGGATAAGAATTTAGACTACGAGAACATGTAGATTTATTGACAATATGTTCCGTATGTAGATCATTAGATAGAGACAACAATGATCTATATGATAGAACAAGATCAAGACTGCAACAACATGGAGATCCATTCAAGATGATTTAATTCTCCGATAGGAAAAAAATTACATTTTATAAAAAAAATTAATGAGTTTTGGTATGTGAAAAACAATTCTCGAACCTAAAAGCATCTTTTATTGTTCATGAACGTAATTTTTTTAAAATCAATATTTTAAATTCCTTTAGTCCTTGTGTTTGACGTCCCTGTTACTAAACGATTTATACTATTATGGGATGTCTAGTCTAGGCATAACATTAAAACATGAATTGTTAGATCATACCTAGACGACACATGAGTTCTTATAATGACACCATTTGTTTTCGTGTTGATAGATTTGGTTTATGCCAACCACGGATGTGGCTCTTATCTTGCAAAGAGACAATAAAGGTGTAACGACACTAGTGTAGGCAATAAAGATGTGAGGAAATGAGTAGCATACAAAGAGACGATGGGCATGCAAGCAACGATCGATAAGTGCTAAAGACGAAAGGAGACGGTGGGTGTGGGTCTCGACGATGATAGTGTGATCATCTAGATGACAACAACAATGAGGGTGGAATGCGACAAACATTGACTAACAACATATATTTGGGCGGCATGCGGTGGAATCCATACGTTATTAAATCGAATAATACTCTAACACCATGATAGTTTAAAAACTAAATAATTTTATTGATATCATAATATACAAATAAATAGAGGGAAGATGTTTAGAGTTTACAAAGATATTACTTTTGTATCCTTCACTTTTGCAACTTCATAAATTATAAAAATAGAAAATACATTTTAAATTAAAATAATTTTTAGAAAATTGAAGTAAAAACCCAAAATTTTAACGGGAAAATTAGATTTTTACTTTTAGTATACACTATTATATTTGCAATGTTATATTTCGATTATTATATTGATTGTCTTTTCACAAATTACTTTTTTATTCGATATCAACATAATATAAACTATTTCATAATTTTTGAAATGGCCCAAAAAGGAAGAGTTTTTCTGAATTTCCAAAACTCCATTAGAATAAAGTTGAAATATATAGGTTCTCAAGGTGGATTCCCAAAGTTGGTAAATGGTATGTAGTCAATATATTGTTTTTTAGTGACAAATATAGGTTTTAAAAAACTAATTTTAATATTTAATTTAATAGTTTATGATTCTCTAATACTATATATATATATAAAGACATGATTTATGTCTTAACCGATATAGAATAACACAATCTAACACTACCCTTCATGCGTTTAGTCCTAGACCGTGGATATTATAATCAGGGGGCCACAATCAGAACATTTAAATCGACACGGTTTGTGCTATGATACCATGTCAATATAGACTTGATTTTAATTAATCTCAAAACCTGGTTATATATTAAGGGGTTTGCATATAATATATATGAGTTCATAATGCATGTATTAATTGATGTGGAACAGACCAAAGTTCATATTGATATAGTATTAGAGCATATTTCGTCTAGATTTGAAATGGATCCCTATTTGTGATGTACATGCTCAAGATCGAGCAAGTGAGAGATAGTGTTAGGTTGTATTATCTCACATCGGCTACGATATGAATCATGGACTTTTGTGTACAGTATTGGACAAACCAAAACTATCGAGTTAGTTTTTAAAATTATTTAGACCCAGACACATATTTGACATGTAACGGAAAACTAACGTTCACTTATTAAAATCCTCTGTTGAAATATTCACCTATTTGGTCTACTTTAAAAAACATACTAGCAAAAATCCATATTATTTGTGGTGACATTGTGATTGCTTGTGGTATTGGTGAGCCTTTTCACACCGAATGATGTGTCATTAGGTTTAGTTGGTCAAACTGCGAGGGCCAGATTATCTACTTTTGGATTCCTCCGAAATGATGCAATTGTATTTCATTTGTCCATTGAGCTAATTGTTGCTCATATAAAAAAATCCCCAATTGATATTGAAAGACCTCGACCTCATATTGTTCCTAATGATGTTTTCACAACACTCTAGCCTCTCAAATGGTAAACGATTCTCAACCTTGTATGCATGACACGACTTTGGTTTTCTAGCCCCTTTTGAGGATGATTCTATCCAAGTAGTTTCATCGCTCACCGCTCGTTATTGCTAAAGATTCTAATCCATTAGATGCTCTCGTGTGTACACACTGTCCTCGTGCTTCTTCTAGAGATTGGGTGTACATCACCTCAAAATGTTTTCTCCCATTCCTTTAGGTTGAAGTGTTTCTCCAATGAGGAGTAAATTATCTTCCGTTTCAAAGGATGAACTTAGTGAATGCTCAAAGAGTTATTCATTTAAAGAAAACTTCCATTGAAAACGTTGTTTTAGATTTTACAGTTGAAAAAACTAAGAAAACTCGTAAACGCGATTTGGAGTAGGTAATTGCTTTTTCCATTTTTTCTGGATTTTTTATCATATTTATGTTTATTTTTTTATGTATTATGTATTTATGTGACGTGTGGAAACACGAGTTATAAATTATCCTAGACCACTTCACCGCAAGTATACGGATCGTGTAGTATCAGGGTCGATCTCTGGGGACTAAAGCAGCCAAAAACTAAGAATGAAACTAAACTAAGACGAATAGAAATAGATGAGGATATGGTCCTAAATATCTAAAACTAACCTAAGTGGTGACAACGATACTAGGTTGGGGATGAACTCGGATATGACAAACACTACGGGTGTC